>CM053574.1:119354706-119402344 GCA_028646485.1 Cryptoprocta ferox | reverse complement strand
GGGGTGATGGTCTTGGTGGAGGTCACTTGTGGGGAAGAGCACTCGGTGTTATATGGAAACCAACCTGACAATAAAGTATAAAGTTTAAAAAAATAAAGAAAGAAAGAAAGAAAGAAAGAAATCTTGAAAGTCTAAAAAAAAAAAAGAAAATAGAGTGAAATTTATATTTATACATAAGAAGGAAGGGACAAAAGTAAGAAGAAGAGAGGATAAAAGACTGGTTGAGCTACATGGAGGAGGATATTTTAAGAGTAGTATTATCTGATATGCTATGATATAAATGTACTCTTTCCTCCAAACATCAACAAAATCTGTTCCAAACAGACAAGAAGTACACACGTGTGATTTAAACAAGTTAACATCAGTGAATGGTACTTGAGAAACTCTTAAAGAATATTAGTTCTTACTATGGTCCATACTATTATTTACCATTTATAATGTTGACAAAGATAAGAGACTCACGGTATTACAACACACATAAGCAGTGCTATTAAAATGATGGGTGTTTTTAGAAAACATGGAAAGATACTGGAAAAAAAAAAAGAATTTCACCAGGAACTATGATGAACTAGTTACTATAATTAAGAATAAAATTTAATTCTAAGTTTCTTAGTTGGGCATCGAAAATAGAAACGTATTTTGTCTTATTTCCTAATTCGAGAAAAAAATATGTTTCTTTATATTTAGGCAAAAAAATTCCTGGCAAAAAATCTTGTAAGTTTACTGTGTGTCTTGATGAATTAAGAGCCATCAAATAACATGAAGAGCTATTTACTAACTGTAGTTTGTTCTGTAAGTAGTCATTTTGCTATAAAAAGCCTGGTTAAAAGCTGAAGATATAACATTAAATCATAGCTTCAAAGGCAGTTCTTTGGGGGGAAGAAAGCTAATAGAGGCTACAAATGCTATTTCCTCTTACTTCAATAATATAAAGATATATCTTAGACAATGGCATGGCTTGGTTCGCATGCCCATTGTAATATCATTTATTATTTCTCATGACTATTTCTGAATATCATTGTATATTGCCAATCTGCCTCCTCAGTATATAAGGCACACATACCCCAATAAAGATTAGACACGCTGTCTTGGACATATAGTCTCATTATGCATACATTCTTGAAATTTTTAAATCTATTTTCCTCATAAAGTTAAAAGGAATGATTTTTAAGGATTCCAAAATTATTTGGTGGGTGTTATAAAATAGATTCACACGTACCCTAAGTAAAATTGATGTAGAAGCATTCAAAGTGACCAAGAATATTATTTTAATTGGATGTATGTACCACTTAAAAAAAAAAAAACTACCATACAGATGGTACTGATTATTTACAACATAAAAGATGATTTGATTGACAAAAGGCTTCAGGGTCATGTCCTTACTCACCAAGCGCATTTTCCTGATCTTTATAAATAGCCAACTACTTGATGGCAACAAAGCTGGCGAACAAAGGAAGCTCAGCTTTGAAAACATAAGGCAGCATTACCAATGGACATTCAATCAGAAGAAACGACAGAGGTCAACGGGGAATGACGAATCAATTTACAGTCTGATTTTCAGGATCCCATCCCTCTTACTAAAATGCCTTGATATACAAATATCAACACATGATCTAAATAACAACGTACAGCGTACATCATCAATAATTAAGGATTTCATCTCAGAGGCATCCTAAGAGGTATCAGTTTTCAAGTTTAGAAGCACATTCTCAACATATTAAAGCACAACGGTGGAACAGAGAAGTGATGTTTCTTACTAAATGTAACTGAAGCACAGAAGAAAAATATAAGCAGTAAGATTGTTCTTTCTTACCTGTCATTGGAGAGAAGGAGCCAAGTTCACAGGGTTCATAGACATCCAAAGGAGGAAGCCGGGAAGCCAGGGGAGGCGAGGGGGGGGGCGGGGAAAGAAAAATGACACAAAGGATCATTTTGGGTAAAACTAAAGTAGAGATGACAATAAAAATGAAACATTTTGCAAAGAAAACCATTCTCCTCCCATACGGAAAGCATCTGATTATGTGGATTTATTCAGGTTTTTTTCCCCTGCCAAGTAAACTCAAGTTAATTTGCTTATAATGTTGTTGCTCTCTCATACTAGACATTCTTAGGTTATACGGCTGCTGCTATTCACAATGACAGATGTACAAAACCCGTCTCACATTTTAAACATCATTCAACAACATAGAAAACATTGAACATGTCTCATGGTATCAATGTGCCCACACTCAGCTGCAGAAACTCTGCATTCATGTTCAAAATCACCTTGAAAAGGGATTATAAAGCCAAATGTGAATAGTCTGAATGTGACCTGTGATCTAATTACTTGCTCTGATTTTAAAAAATATTGATTGTATCTATAAAATACTGTAGGAGCCAGTGCTGGGAAGTAGGACATAGAGACACCAAACTTAGCCCCTGTTCTTTAATATCTAATATTCTACATGAATGTGATTTTCATATTATTTAAATAGGTGTAACTGGAGATCATCCATGAATGATGAGATTGCCAGAAGGATCTCTGCCACCACTTCACCATTTAACAGGGAAGTGTTAGTCCCTGTTAAAATTCATTTTTTTTCACTTTGCAGGGATATCATAGTTAGAAATGAAATTTAGGCATACAGTATTTTCTAAAATTATTTATCAGTCACTTATCAAGCTCTAAAGCAATGGCTCACAACCCCAAGCCACCATCAAGTCACCATGTGCTCTAGGAAACCTCAAATATGCCCATGCTATGTTACCTTTCTAAATAACATAGCTCTATTAGAGTTTTCTTATTTTTTTTCCATTTTACTTAACCATTTTATTTAAGGGAGGTAGACAGGAAAATCCACACAAAAGAAGTCAGACCTCCCTTTAAAAACAAACAAAACAAAACATCAACACCTGTGTATTTGAGATACGTTGCAACAAACTGATCATAACTGAACAGGGTATAACCTTATTCACCTTATCCTCATTTACCTTATATGGATCCTTTCCAGGTAATGCCTCACCTCTTAAAGTTCCCAGTGACCCTGCGCCTTTATCCAACTTTTACCAGATTTTACATTCTCTAAACTGAAGATTCTGCCTATTTTTAAAGTCTGACCCAATGGCATTGTTGCTACTGAATTCCAGTCATCCCACCTTACTGTCTTTGTAGGTGAGGATGTCATAGATCAGCAGAGACTTGCCAGCCACTGATATTAGTCATTCTGCACCTCTAATCTATTCAAGGGTTCCTACTGTATAGAAAATTAACAAGGAGGCACATAGATTTCTAAAAAGAATTTGAGAGCTCTAAGGAATCTCAGACTGTGTAAACCAGGTCAAAACAACTCCATATATTTTCATAACACTAATATTTATTCTTTTGTTCATCTCTCTCTCTCTCTATCCATTTACTCAGAAACAATTTAATGTGTACCCAATATGTTCCAGACACTGTGTTAGGTATGAATGTGGAAAAAAGATACAAGACAAAAAAATATTCTTCTCTTAAGGATGCTCATCTCCTGAGTGAGACAAATAGCCCACAAGGTTACACAATGATAAAATATAATAAGTGACATAAGAGTAAGTCCAAGAACCATTTACTCCAAATTTCTCAAATTGAATAAATTTCCTAATTCTAAGAGTATATTTTGCCCCTTCTTTGCTTTGAAGCTAAATGCCTCTTTTAAAAATAAAAAATCTGATCATGTCCCAATGCTTACTTAAAATATTATGGCCACTTCACATGACCTTGCATGGATAGTCTATATGGCCTCAGGAGCCCTGGCTTTGTCCATCTCTCCCACCTCATGCCAAACTACTGCTCCCTTGATCTCTGAGCCTCAAACACACTGTTCTCCTTTCAGTTCCTCAGAGATGTCAGGCTCTTTCCATCACTGGACCTATTCCCTTTTTGTGGAATACTCTCCTTATAAGCTCCATCCTTCATCTGGCTTCTCCCTACTCACCTTTCACATCTCCAGGATCACTTCCCTGACTACCATGCCCTCAAAGTCTGGTCATTTTCCAGTATTAAATGCATTCATGATACCATATTCCTTTCCTTCAGAAATTAGATCTCAGTTTGCTTTTATAATTTCATTAGTATCGTATCTCATTAACAACTGTACGTGCCAGGAAGATGGAAATCACATCTACTTTTGCTTATGATTGAAATCTTCTATAGCTAGCATCGGGCATAGTGTACGTGCTTGATAAACACTGCTTGTATCAAATCTGTTGATGGGATAGGAAGCTCTTTTAGGGTACATGGCATGTGAAAAGTAACACGGGGGCGGGGGGGGAAGAACATTTATTAGGAGGCATCAGAGAAGCCAGAAAAAGGTAATGAGTATTAAAGGCATAGGCATGTTTTTTTTTTCTATTTAACAAATTTTCCTAATCTCCTTGGAACATGATCTCAACAACCAAAAGGAACATATCCATGCAGATTAATCTCTCTGTTTGGTTTTATACCTTCTTACATATTTCTATTTTACCTATTTCCTTATGTTTAATGTTTGATTGAACCTGAAGTGGGGTAAGTCCACTGCTATATGGGATTGAAGAAAAGTCATTTTGAAAGCTGCTCAGTGGTGAGACAGATTAAGCTGCCTCAGCCCAGGAAATGACCTTAATCAAGTCATTTCATTGTTATGGGCTTCTAAAAGCACCACAGAGGGGACCAAATAAAAAGTTAGTCCCCATAGCACAGAAGTGCTATATCCACGCTGAGCTTTATGGAAAATACAAGGGTAGGAATGTGAATCCTAAGATATTAAAAAAATATTGTCATATGAACAGAAAATACATTCTGTTTGGTTTCAAGGAGCCAGATTGGAAAGCTAATGATCTCAGTCTCATAACCAGCCTCCCCATCAGTCTCCACTGGGAGGTATGGCAAAGAAAGTAGATTGACAGACCAAAATAATGAACCTGCATTTGCCCCAGGAGAAAGGACCCTGAAGATCCTTCAGGGTTACAGGTTACTGGTAAATATCATTGCCGGTGTAGAAACAGGTAATTCTCTAGGTTATTTTAAATAGGAATATTTATAAAGTACCCACAGTATATGAGAGGTGCTATGAATAATATACTTGAGGATAAGACGGGAGAAAGAGAAAAGAGTGTTTTGCTGAAACTTTCAGCGGTAGGAACAGATTTTTTCCCATTTGTATTCTTTTATTTTGGGAGTTGATGAAGAACAGAGGGTGGAGATCTAAGAGCAAGGAGTGAGCATGCAGTGAAGAAGAGAGAGGCCAGTAGGACTCAGAGAGAACAAAGAGGGGAAGACAAAGACAAAGATGGGCCACGTAAGAATACCGCCAGACAAACAGAACTTTGAAAACTAATTTGTTTCCCTTTAGAGCCCATCATAAGTTGTGTTCCAGTTTCCAAAGCACTTTGCACATGTGATGTACATCAAGCCTGTAAGACAGACTGAGCAGAGATCACCACCCTTGTTCTTGATCACGAGAGGCTCAGAGAGGATGTGAAATGCCAGACCCAGTGAGCAGAGGAGCCGGATGGATGGGCAGGATGATTCTGACAGCAGCACACATGTGGGGAGGGCAACAAGGCTCGCCACATCACGAAGTTGGTAGAGCATAGCCCACAGAAGTGCTGTACCATTACCAGCCTGAGAGATAAGCAGAGCTGCTTCCAGAAAAGGAGAAATCTCGTTTAAGTCCTGTTTTTCTACTCTCAACGCATTCTACAAATGTTTCCTGTGAGCCTAGTCTGGGCCCACTCCAGAGAAAAGTGGACACTGCATCCTTCTCCCAAAACACAACACTTCCCTCTGCTTAAGTAGGAGGAAAAGTAAGAAGCACAGTTTTTTTGTGCCTGCTTTTTGTAATCAACGAATGCATTTTTTAATTTCTCACTTTACATCATAAACTTTCCTCAACAGCCTTGACATGAATTCTAAATCATGTGCTCCCGGTTTTCAGAAAGTTCATCTGACTTTGACTTGATTCGCATTTAAAGCATAAGCCAAAGACGTCCATGATATACTTAATAGTTGATTAGTCAGACCCTGAAATGTAGTATGCTGAGAAAATGAAGACATTCTCATTCCCAATTATAACCCTAAATCCCATGTTATAAAATAGAAAATCAAGGTTTTTAGATAGAGTGGATATTTTTATGATTAATCAATCTTATTTATGGTTAGGAATGAGTCTAAACAAAAAGTGTCCAAATCACTTAGTTTCTCTTCAGCACACGGCTATTTTTAAGTGCTTGTACATGTATCATAAGCACCTGGCACTGTGGACTCCAAGGTACACTGAGACCATGACCAGATGAACCCACAACCTGGGGCAGTCCACACAAGGACTGAGAATGGCAAGTGAGTTACCTCCCAGTACTGGACAAAACTCCCCCATAAGCCATTTATAAAGGGACACTTATGCCCTTTATGGCAGAAGGTGGGTGGAATAGGAGAGGGGAGTAGTGAGATGGAGAGGGCAAGCTCCAGCAGCCTAGAGGACCTAGTGATATGCAAACAGACACCCTAATAAACATCAACTGCCTTTAGGACAAAGCAGCCAAATTCATAAAAGCCACCAAGACCTGCATGTCCTTCCCCATCTCATGAATCAGCCCAACACTTGGAAAGTTAATCCATTGCTGCTGCACACACTAGACTCTCTTCTCTCCACACACACATACATACATTCTTATAATTTTTTAAAAATTTTTTTACGTTTATTTATTTTTGAGAGAGAGACATTGTGTGAGCAGGGGAGGGGCAGAGAGAGAGGGAGACACAGAATATGAAGCAGTCTCCAGGCTCTGAGCTGTCAGCACAGAGCTCAACAGTGGGGCCCTCTTATAATTCTTAATGTGCAGAACTTGCTAGTCCTTGTGGTGGACAATGCTAGTGCATTCCCGCCATTGGAGGGGGCCCATGTTACAAATTCTAGCCAATGAGATGGAGGTAGAATAAAATGAGTCACTTCTGGGCTAAGCCAGTGAAAAGCTCACCATGCTCCAAGTCTTCCACTCCCCCATCAAGGTGATGGCCAAGTTCTCATGTCAAGACAGAGCTAACACCGGTTGAAGCAACTAGATCACTGAGCATGCAGGGAAATTGCCTAAAAGAGTTGCCTGAACCTACATGGACTCTGGTTTAGAGAAAAATAAGCTTTTGTTATGCCACAGAGATTTAGGTGCTGTTTTTTATGGCAATGTAACTTGGCTTAATCTGACTCAGTCCCATTGTCCATACTATTAATCACCAAGTTCTCTTAACTCCATTTCATCAGTATTTCTCAAAAGCACCTAATTCTAACCATTGTGACTACTTTAAATCAGGTTATCATCCCTCTTACCTGTATCAGTGGAATAAGTCTTCCCGCTTCTGGTCTTGAAACAGAATGGGCTGGCCCAACCCATTTCTTACACACCAAGAGTCATCATACTAAAGTGCAAATTGGGCCTTTTGTTCCTCTCCCTAAAACCATTCAAGGGTTCCCAATTGCTCTGAGGATAAAATGTAAACTCCTTCCCACAGTATTCAAGGCCCTCTGGGTACCTATCCAGCCTTATCTCTTGACATCCCACTCTCAGTGCTTCAGTCCTATAAATATCTGATGTACTTTGAATTGCCAAGGTATAGACTTCATTATCCCTTCTTCCTAGAACACTGTTGTCCACCTCACTTAACTTTCTCTAGACTAATTTCTCAGGAACCTGTTCAGTCAACAACTACTTTTCTTACTTCTTAAGGCTGAACTGAGTATCCCAGAGTCAACCTCTGCTCACCCCATTACTTCTTTGGGATATACAATTGCCTGTCTCCTTGACACTCCTCTGCTAGAGAGCTCCCTGAAGGGCCCAGAACATAACAGACCTTTAACAAGTATTTGCCAAATGAAAAATGAATAACTGAATGCTTAAATGTAAGATTCCACCTCCATCCCGTTCCCAGCTTCCCTTCTCCATGATTATTCCCTTCTCTGTTAGCCGGGGCATAGAACAAAAGGAAAGAAAAAGGACTTAAAGTCTGACCAATCTGGCTTTAAATTATTCCCCCAAAACCAAGAGCACACTGTATACATTGTATGTTAGCCAACTTGACAATAAATTATGTTTTAAAAAATAATAATAAATTCTTCCTCTACCATTTGGAAACTGTGTGACCCCAGACAAATAACCTAATCTTTCTCAGCCCCCAAATCTCCATTTGTGAAATGGGAGTAATCACATCTCCATAAGGGAGTTGTAAACAATGGACTTGTGAACATAAAACAGCCATAGAATGAGAGGCACAAAGCAAATGCTAAATATAAATGGTAGGTATATTATTCCTGTTATTATTATTATTGATCAGATAAAAACTAGTCTGATGGCAGCAATGGAAATGCACTTACTTGAAAGTGAGATCAGCTTCTATCTCAAGCAGGAACAAAGAGGAAAGAATTAGACTAGAAATGAGTCCAGGGAACTATGCGGGAGATAATGGACTTCTACTCAACTCCCCTGCTAGCTTCCTCTGTCCTTCTCATCCTTTATATTTTTCCTAAATACATTATCATTTAAGCTACTCCCAACGTTCCTTCCTTTTTTGCCTCTTAGGACTACAGTCATTCCTCCCCATGCTCTCCACATCCCCTCCCCTTCTCCTGTCATCCTTGAAACTCCTCTCTGCACATGTCCATTTTTAGATTCCTGGCCAAGAAAAAGCAGGCTGTTAATGAACACAAATAAGACAGAGCAATCCATCCTCACTTAAAATACTAAGTCTTAATTCCAGGTCTTCCAACGTCCGCATCAGTCATTCATTCACCACACATTGATTGAGTGCCCACCGATCGAGGCCTGGGGCGCTGAGCTAGGTGCTATTTTTCTCTCTAAACAAGAATTAATCAGTTACCAACTACTGGGCACACCTATTAGAATAAAATTTCTTGGAGGAAAAACCAGTCCCTTCCCTACTCAGACGGTCTCAGTACCCAGGCAGAGAGAGGGGGTTTTCATTTTGCTGCTGTTGTTGTTGTTAATAAATCATGTAGCAAATTGGTAGCACAGAATTTGGTTTTCAGCATATATGAGACTTGCATTTTAGTCATGAAAATTAGCCACTCCTTTGATTGAACCAGACGTAAGGGCATGCATGCATAAACGTAAGCTCTGCTGCTCTGAGAACCTGACCCTATCAATATATAAATGCCTTTATCTTTTTAAAACCTAAAAATCTCACAGGTGTCAATGTAGCATACAGTATTGTCACATGTTAAAGGACATGGCAATTTCTTGACTTTCTGTTTTGTGTAACTTGAGATCTTGTTGCTATAGAAATCTGATGACCAAAATGAAAAGTCAGTTTATATCCCTTTCTTCTTCCCCTATCTCTCCCCCACTTCCCACAGCCTTCTGTATAAACTAAATGAGCAAGAGTATCATGGACACTATTGCTGGTCAAGGATTCCAAAGAATGACCTTCCCATCAGTCTAGTAGAGTGTGGTATGTGAGGGAGAATTGGCATCTATTCATCTATTAGACTCTGCGTCTTCTTGAGGGAAATAGAAAGAAATGCTACATGACCAATGTTTTACTAAAGGCTGATTAAATACACACACACACACACACACACACACACACACAATTACTAACCTTCCTCATGTAACTCATGTCCAATATTAAACAACCCTGACTTTCAGAAAATTCCTCCTTACAACTTACTCCAACCCCTGGTATGTGCAAAATGCTCTGAATTATTTAGGGGAACTCAAGGACACTATCAAATTAAGGTGTTGTCCTTGTAAGCTTCACTTCACTATCCTTTGATATGAACTCTTCCTCAGAGACTGGTTTCCCCTCATTAACAGCATGATTATACTTCCCTTTCTGATGATTAAAGTATGATCCAAGATACTACACCACAAATCTATCCCATCCCAGGGAGCCCCATTTGGCAACATTCACAAGATCTAATGTCACCATAGGTGCTAAACAGTCTCAAGGAATGATTCACGTCCTAGTTCTCTGTCTCCTTGGTCAACCCATCATTGGATTTGTCTAGGGATCCTGAGTAAGCTATAGAGGAAATTAACCTAATTATCTGTGTTCTTAGAGTGTTAAGGCTCCAGCAAAGATGAAAATAGACTCTTTTTCTCATGTCTGTGTCAGGTTTATTCTTTAAATTTAACAGCTTTCACCAGCTATGAAGTAGCACATTCCATTCTTTTCAACAAAAGGATAGTTACATCTTCTTTTCAGATGGTGTTTGTTTTCTTCAAGTAAAAATCTACTACTTGCCAAGGTCACTGTGCACCTCAGCAAGTGAGTGTATGTTTTATTTCATGGTTCTTCCTGCCTTTCCTCCTTTTGGCCATTTTTTGGATGAGGATTTTTAAATGTAGGTAAGCTAATTGCCCTAAGTTTCATCTCCACTCTGAATTCCTCAATTTTGGAATAGACCACAGATGTGTTTGTGTCTTACCAGGTTTACCAAGGGACAAAGTTATAATGCTTTCATCTGATTTTTTTTTTCTGCAACCATTGTTGGATGAGTAAAGTCCCTAATTAAACAGTTCATACCATTAGCAAAACACATTTAGAATAGTCCAGGACTTCATTTTCCCTTTGTAAAACTGGTTGATGAGAAGCACTGCTATTTTCTCAGGGCCATATTATAACCACATAGCTTCTGCCAACATGTGCCTTAGCAGACTGCTGATGGTCAAAGAGCAGGCAAAGGTTCCCAGGGACATAAAAGAAAACTTGAGACAACCAGCTTAAGGAACACACTACATATTTATTATCAAGCCACTGAACTATTATGTTTGTATTAGTGCCCAAGGCTGTAAGGAAAATGTGCATTCATGGAACCTATTTTAATAACTGCCATCCACCTCCTGTCATCCCTGTTTCATGTGCCCAGCACTACACAAGCACAGACTGTCCTGTTAAAAGGCATTCCTTGGACCAGAGAGAAGGGTTTTAAGTAATCGCCCACCTTTCTGGTCAAAAGAGTAGAAGCCTGAAGAGTAAGGAGAGCTCAGAGAATAGAATATATTCTAATCCCAAGAATGTTCAGGACACTTTGGTGTTAAACATGGGAGGAAGAATTTCCAAATGCAAAATATAAATTAAATTGTCTATTTAGGAACAAAACTACAGCCTCACTGGTGAGAAGAGAGTTGCAATTTAGCCTTGAACCTTGGTTTTTCTACTTGGGGAAATTCCTACAACTGTCAATGACTTCCCTACAAGGTAATATGTTTCAATAGCAAATCATAGGCAAAATTTTAAGGTTTTTGAGCTCTCATCCAAGCATTGTATTTAGCTTCTATCTGATGTTACATCATTTTTTAAAAGTATTCTGTGTCTTAGTTTCACACCTGAAAATTAAAAATATGAAGAGCTATCCAGTGCTTATTTGAAAGGAATAACTAAAACCAGTTCTAGCTAGAGAGAATAATTGTAGTGCGTTACTAAATTTTCTTTTGATCTTTTTCGCATTATTCTGAACAAACCTCCCTGGAGCAAACGCTCTGGAGAGGTCATGATTTCTGGGTTTCTGACTTTTCTCCAGGATAGCCAAATTATTCTTCCACCTAGTGTGGTGACCAAAAACATGATTAGCTTATTACACTAAACGTGTATCACTATAAACCAAATGCTATTTTTCTTCTCTGAATTCACATAGAAACATCAACATAGTAACTGTGTTTGGCCAAAGATTCCTCTGAAATCCTATCATTAGGTCCACACAGATTGGGCGCCACTCACTTCCCAGGGCACTACATGTGCTCTTTATCTACAGTATCTGTCACTGATCCTTTTGCCTTTTAAACATTTCCTATCCATTTGGACACAATCACTGCAGTTTTTAAGCTAACCTACTCAGCCCTAATACCATCAACCCTGCCATCCGCCCCCTGCGTCCGACACTCTCTCTAACATCAGGAGCAAGCATCACATTCTCCAAGCTTCAGTTTCATCTCACCGAGCTCTTCTGCAAACCTACCAAATTGCCATCACTAACGGCCTTCTGTGATTCAAGGAACTGTCACTCTCAGCTCTGCACTTGATGCAGAGCACTAACATTAAGATGTGCCCACCAGGGAAAAAGTACTGAAGGAGGGGGGTACATAAAATGAAGAGGATTCATTGACCAGCAAAAATCAATGAAGCAAAAATGGACCATTTTCCTCTCATTGATTTTCACTGCCCATTGTATGTTGACAGCCATTTCTGCAACTTTCCACTCCTTTGTAGTTCTCAGGGAGGCCATGCAACAACACTGGATCCTCATAACACTTGGCCAGGCCCTTCCCTTTCCACCTGGTTATAGCAACATACCAGAAAGAAATGCACACTGAGGAAACAATGAGATTCTTTCTTAGTAAACTGCAGCCAACACATTTGTGAGCAAGCTGTCCTCACTGGAGTCTGAAGAAATTACACCATGGCCCTCCCTCAATGGCCTCTTGACTTTATCTGGCCACATTCTCAGATCTGTTGTCCTGTGGGAACCAAGATACTCTCTTTCGGATTCAACCTCCCAGTATTCTAGAGAAATGGCCATTTTACAAAAAGTGCCATCCATCATCTGTAAACGCTGGGAAGTTTAAGTCCCTGCCAAAAGCAGGGGCAGATATTCTGAGTAATTGGATGCCGCCTCTGTAACCTAACTGCCGCTGAGCAGCTGGAGACAAGAGGTGAAGTGACGAGGAACCTTCCCGGAAGAGGCTGCAATGCCAGACACTTCGAATTCCATCTCCAAGGCAATCAGGTGTGTGTCAAACTCCCTACTTATTTTTAAACCGCACACGGATTCCAAAACAATTCAGCATGTACTTTTTTAAGAAGTTATTTACCATGATGTTGGCATGCAGAGTCACTTAGGTCCTAAAGAAGCTCAGATAAAGATAAACTTTTTTTGATACATGCCTAGAATAAGGGGGAACTCAGCATGGGTTACATTCATTGCCCTTTGTTTTATCAAAAAGAAAATGCCTAACTAACAACCAAGTCCCTGTTTCCTTAATTAGCATTCCAGCAGGGCTATGGAGCCTGTGCATTTAACGCATCAGTCAATAGCAGGGCAAGAGTGCTCCTATGTAATTAAACACGCCCATATTCATGCAGACACTGCTAAGCAAGGTAGAAGCCACAAAATATTCACAGAGAAGTGGTACAGGCACAAACTTGGCTTTGGTGAGGGACTTATGACTTAAGCATGTGCTTACAGTACTAATTCTCTAGATGCAGTCCATGAAAGAACACTGCCTAGAAAACAGAGCTAACAATGGTATATTGGTTAAGGTCCAGCATCTCTTAGTTACATTCCTAATATATGCTTACTGGATGAACCTAGTGAATGAACTGTCCCACAAGTAGCCAGGACCCTTCCTTGCTTCTTTCTTTCCTCCCTCCCTCCCTCCTTCCCTTCCACCCTCTCATCTTATTATTCTTCTCCTTTCCTTTTACAAGCACTGATTGAATGCCCATCCAGTGTCAGACACTGTACTAGTTCCTGGGGATGCAAGTTGACTGACGTGTTCCCATAGCCCTTGAGTAACTGCCTCAAAGCCTTTCAACTCTGTCTAAAGGAAAAGATAGTTAAGGCAATGATAAGGTACCAAAGGTTAAGTCAATGAGAAAGGTAAACACAAGATCCTAAGAAGCACAGAGGAGGGGCATAATCTAAGTTTAATGGAGTCATGGAGGGCTTCCAGGAAAAAGTCTTTTCTTGACCTTAGTTTTCAGGTTAAATAGGAGTTAGCTAGACAAAGAATGGAAAGAAAGTCCAAAAGAGCAGCATGTGAGAAGGTATGACACAACATGATAGGTTCAACAAATTGGAGGACAAATGAAAGAGAAATGAGGCTTCAGGCATCAGCCAGAGGCAGTTACAGACTTAGCATACCTGGCTAAGGAATTTGAACCCTACCCTAAAAACTAAAAATTCATTGAAATAATTTTCGTAATTTGAGATTGTGGTAGTTCAGCTTGCCCTGTGTCTGGCTTTACTTACTTACTTACTTACTTACTTATTTATTATTTTAGAGAGAGAGGGGAGAGGAGGGGAGCGAATCTCAAGCAGGCTCCACACTCAGGGACAAGCCTGACACAGGGCTTGATCCCGTGACTCTGGGATCGTGACCTGAGCTGAAATCAAGAGTCAGACACTCAACCAACTGAGCCACCCAGGCATCCCTCTCTGACTTTAAACAATAGGAAAACTGCCTCTTCTGAGCCCAGACCTGCAGAAGCATCCCATATTTCTGCTCAGGATTCTGCCCTGGAGAAGCAAGCCCTGGGGAGCCTCTGTCTTTCAACCCGTTTCCTGAAATAAGCAGACCCAAATCCAACTGCACCAAACCCAATCAAGCTCAGTGAAAATCACCCAGACCTTAGTTCCTACGTACCCATGAGCAAGAAAAATAAATGGATGTTGTGAGCCCCTGAGACTTGGGCCACTGTTTATTACTCTGCCTTGTTGAAGCTATACATTGTTTATTACTCTGACTGACAGAAGTACTGAGCTCATTCTCCCCACTTTTTTAACCAAAACAGTATGATGATGGTCAACTCAAACTCCGTAAGGAACCCACACTTCAAATAAAAATAGCCCTTTGAGAAGGACAATACATCCCATGGTGAGAATAAAGAAAGCGCAGAGGAATGTTGAAGCTATCCTGGATAAAATCACCTTGTTTTTGGTGGGAAATACTGGTATTTGGGGAGTCTAGATTGCTTAAAGAAATGAGAGAAGGGGTGCCTGGGTGGCTCAGTCAGTTAAGCGTCCAACTCTTGATTTGGGCTCAGGTCACGATCTCACGGTTCATGGGATCAAGCCCCACATCAGGATCTGCACTGACAGTGTGGAGTCTGCTTGGGATTCTCTCACTCTCTCTGCCCCTCCCCCGTTCTCTCTCTTGCAAAATAAACAAATAAACATTAAAAAAAAAGAAATGAGAGAATACTGGGAAGTAGATGTTCAATCATTCACCACATTTTTCAGTGAATGCTGAAAGAGACCTATGCTGGAGTGCCTGGCTGGCTCCTCCCCTCCACGGTGAGCAGCCCATGCCCCCTCATGGGGCGCCATGTTTCTACCACTCATCTCTGCTCCCCTGGCATCAACAACAAGAAGTGATGATGTCAGAGGAGGGGCAGGGAAACCAAGAAGCAGGGAAAGCTTGTCAGCAGAGGGAAAAAAAATGGGGCCAAAACACAGAAAGCAGCAGAAGCTAGTAGTTATTTGGCCTCAGAGGGCAGAGGACATCCAAGATAAATTGCCTTGGTTCCCACAGCTGTCTGTTCTATTCTCAGTCCCCACAAAGCCTGGCGGCACTTCCTGCCTATTAACCCAAAATGTGACTCTGAATCGCAATAATAAATCCTCCATTTGCTTAAGCTCAAGAAAAGATGTTACTTGAAACCAAAAGAAACTTGAGGAAAATTGTGTCCATTCAGTGCCATACACGTGCACAGCATAAGGCTACAAAGAAACAGGACAGATAAACAAACAGACATTTTTGAACAGTTCCCAAGTTATGATGGAAATGCAGATGCTAGGGGAGTACTTTCCCACACATGGAGGCATCCAGAAAGTCATCTTGGAGGAACTTATATTTAAGCTGAATATCAGCAGAATTGTTTACCGGAGAAGGTGTAATCAATGAGGTCAAATGCCATCTAGGTGGCCAGTAAGAATCTGAGAAATGGCCTCTCGGTTGCGCCAAAAGGTCACTGACTAATATTGAGAGGAATTTTGAGGAGCGGTCAGGACAAACCAGACCACAGGAGTTGAAGAGAAGAGTGGGAGGTAGGAACAAGGGAAGACAACATTTACAATATTTTAAAATCCATGCCTATGGAAGAGGCAGGATTAGGTGGAGGGATACGTGGGATGGAGCTGAAAAGTTGTTTGTTGTTATTGTCCGAGTAGGAAAGCCTTCACATCCCAGACATGAGGGCACAGGCTGATGTATCTATAAAGGACTATCTTGTTTGGGAAATGATGAACATAAGGAATGGTACAATGAAATTAGGAAATAATGTGTCAAGAAGATAAAGACAGGCCATTCAGAAAATGCAAGTTTATTATAAACCAACTGCTTGGGAGGAAATTATTTTGGGGGAAAATGCATTGCCATCCTCAAATGGAATGCCTGAAAACTAATTACTATTCCTAACTTATTCATGCTCAATGCCTCACCAACATGATCTTTCTGTAATAGATTCATAGTTCAAAGTATGGAATGAAAAAAATGTAACAATGAGCAATGACACAGAGACAATGATCTCAGGTATAACAGCAATTGGAAAAGTGAATATGGGGAGATGTTTAACTCTACTAAATTTACAGGATTGGTTTCCTTTTTACAAGTCTCATTTCTCAAGGGTACTGAAGGTATACCAAACAAATAACTGAAAATTAATTTTGTTGACTTTGAAGAATCTCCATGTGTATATAGTATATCCAATAAAGACTTCCCTTGGTGAAATTAGTTGTATATTTAGACACAGGAAAATATTAACAGAAGAAGAGAATTCATGTGAAATGAGCATAGCATAGAAGCAAAGAAAACTGTCGTACCAAATACATCTCCTAGAACCTGATGTTTGTAAGCCACTGCTAGGCCCCTGCCACCACCACCATCACTATCATTATTACCAACACCACCATCACCATTATCATCATCACCATCACCACCCCCACCCCTATCATCATCACCATCACCCCCATCACCAGCACCATCATCACCACCAGCACCATCATCACTAACAGTAAACCATCTCCACTACCACCCCTACCACCAGCAACACCACTGTCACCACCACCACCACCTCTACCAATGTCGTCACCACGAGCTAGTTTCCAAGAATGATTTCTGAGCCATGAGTGGCTATTTGACTCACCAATGTTAGATATGACTCATTGAGTTGCAACACAGTTCTGTGCTACTTCTTCTCCTGAAACTCCTTTCCTTCTTTACTTGTATAATAAATATACAAATGCAGGTGAGTGGCAGGGGTAGATGTGGAGAACTAAGCCTCAGGGTGAGAGGTGGAGGAGCAGGAGACCAAGTAACCAAGCTGCAATAATGACCTGACTCTCAAAGCACACTAGCCTGCTGCAGGATGGATTTTTGATAGGAAGTTACAAAAATAGCATGTGCAGCCAGGGCTTTATTTTTAATGTCCCAGCATTGATAAAAAAAAAAAAAAAGGGATTCAACTAAGCCAATGATGGAGAAAACTAATTTCATGGTAAAATAATTCTAAAATGTATTTAAGGTGCACTGGCAAGACCATTTTCAAAGACATCTGCATTACAAAACATGCATGGGAATTGAAGACTCTATTCAGACAACCTCCAGCTGCTAAAGAAAACTGTTATTCTTTAGCTCTTTCCCACTGTTTCGTGTAAACAATTTTATGAGGGAGAAAGCTTCCTTACCACATCTGCCCTTGTCAAAAAGAAAGGCACAGCATGGTGTAAATATTTTGCTTTGTTTCTTCCATTAGCAAACATTTCTTTCCTCTAGTAAAAGACATGAATAAACAAAAAGAAAACAGTGGCGCTGAAATTATTTACTAGCTTACTTGGAGGAGATCAATATGGAAAAGCGATCGAAATCATCTTTTTCAGGTGTTGCCGAAGAGAGGAGATCAGTGAAGGTGTACCTTCCTGTGAACCGTTATATTTTACATTTCATGCCAAAGATCCAAGATAAATATTTTACTTCTTGAAAAACATCTAAAATTCTTAAGTATAGCTCTACAGCCTCTGTATATAGGGTTCAATAGTATATTTACATAGCACATTTTCCTTGTTGTTTTGATCACCCCTTGCTCCGGCCTGTGTGTGTTGAGTGAACTTCAACTTGCAGTAGGAAGTACTACTAGAACGCAGCCTTGTATTAGCATGCCTTTTTCTTTCAGTTTCCTTGTTTTCCTTACAGCAAAAGGAGCTGTGATTGATCACATAGTGTGTGTGTGTGTGTGTGTGTGTGTGTGTGTAGTCTTTTAAATAAAATTCAAATGACCACACAAAATCATTCAATTAAATGACCACATAACCAAATGAATGTTCCATCAGTTCAATTTCTATGTTCTTATTCACACTTATTTCAATTTAAAGACATCCAATTTCTGGCTTTCCGGGCCTTCTCATAATTTATAAGGAAAAATGCCCATTCAAGATGCCTAGCACATCATGGCATACATTGTTTGTACATTTGTTTCTAAGCCTCATTTGTCATTTTCTTAAACTTAAGGCTTGAAGTTCTCATTTAGGATCGTGTGCAGCAATCTCTGACATTTTAAAATGCAAATAGCTGCTGGGAAAAGTCAACAAAAAGGTATGTTTAAAGAAAACAGAAGTTTTAATCATTAGGAAGACACAGCCCTTGGGTGTCAACATGAAGAAACACAGGACTGAATAAGACTAAATACACCACTCCAGGAATGGGTGTTTAATGAAGTCCGTTCCAATTCCCGGGTTTCAGTTCGAACCTTGACAGTGACTAGTTTTGTTCTCAACCCATCCCTACCTAGCCCTTGCACCAACCTTGTTCCTGGCTTTATTTTGCAGTGAACTTAAATACCATGTGTTTTTAACATGGTACAAAAGTGGGTCTTCAACCGGACTACTCGGTTTTGAAATTCTGACTACACCCTGCAGTAGTTGTATGAGTTTGGGCACATGATTTGACTTTCCTCTCTCAACTTCCTCATCTGCAAAATGGTGCCACATAGTACCCATGTGATGTAGTTATTATGAAGACTAGGTGAGTTAATATGTGGAAATTGCTTATCATATATGTTAAATTAGTTCTGTGGTTGTTATCACTTATTCTTTTTTTAATGTTTATTTATTTATTTTGAGAGAGAGCAAGCACACAAGTTGGGGAGGAGCAGAGAGAGAGACAGAGAGAGAGAGAGAGAGAGAGAGAGAGAGAATCCCAAGCAGTCTCCATGCTGTCAGCCCAGAGCCCGACGCAGGGCTCGATCTCACAAACTGCAAGATCTGACCTGAGCTGAAATCAAGAGTTGGGCACCTAACCAACTGAGCCATCCAGGTGCCCCATGTTATCACTTATTTTTATAATAATTATTTTCAATAAATATTGTATACACTTAAGGTATACAACATGCTGTTTTGATATACCTAAACATAGTGAAATGATTGGGTACAGTCAGGCTAAATAGCATATCCATCTTCTCAAATCGTTATCTTTTCTGTGTTTATGTGGTAAGAGAACCTGAAATCTACTCTCATCTAATTTCCAGTATACAATGCAGTATTATTAACTCTAGTCATCCTCTGTACATTAAATCCCTAGACTTATTCATCCTACATAACTGCAACTTTCCTACATAACAGGATCTATTGACCAGCATCTATTTTCCCTCCTTCCTCACCCTTGATAACTAGTATTTCATTCTCTGCTTCTATGTACTCAACTTTTTCAGATTACACATATAAGTGAGATCGTGTAACATTTTTCTTTCTGTGTCTGGCTTATTTCACTTAACACAATGCCCTCCAGGTTCACCTAGATTGTTGCAAATGTCAGGATCTCCTTCCTTTTTAAGGCTGAATTTGATGTATATCTATAGATATATGTATAGATATGTCTTATAGAATATATATATCACAATTTCTTTATCCATGTGTTTGACAATGGCAATTGTCTCAATATCTTGGATATTGTGAAAAATGCTATAATGGCCCCAAAAGTTCAGGCAGAAAAAGAAAAAATAAGTGACCAGGACTACATTAAACCAAAAAGCTCCTGCATAGCAAAAACTACAATCAACAAAATGAAAAGGCAACCTACTGATTAAGAGAAAATATTTGCAAATCTAGTATCTAATAAACAGTTAATTCAAAACATATACCCAAAATATACAGAAAAAAACCCCAAACGACCCAATTTAAAAATGGCAAAGGACTTGAACAGACATTTTTTTCTAAGAAGACATGCAAATGGCCAACAGGTTATGTGAAAAGATGCTCAACATCACAAATCATCAGGGAAATACAAATCAAAATAAAACGAGGTATCACTTCCCACCTTTGAATGGCTATTATCAAAAAGATAACAGACAATAAATACTAGCTTTGGTAAGGATGTGGAGAAAAGGGAACCTTTATACACTGTTGATGGGAATGTAAATTTGTATTGCCATTATGAAAAACAGTACGGAGGTTCATCAAAGCATTAAAAATAGAACTACCAAATGATCCAGCAATCTCACTTCTGGCCATATACTAAAAGGAAATGAAATCAACACCTCAATGAGATATCTGTGCTCCCATGTTCATTGCCACATTATTTATAGTGACTATTATCATTAATAGTCTGTCCCTTTGAATTATAAGTTCCTTGAAGAAAAGCGCAGGCCCTGTATATTCGTGTAGTCCAAACGATGCCTTGTACATGGTAGATGTTCAATAAATTAAATCTGGTTTTTATTAGAAACTCTACAAAGGTAAAGATAAAAAATGGCCAGGGGCACAATTATAAAAGAATAATAAGAATTCCAAAAATATCCCATTTTGCAGCATGATCTTGTTTCTCTTTTCCTATGAGACTAATTAAAGAAACACGGGACTAAGAACAGATTTAAGCAGAGGAGGGTGCCAGCTGCCAATATGGCATTGCTCTGAGGTGCCCTGCCATCTTTCCCCTTCAACATCATAGCAAATGGAGACGCCTGAGAAATGCCATTTGAATAAAGGCAAATAATACACAAGGACAGTTGGAAAGTATAACCATATTTTGAAACTTATAAACAAGGACAATGAGATCTACTCCTGTGACAAACTGAATTCAAGCAAGCATGGTAGACTCAGAGATACAAGAAAAGCTGATAAGTACAACCGCTAACATGCAAACAAGCCCCTAGACAGACCACCTAATATCTATGCAGATTGTCCCTCTTTCTCTACCCAAAATGAAAAGCAGGGCATGATGTCAAGTTAAGGGGGGGAAAGGCTAAAAATCCAAAAAACTCCAATTTCACTGAGTCCAATAATTTTGTCTGCCATTCAACTTGTAAAGAGAGGTCATTAAGAACTGAAAACATATATAAAGGCAAAATAATTGAAATAAAGGAAGCTAGCTTCCAGTGATACTACATTTTTTCTAACTTTTTCCCCCTAACATTTCTTGCTAAGAAGTATAGAAAAATCCAGTTCCACTCGGGGAGCACCACCCTTTTCTTCTATGACCAGGAAGCTTTCATGTGCAATACATGTGCTCATTCCCATCAAATAATTGTTACCACTTTTTAAAATGATATATTGTGGGGCATCTGGGTGACTTGGTGGGTTGAGCATCTGACTTCAGCTCAGGTCATGATCTCGCAGTTTGTGAGTTCAAGCCCCCCATCAGGCTCTGTGCTGAAAGCTCAGAGCCTGGAGCCTGCTTTGGATTCTCTGTCTCCCTCTCTCTCTGCCCCTCCCTTGCTCATGCTCTGTCTCCCTGTCTCTCAAAAATAAATAAAATATTAATAAATTAAAATAAAATAAAATAAAATATGGTGTATGCCATTTCTCTTCAGTTATTTTCATTGCTCTTCATTACTCCAGTGAGTGAGTAAGCCCCCATGTACATTTTGATTCTACTGCCAATGGCTATTTGGGTTGTTTCTATGTCTTGCTGCTAAAAATATTTTTATGCAAGCTTCCGGGTGAAAATATGCAAATGTTTTCTAGGGCTTCCACCTAATAGTGAATTTTCTAGGTTCATGAGTTATGTGTAGGTTCAAATTTACTAAGTAATACCAAAGTGTTTCCCAGAGTATTATGCAAATTCCTACTCCCAGTAGAAGAAGATAAGAATCTCCATCTACAACCTGACATTTACTGTTATCTGATTTTTTAGTTTTGGCCAATCTGGTGGGTATGTGTAGTTTTAACACTGATAACTGTTGAGGTGGAGCATCTTTCAAAATCAGCTTTGCCATTTGAGTATCTCTGTGTATGTTTCTGTGGGGGTGTGTGTGTGTGTGTGTGAGCAGATGTGTGTGCACGGTGTGTGTGCAGTGTCTTGCTTAAATCACAGTGTATTTACTATGGATACTGTGGATCACTATGTTTTGTTTTTAAATTGAGAAACATAAGAAGCATTTCTCTGGCCATTTATGCTTTTAAAATTAAGAAAATATACATAGCAATAATTAGAAAAATATCACAGTCAATGGCACCACTATTGACACCATTGGGCAAATTAGAACTAGAAATCACTCCACTGCTCTCACTTTCTGTTACCCTACCTTCCAGGACATAGGTCCTCTGCTACCTTCCAGTAGGTGATTAAATTCTACTGAAACTATTTAACTACATAGTTAGGTCTAGAAAACTGGTTCCTCTCCTTCCATAATATAATAAATACCTAGTTACTTATATTTTCTACCCTTGTCTGTCAAGAGTAGCTATTACAAACTGTGATGCTATGAACATTTTCGTACAACAGTGTGCAAGCATTTTGTTAAAATGTATATTAAAAATGGTATTTAGAATCATGAAAGTGTGTGAGTAAACGTTTACAGTTACTACTAAGAAATCTCAAAAGTGAATGAGGGTTCTCCACGGCAGTCACAACCTCACGACGCTCTTTAGTTTGGTAACTTTGGTGGGGAGGTAATGGTACCTTGTGTTTTTAATTTTCATTTCTCCGAGTAATATTATTATTTAACATCCTATAGGATGTTTGTTAGAATTTTAATTTTCTCTTCTTTTTTCTTTCTTTTCCCTATATTTGTATTAGATTATCTTTTCTTACTGACTTGAGGAAGTTCTTTTACCTGGATACTAGTTATTTGCCAGTTGTACCTGTTGCTAGTTTGCTGGTTTGTATCTTGTCTTTTCACTCTCCTTACAGTATCTTTTGATAAGAATATCTCAACTTTAATATGGACAAATTAAATTATTACTTCATGGCTTTGCATTTCTGTGGCTAGCATTATTTGTATCTTTGTTTAAGAAATATTTTTCTACTCTGTGGTCATAAAAATACAATCTTCTACTTTCTTCTAAACATTTTGTAGTTTTTCTTTCACTTCCAAAATTTTAATCTGTTTAATTTACTTTTCATAAGAAGATAGGCACCCAATTTCAATCTTATCATATGCTTAACTAATCATCTGCCTTATTACCATTTAGATTTACCCCCTTCTGCAATGTTCTCTTGATAAAGTTTTCATACATTGCCTTTGTTTAGTGGGGTGCTCTTTATTTTGCCCCATAGTTCTATATATTCAACCCTGTACACTGTCTAAATTGGAATATAAACTTAACTAAGTTCTATTATTTGAAAGAGTTTGCCTCGCCTAGTTGTTCTTCATGAGTGTCTTGGGCAATCCTTGTACTTTCCTTTTTCAAACAAAAGATTTGTAATTTTATCTAGTTACACAAATACACACTACTCTGTTGAAGTTTTTATTAAACTGGCATTGAATCAACATGGGAAAAATTAACATCTTCCTACCTAGAAGAATGAGAGAACTCTCTATTTATATTTTCTTTCATTTTTTGCAATATAATTTATGATATTCTATATTTGTTCCCTAGTTCACACATTATTTAAATAGGAATATAATATTACACAATTTTTGTTAGATTTATTTCTTGTTACTTTATATATGCTGCTACACTGACTTCCAGGGTGTTCATATAGAAAATTGCAACTCACTTTTATATCTTGATTTTACATCTAGCAATTTACTGAACTGTCTTATTAATTTTAGCATTTTATTTATAGGTCTTTTGAGCTTCCTAGTTAGGAAACCTTTGAACAATGAAAGTTTTGGTTTTGCTTCTCAATTATTATTTTTTTGTCTTATCACATTAGCTAACACCTCCAGTAACATTGAATAGAAGTGGTGATAGTCAGCATTCTTTTCTTGTTCTTGATTACAAAGAGTGCTTCCTGCATTTCACCATTAGGTGGATGTTTTGCCATAGGTTTTGTAGAAGTTTCTTTTACCAAAATAATAAGTTTCATTACCCTCCTAGTTTATCAAGAATTATTCTAAGTCATGAATAGATGCTGAAATTTATCAAATTTGTTTTTTCCTAACTCCATTAGGAGTTTTAAGAAATTCTTCAATGTGTTTGGGTAACTTACTACATTAATCAAGTTCCTCATATTAAGTAAACTTTGCATTACTGTGATAATATTATATACTATCTTTTTTAGATGTGCTAGATTTCATGTGCTACAACTTTAAAGGTATTTGCATCTATATTCATGAGAAGAATAGCCTATAATTTTTCTTTCTTGTTTCTGTGTTTCCTTGCCTCTAATGTTTTGCTTGCCTCACATAGTAAGTTTGAGACTGCTCCCTCTTCTGTCTTCTTAGAAGGATTTTATGTAACATTGGTATTACCCATTCCCCGACCATCTGGCAGAGCCACTTGGCCCTGATGTGAAGGTTCAAGGTCTCATGGATTTGGCAGAACTCCTCAGGGTGAAAGCCAGCTTTGGAGCTCATCCATCTTGCAGAATTCCAACTTTAGTTTCTTCCGATTCATGATGTGTTCATTCAGCAATGCATTTTAAAAGACTTTTAAAAATGCATTTTCATAAGTCAGGCGGAGAAGGACAGATACCACATGTTTTCACTCATAGGTCTAACAGGAGAAACCCAACAGAGGACCATGGGGAGGGGAAGGAGGAAAAAGAGTTAGGGAGAGGGAGGGAGACAAAACAGGAGAGACTCTTGAATACTGAAAACAAACTGAGGGCGGAAGGGGAAGGGGGAACGGTAAAGAGGGGTGATGGTCATGGTGGAGGTCACTTGTGGGGAAGAGCACTGGGTGTTATATGGAAACCAACTTGACAATAAACTATAAAGTTAAAAAAATAAATAAAAATGCATTTTCACCAGCCTATGGTTATTTTAATCAGGTGGTCTTTCATACCGACAGAAATGGATACCCCAGTGGCTATGTTCTTCTAACAACATTCAACCTGCCCTTACTTCTGAGACCATGTCTACTCTGGCACATGATAGAGGTTCAAGTAATATTTTTCAAATAAATAAATGAATACTACAACCAAACATGTTGTTGTCCTTATCACAACACATTATAACTTTTGCCTATGTGTTTATCACCCCTGCTGAATGCTCAGTTTTGAAGGACAGGAGCTATATATTTCTGTTTACACATCTTATCCCCAATGTCTAGCACATAAATATAATGAATAAATGAGTGAATAAATATATAGATAAATCAATCACTGTAGTTAATTTGAATATATGTAGGTTAAATTTTACCCAGATGCTTTTTAATCTGCTACCAAATAGGTAATTAATGCAATGCGGGGAAACCAAGATGTAAATTATTGAATTCTACAGCAAAGTAAATTTACTGTCATTTAATTGGGTGTATCTCCCATTTTGTAGAGTTGCTTATGTAAATCTCAGATAATTAAAAGCCTACAGTGAGTTGTTCAATAGCACTTATGATGCTTTTTTTTTTTTTTGTTTCTGCCCCCAGGCAGCTTGTTTTTGGCAGTACATGTCCAGCTCATATGCATTATTTGAACATAAGTTATACTTCTTGACAAGATGTTCTGACCTCACCATTGAAAGAGAGGGAATTCAAGTAGGCCTGTCCTGAGCTGGCACATTGCCAGACCTCTTTCCTTAACTGAAAACTACCTACAAATTGAATTTAGAGTCCTATGAGCTGTCTAATTCTTAAAGCCACTGTTATGTGAAGTAATGGCCTCCTGTAGTTTACTGCTAAGTATAAAGATATAAAAAATCAATAACAAAGCACACATATTTCTCTGAGGAAAGACAAACGGATCTGCAATCACAGAGCATCTAGTCTTAATGTGTGTATGGACCAGGCCAATGGCTGTGTGACCCTGTGGAGGTCAAAGTCTGAAAACAGCAGTATGTTTCCCAAACACTGCTAGAGCTCAGAGAATATAAACCAACTAAATATATGTTTACAAACATTATGGGATCTTACAAAAAATATATGAGGCTTGAGAAGGAAAATGCTCCAGAATGAAGCTTGGTTACCAAATTAAACATAAAACAAACAAGCAAAAAAAACCTTCCTATATAGAAAACCATTAGCAAATTTAAATAACAAGTAGAATTCCAAACAAATAAATGACTTTCACAGTTCAACTCCTTTGCTTTGTTTAAATTCCTAGTAAATGTCTGATAGTCTGAAGCCAGAATTCTCTGACCATTGTTGGGTTTGCTTTCTGTTCCCACATACTGATAAGGGCACAGCGGCCAGGTTAAAAATACACAGAAGAATGGTCCAATCCTGGGGAAAACAATACCCTTTTGCAGAGATTATTTTTTTGTTGTTATGTCATGCATAATATCTGGGCCCTATCTTGATCTCCAAGTAAAGGAATTTAATGAGACTCTTGCTTTTAATAATTGCAATATAGTGAATTTAGCTACTTGAGAAGTATTTAAAGTATACCAATCTGCTCATTAATCATCGTTACAGTTACAAAGAGAATCAAGCAAATAACCTTTCAAAATGTTTCTCAGGTCAAACTTCAAAACACTCCTGCAACTTTCAAACACTGAGTTTTAAAAGGTAGTTTACAAATGCATGTACACACTGTAACCAGTTAATTAAAGTAGATATTAACTATGCTATTATTCAATTTATCATTTTTAAGTTACAAAAGCAAATGGGAACACTCATCGATCCCTTGATAGCTTGGAGGGCATCATTCTCAGGTAACGGTTACAGCCATTTGTGTGCCCAAAGCCAAAAAAGGAACATACTATGCAACCTTACCAAGAATTGTTGAAAACAAGAGGACAATTAAAATCACCCCTTAATCCCAGGAATAAACACACTGCAATGCTGCAACAGTAGAAATATCAGAGTACACCATTATTCCAAAACCACACGCCTCGTCCTGCTGTCAGGGATAGAAGCTGACCTAGTCAGAACTGTACCTGTATTTTCAGATATACTCAGTATTTCTCTTTATTGCTTTATACTCTGCCCTGAAATCAGTATGACCTTCCCAGTTTGTAGGACTTATCCAAAACATCAACCAGGATGACCTTCTATATAAGTAACTCAATGATGAAATGATGATCTTGACACCCCGTTTTTGAGGTCATGCAGTTTTTCCAGGTTTGGAACAAGATAAAATGTATGTATATTTCTTCCTTTGTTTGAGGACTCTTGTAGGAATTTATTTATTTTTTATTCGTTATTTATGATTCAATTAATAAAATTCAGATGGGCATGAATATGATCTCAGAACACCTATCACCAGGTTCCAATGTCTCTACTGTCAAGACCAAATGCAATCTGAATTGTCTCCCCCATTTTACACCACCTCTTTCTTATAAAGTGCTTCATTTTTATTAGTGTCTACCTCAGTCTCCACTTCCTTGATGGTTTTAATAATATCCCAGCTCCCTCAGAATACGCACAGCAGGAAATGGAAATATGATCTGGAAATTTCAAATCTCAAACTGCAATTCAAAGATCTTTTTTTTTTTTTTTGTCTGTCTTGAGAACCTGACAAATGTAACAGATTGGGCAAGACAGTCTCTTAGAACCTATTCCAAATGTTATAAAAGAAAGTCAAATCAGAGCCAGAGCACCTTGAGTTTGAAATGCTGCTGCTTGCCAAGGCTCTGTCCTTTCTCGATTACTTCCTACTTCTTTGAGTGAGTCTGAACTTTATTTCAGCATGCAGAAAAATGGCTCCATTAGAAGAATTGAGCAGAAAACATCAAAGAAAAATGCTTTGGGTGTTTTGTTGTATGATGGAAGTATCCTAAATCAGATGTCACACAGGCAATCCACACACCTTCTATAATCTTGTTACTACAAGTGTGATTGTATGCATAAATGCTTAACATAGAAAATAAAGTTTGACATTCCTAATAGGCAGTGTATTCTTGATTCCAAGTCATCAACTAGTTACCCTTGAGCATAGTAAGGCTCGGCAAATGTTTTTTGAATGAATAAATATAATATAACAGTGGGAGAACAGAGAATACAAAGCAGGAGTCAAGTTAATCTGGATAATGATAAAAGCAAAAGCACTACCATGCTATTAGCCAAAATAGTTCTCTTTTATTATTATTTTCCCCAATTTCTAAATGATTTATAAAAAAGGTCAAAAATGTTGATTACACAGCTAAACCCTTCTAGTGTTCTACCATTTTACCCAGGAGTAATTATAACCAATGATCAAAATAGTGATTATACAGTCACTTTATATGTGGAATACTTACCGTAGTCATCCTACCTAGCCTAGATAATAAGGCAGAAAATGCAATATACAGGGGAAAAATTTTTTACTTACCAGGATAGGGTAGAATAGGGGTATTATCTGCTAGTGAAGGCCCTCTTAGCATTCTTACTGAGGAAAGGAAAAAAAAAAACTCAAAGAAACACCTGACATGTTGAAAAAAAAAGAAAAAGAAAAACAAATTTTACTGTAAAACTGCCAGCATGCAATTTTTGTCTTAACTAAAATATTTTAAATCATATTACTCAAGAGTCTCTAATGATGAGATTTCCAGGGCTAAATTAACAGAGCTACTTCTTGATACAGAAATAGGTTCCTATTGATCAAATTCAGCACAGGGCAAACTAAGCAGTCTTGTCTGCCCATCTGTATGTGTTTTGCCAGCTCAGAATATCCCTAAAGAGGAACAGAAGTGCTTGGAATCAATACTGTCCAATCCAATTTTTTTTCATGGCTATCAAAGAGAGTTTGGTAATTAAGAAACAATTCCATTAAAATGTCTAGCACCTATACTATAATCAACAGGGACTCAGATGATTCTCTCTTTCTAAAATACTATTTATGTTTTCACTTTATACATCACATTTATGTAACTACAACATTGTCACCAAGCAAATAACCATTTTCTCTTTCTACTGCCTGAGCTGCCAGAAGTTGTAAGTTAAGGGAAATCACTATATGTTGTTTGAGGTTTGAAATTCTTTTAAAGAGACCCATCTTGCAATTATGAAGCTTGTGATGTTAACCATTTTTTCAATTTAACCTGTTTCCGATAAGTGTTTTAAAGATAAATGCCAATCTGGCCATATTCAAATAATAGAAATTTTCTGTTAAAAGGATAAGTGTTTGACCCCTAACGTGTATTTCTGAGCAAGGACAAAATAAGGAGGAATACTAACTGGGTTCATTAAACTAATTGTCATCAGCTTCTATGTAACTGATAGAATTTAAAGTTATACACATCAACATTTTTTGCCTGTTATTTTGTTCTCTTATTAAAATATTCACTTATAAATTCTAGAGATTAAAAATGATTTGCATGCACTAAGGATTGCTATAGTAATAATTCAAAGAGATTAATTTCATAAATATGTGATTACTATAAGTATGTAAAATAGCTATATTTTCAAAAAATAAAAACTCTAGGCAACAAACCAAATAATCTGAGATTGAAAAAATATTAAAAAGTCAGGACTGCATAGTCAAATCCATGACTTATCCCAAAAAACAGATGTAAATACATATAAAGTTTTAGAATTTCATATAAATGAAGTTATAGGGAAAAACAGATTATACCAAGAAAATCTCAGCTTAAATACCACCATCAATCACTGAGGGGGAAAAAAAAAAGCTTTGGCCAAATCTCTAATTACGTAAGTCGCTTTCTCTAATGACTTTAAAATAAATTAGAAGCAAAACTGTCCTCTAGGAACCTAAAATCTCAGACTATCAGAGCTGACAAAGTTAGAACATTTATAGTATATACACATAATAGATACATATATTACGGAATATATAAATAAGATTAAATGCTATATAAGAAAAATGCACTAAGAAAAATGCACTTGCTTATCACTTAGGAACATGCATTTACACATCAGTAATTTGTGTAATTGGAGTGGAGAGCTGCTGGACTTCAAAGCTGAATATGGCGGGGGGGGGGGCACTCCTCCTCATCTGAAAACAGATTACAAACGGATAACACATGTTCTGATTAACCCCCTCATCTTCATTTTTACACAACAGAAATGATTTGCAACAAAGGTGATTACACAGCTAACTGAATCTAGTCTTTACTTTTACACAGCAGTAATTAAAACAAAGGTATCAAAACATTGACTGTACAGTCACTCTGTAACATGCAGTATATTTACTGCATTCATCCTACCACACCCAGATAATAAGACAGAAAATAAATACGTTCTTTCAAAAATTTACCTACAAGAGCCGACGTTTTATAATTCCACTGAAGCCTCAGAGTCAGACTGAACGTACAGGTAATAAAAGGCATTCAGAGAAGTTGGCTCTTCTACAAAAGATAGCACACCTTCGTCATTCTGCCAGGAACACCTGAGAGACTGTATTTAACTCAAGAGGCCGCAGTTTAGTCATCAGCATTTAAAACACATTTTTTACAGTAATTCCATTGGCCTGGTGAGGTCTGTTTCACAGAAGTAGAGGCTTCCTGTTTCCATTATAAACCAGCATTAAAGAGTTTTAATTGACCTTAAATCTGGGAGATCACTTGACCCTGGATAAATAGTTCCCTCTGCTTTACAATGAAGACAAAGTTCTAAATTATCTAATCACTAAAATTTTATTTCAGAAAAAGCAACAGACATACTAAAAGTAAGTAGTCAGTTATTCAAGTTTAAACCTTACAAGCAATTAATTTCTTTTAAACTTCTTTCATCTATCAAGGGCTGGGGACACAAATGTGCTGCCTACATAGTACATATGCCTCCATATGTGTTTGATGGACCGATGTTCAAGCATCCCCCTTGAGCTCCATTATTTATGGAGTGAATACTCACTGGGAATCCTCTTACCCTACTAAGAAGCCTTGCTCTGTTTTACTTCATTCTAACATCATGCCAAATGAATAAATTTTAAAGCAAAGTAGTCTTGGTTAATACACAGAAATTAAGTAAGACCAGCAGGCAAAAATGTAGAGGAGGAATTTTCCTCATCCATAAAGCAGGAAAAGGAGGAATTTACACCACTCATCTTCCCACCCTCTACACACACACACACACACACACAGCTAATTCCTGAATTTCAATTTATTTCAGCGTATCAAGAATATCATGTACTTCTCTGCGTGGTTGGCATGAAGGCAGACATCGCATTTTTTAGGATTCAGTTATATCATTCCTCAATAATAAGAGAAGTGGCAGAAATAAAACAAGAAGACAACTAGATAATTAGCTACTGGACTCAAAGTTTAAAATGCCAGCACTCTTGCTATTCTTCACCACTGTCCTCAAGATAGAAGGATTCTACTGCCCATAGTGATCCACAGCCAAACTGGTTGCAAATTTATCTTTTCTAATGCAAATGAGTCTCTCCATTCATTAGAAAGAAAAAAAAAACTAAATTTTTTAAGTTGTAAGAAGAAAGCCCTGATACTTTAAGGGGCGCCCATCCAAATGAAGATTGAGCACCACATATGAGGAGACTTCAGTGTTATAATCAATGCAACGTAAAAACATTGATCTGACACATATTTAGTATTATGAATAATCATTGTGCTACATGGTAATTAGGGATAAATGCTAAGTCGTTCACATAAATGACAAAAATTAATGTTAGGTTTACACAGCGAAATCAAATTTTCATGGTACTACACTTTTCATTAAATTACCCCAAAAATCAATGTCTGCTATCACATACAGCAGATCTCGTATCCAGTAGCTCTCATTAAAAAGGCAAAGGTCTCAAATCTTAGCCCCTTGTGGCTGGTAGACACTTCCATCCTGCATCACCATAGACCCGCTCCGAGTTTCTTAGTCGCCCAGCACTGAGTGAGGCACATTCAGTTCTTAACACATGTCCTAATCTCCAGATCTTGATCCACAGGCCCCATGGAAGGACCCTGTATAACACTTCATGCTTAATAGCATTTTTACTTGTCAAAGAGCCAACACTACAAGACAGTGGAAACCTTGAGCTCATAAGGCTAAGGGTGAGCTGACTCTAGGTTGAGGAGTGCACATGGGAGAAAGGGAGAAATGCTTCCCTTTTCTATTAACTTTTCTCAAGGATCTTAGACAATTCCTTACAATAATACCCAACAGGGCAAGATAAGGAGAGTAAAATTAAGGGAAGGAGTCCCAGAAAGGGGAGCATGACAGACACTGTTTTCTTTATCAGTGTTTCAATCAAGGCCGACTGAACTATAACCAGCAAAAGTCGGTCAAGAAATATTTAAATTTTCTAGGCTACTCAGAGGTAGGGGTAAGAAGGACTTTTATGTACCAAGGGGTTCTGGGATGCAATTCTAGCTTCCTGTTATTGTTTCCAGGTGTGTGATGACTTTGGTGGCCTTCCAAATGAGCAAAGTCACCAGTGGCTAATGAGATGACTTGTGGCTGCAATAAGCATAAACTAGAACTGGTTTTCTTCTACCTCCATATACTACTAAAAGAACACTACTGATATACTATTAAAGTGGCTTGAAACAGGGCCTGGTAATTTTCACTCAGCAGTGTCAAGAGACAATTCTCCAAGGTGGTTCTGCTCATCTCGTATCAGCTTTTGTTCAGGCCTAACCTTTCAAGTTAAGGCCAACAGTCCTAGAAGATCAAGAGAGTGTCTCTCTCCAGGACATGGGTTGGTCAGGCTACACAGAGTGCTTTATAAAATATTGGGTTTCCTATACTCAGGGGTCCTCAGCTGTGCCACAACTCACTGTGTGCACAGCATGTACCTGGGCCATGCCTCATCACTCCCATGGGACTTGGAGATGAGGAGGAGAATGGGGAAGAAGGGGAACCAGAGCACCCATGTAGGTCCTGCCATCTGTTGTGCCATGAGTTAAGTCCTTTGTCTCAGGCCCAAGAGTCTCATGTCTTTTGCCACATCCAAACTGTGGCAGGCTAACTTGGTAGTTTGCAAGTAGAGTAAAAAATCTCATACCTTTAAGAGTAATCCCTGGCAGGATAAGGCTATCCTTCCAGGTAGCAGGGTATAAAATTGCTATGGATTTTCCATCTCCCCTGGGAAAAAAATATAGGCGTATATCTTATTCCAGGATACGTAGTTCTGATGCTGAAGCAAGAATAAATAGCCAGCTAGAAAAGAACTTCTCCAAGACTTGGAGGCAGCCGTATTGCCCCACATAATCTAACAATTTGTTTTACTGTGCATTAGAAAAAATATGTATTATTTTAAGACATTAGATTCCCTTTTTGATTCCTGAGAGAATTAGCATAGGTGATAATTCAAATAAAATTAAGACACATTCAGTAAACTAAGAAGATCTTCTTAAACTCCTTTACAAATAAAATTGTAGGGGCGCTTGGGTGGCTCAGTTGGTTAAGTTTCTGATTCTTGACTTCAGTTCACTTCATAATCTCAGGGTCATGAGATCCAGCCCTGCATCGGGCTCTGCTTTGATAGTGCGAAGCCTGATTGGGATTCTCTCTCTGCCCCACCCCCACTCGTGCTTGTGCACTCACTCGCATGCTCGCTCTCTCTCTCTCTCTCTCTCTCTCTCAAAATAAACATCTTAAAAAATAAATAAGCAATTTTAAAAATAAAATTAAAAAATAAAACCGCAATGACATTAGAAATCAGGTTTTTTATTTCCCCATATTAATTTCCTGGCTGCCCACAAAATATGAACATTAAGCTCAATCATTTTCCTGTCACTGGTTTTTTGTCAGTCTTTTGAAGTGAGTAAGGGAACCCTTTAAAATTCTCTGGAATACAAAAAAATGTCTCCTTCAATACTTGGGTTTCTACTGCTCAGCTGTGTCATTTGGTTGGAGCACAAATTCAGTGATATGGTTCCAAAAGATGGCTATTTACCCCCAAGTTCTGAGCCTCTATGCATTTTCCAGGTTTACTATATAGATTCTGTTGATGATTATGGTTCTCCTTGGTTAATTAATGCTCTGCAACATTTAATTTTGCATTACATAAATACCAGTAAAGAGAGTGAAAAATAAAACTAGATGCAAATTTTACGCTCATTGCAATGCACAAATTAGACCATAGAAAAATCCCTGGCTGGATTCAGAGTTTTCTTGTGCCAGCTAAAGCCTCGAAAAAAAATGTTAAATTATTTTTCACCAATTCAACAGAGGTAAAAATGATCACATAAAAACCAGACTAAACAGAAACAAGTCAATGAGGCTGCTACACATAAAGCTTTATACAAATGAGGCACTGTCAAAACATTTCGAGATGTCAGAAATTGATTTAGAAATTTAGTCTCTTTAAAAAAAAAAACCCTCTTAGCATAAATTTGCCTCTCTGTAAATGTAGTCCCAACCTCTCATTATCACAGAAATGGCAGTCTTCTCAATTTCTAGAACTGTATCTATGATATTAATTTGCAGACCCCGAGCCATCTGCCAGGGTCATGTCCCAAAGGTGGCCTTCTTGCTAGGAGTATTTGAAGAACATGGCCTCGAAGGACAAAACTATACACAATAACAATCAAGCCTGCTACAAGACAGCGTTTCAAAATCATTTTTAGACACACATAAATTGGAGATGCATTTGTGTTAGCTAATCACTACTAATGAAGCTTGAGCAGAGAATTCAAACTTCAATATTTAGCTAAAATTTTGAAGTGCACCATCTAAATTAAACCAATTCTATTGTTTGGGAAGATAAGATTAGGCATTTTTCCATTTTCTAGACATTTGGGACTAGATGAGATGACCACAGACTAAAACAGAACTAAAACCCAAAAAGTTTGAAAAACCATCCTTGCTGATGTTGGAAATTCAAAATAAAAGCCTATTTGGGCTTTTATTTTTTTTTTAAGGATAAAGTTCTGTTACCTATATCAGTATCATTGAGGCTTTTGAGGTTTTCTTAGTTGTAGAAAGATGGGTAATGTGACTACCACATATCCCTTCTTTTTTGTCCTCTAATGTTAAGTGATTTTTTAATACGTCGAAAGAAAAAATGTTCTGTGAAAAATGAAAAAAAGCCAGAAATAAAATTACAAAAGTATAGTTACAGACATAGAAGACTAAATCTGCTTCCTTAATGTTGATTGGTCTTCTGACATGGCAAAAATTGGCTGTTGGTTTCAGCTGGGGCCTTCACATGAGGGTTTGAAGAGTCCCCATTATGACTTCACAAGCCACAGCCGGGTGTTTGTCTAGCACCAGTGTACTTGATACCCACCCAGATTGTTTTGCCAATAACATAATTTCACCTCTTTAGCAGAGATGCCAAATGCTCTATGACAGGCTACAACTGTACTTCAGCCACATCTATCTCATAATGAACAAAAATAGTCACTGCCTTTCCCTCGGCAGAGAAAAATATTGCTAGAACATAATTTCTTATTAATCATACACACACAGTTTCTGAGGACAAGTTAGCCAAAACCTCTTGGGCAATTTGTATGCTCAAGACAATCATCTCAACTTCTTGTGGGACTGGTAAATATTTGCCCTGAAGAATGAAAGATGGATGGCCAGTCTCCAGGGTATCGGAAAAAATACTCAATAGTCATTTCAATCCAGCCAGGAAAAAAAAAAAAAAAGCATACAGGTACGCAAGCAGAGGTCTCTATTCAACACAAAATGCTTAAAGAGATATTTACTAAAAATAAGCAGATTGCAACAGTAATTCTATAAAAAGTCAACTATGGTGAGATATTTCACAAATATCAATGTTCTGTTGAGATGAATAGACAGTTTTTAAATAAATCTCAAAACAAATCATAAAAGTTCCTATGGCAAATACCACTGGGAAAACAAGAAAGTAATAGTCCATCAAAAAGGCTCATAAAACTGAATAAAAGACAACTGTACACCCCCTTAAAAATGACTGTGTTCAAACCAACTCATTTATTAAAACTACCCATCTCTCGGAGACTGAGTTTCCAGATCCTCAAACTACCTCAGAGCAAAACATTTGTTTGAAGTCAGAGCAAGGCAGGCATCACTAGTGGAAGGACTAGTGAGGTCTTTGGGATCAGAAAGCATAAACAAGGGGAAAGGACAAGAATAAAAAATCACTTGCTAACCTGGAGATGTTCTATGGCGCGTTGTTTTTAAAAATCCAAGCTATACACTTGATCTGTGGTTTTCATTAAGTCCAATTAGAGTTTTAACAAGCAATATAAGGTAATGCATAATACCTTTTATCTGTAGAAAATTCTCACCTTAAAATTCTCTAATCCCTTTCTATATAGAAAGGAGAAGGGCAAAGAAGCACCCAACATCGTTCAGTGTCTTCAAACAATGTCCTAAGTAGTAAGTCTATTGTGATAAATAGCTGGCTAGAACACTACACCTGCATTCTCTTTAGTAAAGAACATCTAGATTGGTATGGCCTTCTGAAGGGTTAAACATAGGTAAGTACATATAGGTAGTAGGTAGGTAGATATAGGTGGACACACACATGGGAGTATAATCTTCTATAGATAAATACATATATATGTGATTCATTCATTCATTCATTCATTCATTCATTCATTTATATCAGATTTACCATGAGCCCACCCCATAAAGAGATCTGTTTAGTATTGATATTTGGTAACAAGGGAGCCACTGTCCATGAGGTAGAATTGAGTGAGATGGAAGACTGAGTCAAAATAAGTTCTCTCTTACAGGAACTCTACAAGAACTGGAATCAGGCACACTCGTAGCAGAGACATAATTTTATTTCTCCAACCTTGGCATGGTAGATGTCATAAAGAATAGTAACGGTGTCTTCCTGGGGTGGGAGGGGAGAGAGGGCCTTTTTTGGATAATAGTTCATATTCAGGCTTCAAACCATTCTAAAGGTTTCCAGACTATACCCATTCATCCCAAAGGTGGGGAGAAAAGATACAAAATTATACCTCATCCAAAAATTATGCTCAATCTGTGCCTGCTAAAGTTCTAGGCATGACATATAAAGATGAACAAAACAAATATTCTTGTAGTCCAATAGACACAGGCAATTAAACTTAATTGCAATACAACCTAAATGCTACAGAAATAAACAGGAAAGGCACTCTGTTAGGGAAGGATTAAACATTGGATGGGAAGGCTCCCCAGGAGGGACTCCCTAGAGTTGAATCAAGAAAGTCAAGTGGATGGGGAGAAAAAGAAACTGCAGGAGCAGTAGATGGAGGGAAAAGGTACAGTGGCAAAAGACAACATGATTCATTAGAAGCACAAGTAGTTTAGTATGGATATGATTTTTTTAGTATTTTTTAGGCACTGCAATAGACATGGGAAATATCCAGAAAAAAAAAAAAAATCTGTGTTCAGGAGTCTGAACGTTAAGCCAGAGGCAGAATGGAATGAGCATTGGGTGCCATTCTAAGTTATTTTGGCCTTTTGTATAGGTGATTTTAAAAAATTGAAAAATTTCAGGCAAGGTAAAATACGACCTTATTTGCATTGGAAAGAGACAGTTTGATGGCATATCCAGAGATGATGACAATGGTTGATTATTTAAGGGATACAATTAAGTGGGTCTATACAAGAAGCATAGAATTCACAATTGTAAGATGTATTTTTAGTGGGTTGATTTTTAAAAGTAACCCAGAAGTTTTGTGTCAGGAGAGAAACTTAGCTTTACAATCCTCAAGATTTTAGGTGTGAACTAAAGATAAGAGGACCTGTGGGCAGAGAAACAGACTGGCTTCAACTAGCTGCATTTACTACTGTCCCAGGGACAATTAGGTGAAGGGTCTCCACAGTGGCAAAGCTCCATTGCATCTTCAGTAAGAAGAACACCACTACCTCAGCCGATGGTAAGATGGAAATGAGGAAAACACTTGTGGAGATAGCACACAAGGGTAGGCCTTCTGGGAACTGAGAATTGAGACACAAAAGGGAAAATGAAGGAAGAAGTAGGGATGGGGGAAAGATTGACTTGGGACAATTATGAACAGAGAGGAGCAAAAAAGCTGATGACGCTGCCATGTCAGTGAGCCCCACCTCCAGAAATCCCTCAGCTGGTAAAGTTGTTGAATGAGACTAAAGTAAAAATTGATGCTTTCGTGAGTGTCCTCATCTAGACACCAGCTATTGAGGGCTGTGGTTAGGAAATGGACAAGCTGGGAACACCTAGAATCAAAAGTGTTTCAGATTTCTGACTGGATAATGAGGTTGATACTAGTCCCAGTAACTGAACTAAAGAACGCAGAAGGACCACATTTAGAGGGCAAACTTCTTGCCTTTCTGGAACTCAGTTTCTTACATTCATGGAATGAGGGCATTGCCCTGGTGCACCCTAACATCCATGCCAGTGCTGAGAACAAGAATTCATCAAGAACATTCCACCTTCAGCTAATGGATCTCACCCCCACAGCCCTCCTTGGACCCATCAACATGCTTCCTCTTTTCCACTACCGAAGCTATATATGAATTCAGCAAAATAGAAACTTCTGGAATAGGAATAATGAAGTCCAGTTCAAAGCCAGTAGGAGTGCCAAGTATTCTTTTTTTCAGAGAGAGGTCACACCACAGACCTTGTCAATCATGTCCCCTTATCATTATGAAGGGAGAAAACTACTCCCACTTGCAACCCCACCTGGGTCTTCTCATAGATAGAGGATTCTTTCATTATTAAATAGCAGCAGTCACAGAAAAGCATACATATTTGAAGGTGTTACTGTCGGATAGGTCAGTATGCAGAGTAGAGACTGCTGATTAAATTCAGCTTCAGTTCACTTGTCTAAAAAGAAATCCTACACATAAAAAAAATTATTAACTTACTTTGGGACTCATTTTTTATAAAAGATGTAGATATTACGACTGATAGCCATCTTGCATGAATTCCATAAATAAAATATTTTTATTTCAAAAAGTTTAACATTATAATTTTTTTATTACTTCTACCAAAGTGGTATGAAGAAAAATATATAGCACAGCGTACTCCTGTGGGGCTTTACTTGAAGTCTTTACTAGGTAATGTTTGGGTAATAATGGATTTTAGTTGCTCTCAAGAAGGCATGCTAGGTTTAACAAAATATAATCTGTAAGACTTCAAAGTACTTTTTAAAATCATAAATGATAAATATAAATGAACAATCTTATTTGGTTGTCATACATTCTGGTTACCAATACTGATGCCAAGCATTCCTCTGACACACTTTTTGCTCAACTGATTGTTTTATTTCATAAAAAACGTAATAGCTTCAGTGTTTTCTTCTTCAGTAAACACTGGGTGATATCCAGTTCAATGCTTTTAAGCACAAAATTACGCCGAAGAAAGGCCAGTGTAATAGGTTTGACCTATTATTTTTACCTATTTCTTTCCAATTTCCACAACCTATTGTAACATCAAGCAACTCTAATGCAGGGTAATCCATTTCTGACTCTACACCCGACCCCCAACTACACCGAGGTCATTTACTACATTTGATACCCCCAGTTTTTTAACAACTTCTCCTTACACTTAGATTATGCTATAGCTTAGACAGGGTGTAGCATGTGCCAAATCTTCTGATCTTCAAAGAATATATTTGCGGGCTTCGAGTGCAGTTTGAAAATGAGGAAAAAAACCTCTAAAAATGCTGTTTCAGCAGACGCCATCCATTCAATCTATTTATAAGAAACTAGCAGTTGAAACCTCGTCTCACATCACTATCAAGAGAGATGTCACATATATATATAGCCCAGTAACAGTATCTGTTTTATATACCATATAATTGTATACTTGATCATGTTCAAATCCTTTTATTGCCTATAAAAAGGTGAACTCTACTAAATATATTCCTACATAAGAAACCCTTTCATTTAGGTATCATACTGAACCCAAAAAGCTTAGTATAAAATGTCAATTACCTACAAACCCATTTGTGTTCCATATGAAAACAAAAATTTCAAGATTTTAGTCTTAAGAAATTGAGATGAATCACTTATTAGGCTATTCTTGATGTTCAAATCTTGTTCGGCTCACAAAAACCAGAGTGAGAGCTCGCTGCTATAAATCAATTTTAATTAAACATGTAATGTCCATTAGCAGGAAGTCTTCATTATAATAAAATTTCCTTTTTTGACTTGTTCCCACATCAGGACCCATAACCAGTTACTGCTTTGAAATCCACATGGCATGCAATACAGGCTATAGGTCTGGTCATTTCCAAAAAGCTGTGAGGTCTACCTGCCTCAAAGTACACAGTGTTTCCATCTATACACCCCAGCCCAGCATACTCCCTGCATTAGGTAATTTGTTTTTAAATTTTGATCAAAGTTTACTTGCCCCTGATTTAAATAGCAAGTAGTCCAGGAGGATCTACAGTAAAAAGAAGAAGCTTCTGCCCCACATTCTATACTTTTCTCTACCTCTCTTCCAGCTGTAAATGAGAATCCATAATATGGGTATAGTAACCATGCAAGCAGTTTACAGTAAGAAGTAAATGAGTTTATACATATAAATACTTGGAGCTGTGTCACGAGCATAGGAAACACTGTGTAAGTATCATCTGTGATGATAATCACTTTACAGTATCAGGACCGACACTATAAAGAAATACAACAGTTATATTCTATTCTACAACTAGAATTAAGTCTTTGCCTACAGATTGAGACCAGAAACTGAACACTTCCTAGGAAAGGGCACTGTCTGTATGAGAACCATGGGGAGACGGTTTACTTTTCTGGTTCAGCAGCATACCGAGGATGGGACACTCTTTTACAAGCTGCGTACAGAGTGGTGACAGGCCAGCACCACATGGTGCTGACATTCTAGTAAGAAAGAACAATAAAGAAGCCAAAAAATAAACTTGTGAAGAAAAACATTCAAAGAATGACTCCTTTTTTTTCTTAACAGTCATTGATTACTCAAAATTTGCCAACATTTTTGTGTGCTTTACATTTACGTAGCACTTCCTTGTATGTTTCCTTTCTTTCTTCCTGTTGGAAGTAGACTTTCTCACCTTGTCGCTAATATCATCCAGTTCACTCATTCTTTCTGTTGATAGGAGCCTTTTCCATTTTCTTTGAAGCCCAATAATGTTCTAATCTTACTTGGGCTGGTTGTTTCATATTTGAACCATAAAAAAAATTTTTTTAGATTTTCAAATTTAGTTTTATGGTCTATTTCTCATTATATTCTCAAATATTTTTCTCCCTGTTAATTGTACCCTTCATTATGTTGAATCCACCATTTTTTTTTTTTTTTAGAACTCCACCTCCTGAGATCTTTTTTCTCTTCTCTCATCTGGCCTCCCTTGGTGAACTACAGAAATGTTACCCTTCAATTTTTCTATCTCCCATGGATGCACTGTTTTTTGAAACCCACACTTTTTAAAAATTCTTACCCTCTTTATTGTCAAGTAACTTCCTAGGAGTACATGTCTGAAAACGACTTCATCCTGGCCTCCTGACTGATAATTTATCAAGATATAGAATTCCTGACTAAAAATCTCTTCATGCAGGTTTGAAAGTCAATGTTCCATTGACTTCTAGGATCCAGTGTGCTAACAAGACAGTGAGAGAAAAATTGAATTTTTTTTCTTTTAGACCGTAAGTTAATTCTCTCTGTTAACCTTGATGTCCTAAAAATTTCAGAAGGCATTGTTACTCTGCTCAACCCTATTTGTAATGTGAAAATCTGTGACCAGTTTACATTCTGGAAACTTTCTTATTTAAGATTTATTCCCATTGGGGTGCCTGGGTGGCTCAGTCAGTTAAGCGTCCGACTTCGGCTCAGGTCATGATCTCAAAGTTCATGAATTTAAGCCCCACATCGGGTCACTACTGTCAGCATAAAGCCCACTGTGGATCCTCTGTCCTCCTCTCTCTCTCTGCCCCTCCCCTGCTTGCTCTCCTTCTCTCCCTCAAAAAAAACCAAACATTTAAAAAAAGATTTATGCTCATAAACATTTTTCAGTTACTTATTCCTGAAATTCCTATTAATTGAACAGTGGACATTCCAGATTGAATTCTATGTCCCTTATCTTTCCCTCATGTTTCCAGTATCTTGTCTTTTCATTCTCCATCCTTACAGACCTCCTAAAATTTAACCTCCAAATCTCCTACTGTAGTTTGTACATCAATAATATTTTTTTTCAGCAGCACTTTCTCCTTCTCTGATTATTCACTTTTATAGTATATTGTTCCTTTTATGGATGTACTATCTTAAATCTCTGTGAGGAGACTGATTGTAACTTTTTTTTTTAATTTTCCACATATTCTGAACTCTGAATTACCTGCTTTCTTTAGAGTCAGTTTTCCTATATTTTTTGTAGGTCCTTCTCTAATGTTGAGGACTTTCCTCAGCTATCCTGTGCTTTTCTGTTGTTCATTTATAATAGTAATAATGGGGCCTCTGTGTTCATGGGTAATATCTGCTCACTGAAAAGCTCCACTTTAGAAGGAGCAAGTGAGGGACAGTCTTTGAGCCAATGGCTCCCCAAGTCCTACCAAGTGGAAAGCTTCACCTGGCAGCTCAGCAAACACTCTGACTATTTTCTGGGTTATCCTCTCACCCTCTCCCCCCAAAATGTGTTCAGTATTTTTAAGTTCACTCTATTTTTCATCTACCCAGTAATAAGTGCCGGAGAAAAGGGGGGTGGGCAGTGAAAGGATTAATTCATCTACTTCCTAGCCCCTGTGTGCAGCTTCATTCCTCATGGCTATAGTCTTGCTGAGATTCTTTAGTTCAAACCACTGCAGGCTCCCCTGCTCTACAGGCCACACGGAATCGTAATATTTTAAATGAGAAAAGGCCTCAGTCTTCTGAACCACTGGGCCATACAGATGATGATTCTCAACATTCGTGAGAAGTTTCATTAGCATCACCCATGTATGGGCATTATTGGTCTGAGACAGTTGTAAGGTCTTTCAATGGACTCAATACATTTTTATTGACATGGTGTTCATTGTAAGCCAACTCCTCTGATTAAGAAACGTGAACAACATAAGAATTTAGTCCAATAGCTCCTTCAGTATGAGCTCATCTGGGTTGAACATGAGCCAAATAAGAAAAAGTGAGAGAGAAAAGAAAACACAAGACCAGAAGATAGGAGATCTGGGTGTGGATCCTGGTTCCATATCTAATTAGCTATGAGATCTTAAATAAGTTGATTCACCTTTCTGGACCATTTCTGTAAAATAAGAACTTCTCATGAGAATAAGCAGCATAATGAAATACTAAGTCATGGCCCGAGATTTCTGTCAGGATATGATTAAAATTTATGTGTATATTACACCTACAAAATATTCTTGTTTTATATACTAAAGGTGGAGGAGGAAAGAAATCAAATTGTTATACAACGAATAGAGTGTACTGAGACACAAGAACCAGCTGGAACTCAAAACAGACATCAGTCCCTTGACACAGAGGAGTATATACTGAATGAATGAACAAGTGGCAAGAAATATATGTTTAGAGCAGTGAAACTCTTAAAAGATGAATGTTGCTGACATTTGTAAAGAGTAAAAAGTCATGACATCATAACAGAGTGTCCCCTGGCGAGTTCACTGTTAAAAGTGTTACTCCTCCCTAAGACAGGTTGGAGATTTCCAATAACATTTGTCTGTGCCTCTGACTGTCAGAGGAATTTATTGTGCATTTACACAAGTGAGAAAGAAAAATTAGAAGAGAGACCAATCCTCATACTTTTTTAACATGAGAAGTATCCCCAGCAGAGTTACTGGGGAAACAAAAGTTCCCCTTAAATAATTTCAGGGTCTTTTCATCAGATGTATTGAACTGTCAACAGCAGTTTGCTTTTCCCTGGCACATCATGAACTGACTAGAGCAAGAAAGATATCAAATAAGAAAAGGCAAAGGCTTAATTTAGCATAATAAATGTATCTTTGCATTCAGACATTCCCTTCATTTCAGAAAACAAATGCTGATAGTTCCTACCAACCCTATTTCTTTTTTCTTTTTTTTTTTTTTAATGTTTATTTATCCTTGAAAGAGAGAGCAGAGGATGGGCAGAGAGAGAGGGAGACAGAATCCGAAGCAGGCTCCAGGCTCTGAGCTGTCAGCATGGAGCTCATTTCGGTGCTCGTACTCAGGAACCATGAGATCATGACCTGAGCTGATGTAGGACGCTTAACTGACTGAGCCACCCAGGCGCCCCTACCAACCCTATTTCTGACCAAACAGTAGTGAGGAATCAGAATTGGATTATGAATCCTCTTAATTTAATTCAAGAGTTAAGAATCCTCATGTGTTCAGTGATAACACTAGCCCCTCTGGGAAGAGGGCAAAGCAGTGATAGTGGGGAAGGACAGGAATGAAAGAAGTGATAGTGCTGTCCTTGCATCCAGGAAATATAAAATTCCTTGAAGGCAAGGAAGACAAAACATTGAAGAAGTTGAATAATGTAAACAGCTGATAATGACATTCAGCAACTAGGAAGCAACCTCAGTGAACAACATGAACAAAGGACCGAAGACAGAGAAGGAAGAGAGAGGCATAGACTGGGGAATCAGGGTGATCTCCAGGAAGGAGGGAAAATTAACAACAAGCAGGGGAATAGGCCTGGTCTAGAAATATGTGAAGGAGTGGGGAGGAATCTTGAGCTGGTAAATTCAGCAACCAGCACTCAAGGAACCAAACTACCAAGAGGTTAGTAAAGGGACAACAAGGAAGGGGGCCACAGGTGTCTTCAATTGTTTGAGGAACACTCTCGTGGCATATTTAGTATCCACCATGGCCTTCTAGACCACTACCCTGAGATCTGTCCCCACAGTGAATTTGTGAGGATAACAGGAAGAGCTAAAACAGAAGAATAGAAAAGAAAAAGAAGGACTCTATTCCCCCCCTTTAATATCTTCCATTTGGAAATTTGTCAATCAATATATTTGAGTGTCTGTTTTTACCATGAGGTTGTATTAGCTTGCTTGGCTGCCACCACAAAATAGGGACAGACTGGGTGGCTTACACAACAGAAACTTATTTTGTCACATTTCTGGGGTTGGAAGTCCAAGATCAACTTGTTGGTGCACCCTGATTTCTCCTGGGGCCTCTCTCCTGGCTTGCAGAGGGCTGCCTTCCTGCTGTGTCCTCAGACATTCTTGCCTCTGTGCACACATCCGTAGTATCTCTGTGTGTGTCCAAATTTCCTCTTCATATAAGGACACCAGTCGGATTGAATTAAAGCCCACCCTAAAGGCCTCATTTGACTTAATAAGCTCTTTAAAAACCCTATCTCCAAATATAGTCACTTTCTAAGGTACTAGGCGTTAGGGCTCCCACATATGAATTTAGGGAAAAAGAACTCAGCCAATAACATGTATTTTATATATTTTTTAGTCATAGGAGAAATAACACTGATAACTATATACAGTACTTTAAACACACAGTGATATACTGGACATTGTTGTAAACGTGAAATGTAATTTAAAAATACAGGGGCGCCTGGGTGGCTCAGTCAGTTAAGCATAGGACTTTGGCTCAGGTCATGATCTCCCAGTTCATGGGTTCCAGCCCCACGTCAGGCTCTTTGTTGACAGCTCAGAGCCTGGAGCCTGCTTCAGATTCTGTATCTCCCTCTCTCTATGCCCTCCTCCACTCATGCACTGTCTTTGTCTCTCAAAAATAAACAAACATTAAAAAAAATAAAAAAATAAAAATACAGATTTATATAAAAGTACAGATAAATACCTTATAATTTAAACAATTAAACTCTAAAATCTTGCAACACAGGGGAGTCACAAATTTAGACCAGGAGATGACAATATCGACCTTTGATTTAACTGCCATTGAACTGATTAAATGTCTCAATAGATTATTTGGTGGAAAGGTTTTTTGATAAAGCAAATGATTATGTCCTAGATAAATGTAAAACAAACGGAATAAGGTAGTAGAAAGAGCCATGGGTTAGGATTCTGGTGTCCTGGATTCTAGTTTGAGGCAGAAGTATCCAAAGAGATTGACAAAGAGAAGGGAGAGAATTAGGAAAGAACAACATTGTAACAGCCAAAGAGATTCAAGATCCAAAGAAGAGGCCAATCCAGAGTGCCCTGCTGTGAACATATCAGCCAAACACCGCCTGAGAAGACTAACTGACCTCTCCGTTCACTCAACCTTCACAAAAGCAATGCCAGGAAAGCTGAGGCAGTTAAAGACAAATTCAGTGGATTGAGAAATAAATAAGAAATAAAGTGTAGAGGATTAGTGATTTTTTTTTTTAAGTCTGGCCCCTGGAGAATTTGGTGGGGGCTTAGAGGAAGACCAGACAAAGGAGTTCTTTCCTTCCTTTTTTTTTTCTTTTAGCTCTCTCCCTTTTTGTTTTATTTTGTTTTGTTTTGGTGATAAAACTAGAGCTTGTTTACAGGTTTAAAAAAAGAACCTGCTTGGAAGTAAGACTTGAGGGATCTAAGGAGTGAAGGAACTCTTTCTGGGTTCCCTGAAGCAATGTGTGAGAAACTCCTAGTGCTGTTTGTCCCTCCCTGTCCTCAAGGGGTTTATAGATTAGTGGAGCTACAGATAATTACCATTAAGTCTTTTGTTTTCACGGCTGGATGTCCAACTGAAGAGAACCCACAGGCAAAGGAGAACAGACATGTCCTTGAAAGTCTGAGAAGGTCTTTCAAAAAAGGAAAGTTGGAGCCGACCCTTGCAGGATGGGCAGTGTGTCAGGTTAACATGAGAAAGGAGGCATTTCATGCAGGCGAGTTTATGCAAAACCAGAATCATGAAGAATACACACAGACCCCACAGAGAGGTTCACCTAGAAAGGGAATGAGACACTTCTATAATTCATAGAAGGAAAAACAGAAAACTTGAAAATCAGTCTGGTCAAGAACGGAGGGGAAATGAGAGGAAGTTACATCTAAGGACCCCCATTTTCTCAATTTTCTTCTTAAACCACAATGAGCTGTTGGTCAAATGTAAATCCCACATTTTGAATGTTCACTTTTAAAACTGCAAAAGTGCTTCCAAGGACAGTTTAGCATCAAATACGGACACCCTCAGAAGAAAGGAAATAAGATGGATTGGGCAGAGGATAGGTTTGAGAATTCACGTGGAGACAAAGGCAAAGAATTCAAATGAGGCAGACAACAAGGGTTCTGTCCATCAACACAGCTTAGTTGTAGGTGCAAACAGGTATTATTTGACCAAGAAAGAAGGCATCGAATCGAGAATTCTTTCAATTAACCTCCTTATAATTTACAATGAGAATTAGTCAAGGCACTAACAATCTTAGAGGAGAGATAAAACATGAACCAAAAATACCGGTGTACAAATTAGAATATGATAAGTGCGTAAAAGTTATATAATATTCAGTCACCATAAAAGCAATCAAAGTAAAATTAATCCTATCTAGGAATCAGATCACATCCCAAAAAGCAAACAAAGCAAAACAAAACAAAACTTCAGAGAAAGTGTCAGGAGCTTGGGAAGGAAATCATGGATCTCTGTTGAGTTGGCAAGGTCAAGACCTCGTAAGATTAGAGAGGAAAGCCACCAGCAACAAAAAAGGGCCTATGATACGGAGGCATCTGTACCCTTCAGAAGAGTCATCAAGGCTGTGTGAACTTGACTTGTATTAGGAGGCCAATCAGTCATCTGACTGGAAAGCAACAGTGACTGAGAAACCCATATGGGAAACTGAACCTAAGGCTAAGGCAGCCCACTGGTCAAGGAAGGAAGGGTGCTGAGGCTATCATGGTGATAATTAGGGGTGACATACAGCAAAATGAGAAAAAACCCGGGTAGTGTAGTAGTTTGCTAGAGCTGCCATAATAAGTTCCATAGTCTGAGTGCCTTTTTTTTTTTTTTTTTTTTTTTTTTAAACTTTATA
>CM053574.1:119303790-119354206 GCA_028646485.1 Cryptoprocta ferox | reverse complement strand
TTTGGGTAATAATGACATTTTAACAATGTTTATTCTTCCGATCCATGAGCATGGAATGTTTTTCCATTTCTTTGTGTCTTCTTCAATTTCTTTCATAAGCTTTCTGTAGTTTTCATCGTACAGGTCTTTTACATCTTTGGTTAGATTTATTCCTAGGTATTTTATGGTTTTTCGTGCAATTGTGAATGGGATCAGTTTCCTGATTTCTCTTTCTGTTGCTTCATTATTGGTGTATAAAAATGCAACCGATTTCTGTACGTTGATTTTGTACCCTGCGACTTTGCTGAATTCATGGATCAGTTCTAGTAGGCTTCTAGTGGAATCGATCGGGTTTTCCATGTAGAGTATCATGTCATCTGCGAAAAGTGAAAGTTTGACTTCTTCTTTCCCAATTCTGATGCCTTTTATTTCCTTTTGTTGAGTGCCTTAAACCACAAAAATTTTCTTCCCCACAATTCTGGAGGCGGGAATGCTGAGATCAAGGTGTTGGTAGAGCTGGTTTCTTCTGAGACCTCTCTTTGGCCTATAGATGGCCATTCTCAACCTGTCTCCCTTTATATCTTCTTGCCTCTCTGTGTGACTGTGTGTTCAAGTTTTCTCTTCTTATAAGGACACTGGCCGTATTGGATTATGTTCCCCCCAATGGCTTCATTTTAATTTAATCACTTCTTTAAAGACTATCTTCAAATACAGTCACATTCTGTATTACTTGGTGTTGGAACTTCAACATATGACTTGGGAGAGGGAGGAATAACTCAGCCCATAACAGTTGGTAATTATAGGATTCTTTTAAAAATGTAGCAGGTAATCAGTCTTCCTTGTCAAAATTTAGTTGCAGACATACTTGCTTAGCTTTGGAAAATAGAGCAATATTCAGATGACCTTCTCCACCACAGAAGGGGATCACCTTTGCTCAGTTGAGGAATGAGAACGCAAAGTAAAACTTTTGATTGTGGGCTCTTCTTTTATATCAGAACTGAGAATTTTATTATCACCCAATTATTCTACCTCAAATAAAAACATAGAACAGAGAATCAGTGGAAAATGCTTTTTTTAAAAAATGGACAAAAATTAAATAATCTGTGGCTTTGGCTACTTCTCAGCTTCATTTTTCTTACTATTTATTAGCTAAATAAGCCTACTTAGGATTTAAAGTCAAAAAGAGGAGGGAAAATTGCCATGTTCTCTTCACTTATGATTTTCAATATTTTAAAAAGAGCTTAAAGGCCTTTTATTTTACACAATTGCCCGTAATTGTCTTTATGGTCTTATTGGTATTAATTTCATACAGCTCATTTAGAATGTCAAGCCACATACGCAACATAGTAATAAAGTCATTATTACTGCATAGAGATATAATTATAAGTAATTTTGATTCTCTCATTTTTGTCCTCTCACTTTCTTCTCATTTCTGCCCACATTTTATAAGAATGAAGATGAGTTTGGTGACCTTTTGCTAAAGAATATTTACTATGAAAAAGCTGATGATTTCACCCTGATCGGGATCTGGGAAACTTTTATTTTCTAGCACTTTTAGCTCCTTCAGAGTAAATCTGATTATAATATCACTACATACAAATAAACTTCTAAATTCAGAGGAGAATGCTAATGCTACAAAACAGTAAATAGTTCAAATAATATATTTGAATTTTAGCCATAATTCAATATAATGTTTTCTTCTGTTATTAACAATATAATAGAGAAGTAATTATTTAAAAGTAAAAGAACACAGGAATAAAAGGAAAAATAAAATTTCTTATTTTTTGTCCAAGATGGGATGACATACATCATTAAATATCTTACAATAAAGTTTCTCGGAATTAGGTCAGCAATTTAAAATATGTAGTAAATGGAACCTATGCCCACTAAGGCAATTTGCATATTTCTATAGGCTTCATTAGGCATAATTTTGAAGGACTTTGTGAATCTATTAGTTCTTACATAAGAGAGCATACTATTTGGCCCACGGTAGGGATAAGTACATTTTGGCAAATGCTTTAAGTTCCAAATGTAAAGGGGAAAAGACAAAAAGAAATGGAAGATCCTATTTCCAGGCCATGTGCTGGGGAAGGGGTAGAGTAACACCTTCTTCTAGGTAGACTAGACCTTGTTCTGGGGAAGATAGGTGTAGACCACTGAGTTATGCCAATGTAAAACAAAAAACATACTGTACAGTGGAAAGTTCGAGAAGCTGGTGCTTTGAGGAACTCAGTTGGTCTGCGAGAGATGACTATGTAATAGGCAAGATTTGTATCTCTGAACACGATCTTCTAATTGGAGAAATAATGCTTGCCAACCATTGCTCCCTCTCACGGGCAAGTGTATGTTGTATTTCAGCTGCCTGCTCACAGGTAAGCAGACCCTGAGAACATTCAGATGGTGGAAGACCTTAGAAAAACAACTAGACCCGGCTTGACAAAGCTCACCTGAGAAGTCCAAACCACGGCAGTACATAAAAGCGAAATCCACAGATATTCAGAAATGTCTATGTTAAAGGACCTTTTCTTTTTGTAATTTAAAAGGAGAAGACATGAGGAAGAGGTTTAGTATTGCAGGACTACAGTTTTCTGGAAAGTGACTGTGCTACTTGGGGAAAAGTGAAAAGCGCAGCCCTATGAATAGCGGGTGGGATCTGAAGGAACTGGTTCTCACTGTCAATCACCTCTGGAGAGTCAAACAGCAAGACTTGGAGGGTGGGACTAAACTGGGAAGAGGGGAACTCCATCTTCTCTCTTGGGATTGTTTTCTTAGGCCTGGCCCCAAAGCAATCTACCTCGAGGGCAGAATAAACAGTGGAGGAAATATACCTCTGAAAGATGAAAGCAGGCAGGGGGATGGTGGCAAAAGCACACACACCCTGTGGTCAAGCAGGGCACCATTATTCTCCGGAGCAGGGAAGCAGCTTCAGCTGGAAGGGCTGAACAAGACTATAACCTGTGAGAGTCGCCATTGCTAGTGGCCAATGAGAATTTGGTCTGGGTAGTGTGCTTCCCTTGGGCCATCTCTCACCTTGTGCTGTAGGTAATGACTGGAAATCCAAGGTGATAAAGAGAAGAGCAGGGCCCTCCGAGACTAGCAGAGAGGGCAGGGTGATAGCAGCAGGACCTAAGTGCCAAAAACAAGCAACTACTTGGAATGCAGGCTCCAATCACGGCGACAGTAAGGACCATGGTCCCAGGAGAACGTGAAGTCAGCTCTCTGCAGTGAAGCAAAGAGCCAACCAGTGCCCAGCCTGGCATCAGCAGTTCATGGAGGCACTGTCCTGGAAAAATATTAGCCAAAGGGGATTATCTTGAAGAATCCAGAAAGGAGAGAGTTCACCTAGTACAGTATTCCAGGCAAAGGGAGCGGCTGTATTTGAATTTACCTTCCACGTGACATCCTGTGTATCCCCCCATGCTGGTGAGACCCGGGGAAACATCTGCATCACATCTCAAATAAACAACTCCTACGAAGCCAGAAATTAGGGTTATTCTAATTTCATCAATGGGAAATTTAAAGAACTGTGAGATTTCCTCAAACTAAAAAGGGTAATACCCCAAATTAGAGCCCAAAGCTGCTAATATTCACAGCCACTCTAAGACACGAGCGGCAATGGTATCTCAGACAGTGAATACCCAGCAGGCTCACTACATCAGAGTGTGGAAGCACAGTGATCAACGTCAATTTGGAGTCTATGAAAGAGCCCCTAGATTTTACCATGCCTTTCTGTCAGGGTTTCTTATCTGTTAAGGGGTTTAAATTGACAATAGAAAAATATTTCTGTGAAATCCGGTAATACACAGTGGTTAACCATAACCGAATTTTATAAACTGCGATTTGTCCAATAATTCATGCTTTTCCCCCAACACAAGCCCTGCATTATTCTGACAGCAAAAAAGAGTCTACCTAGTACCTATAATTTACCATTGAACCGACAGCATATCTGCTTTATCTGGATTCTTAGAGGGTTAGGAATTTAAGCCCCCAAACCACTTTGTGATAGAAAATGTAATGTCTTCAAGCTGAAAGGACTGGAAATGCCGTTTCCCCGGGCTTCAAATGCTACCATACATACCAGCTCAGGCTGAGCAGAGAACACGGACTGTACTCTTTAGACACATCCAAGAAATGAAATTATACAGGAGAGAAAGTAACAATCGACCAAATTAACAATTATTGAATGTCAAGCCCTCTTCTCAGTCTGCTCAATTTACATTAGTAACTCTGTGAAAATGGCTGCTAGTAGCTCACTTAGTGTTTAAAAATAATGAGGCCGATAGTGTTACCACAGGGGTTAAGTTCTCTGTCCAAGATCCCACAGCCAAATGGGAGAGTTGGTATTTAAAACTGATGTCTCTAACACTGACATCACTGTTCTTTCTACAATACCATGCTTCTTCCATCTGTAACCTTTCTGGTACTTAACCACTGTTTCTGTCAGGAAATTTTTTATTCTATTCTAAATCTCATTCATGTAAGCCTGTTTACTTGAAATCTGTTCTTGTAAAGTTTTGAAACAGCTGGTCACTGTCCTTGGTTTCAGAAGTCCCTCACATACAGTACTTGGAGATAATTAAATCCCCCATCAGCAATTTCTTCTTTTGGCTGAATAAGCCCTTTCCAATGTTTCCTTAAAAAGATTTCTGTACCCTTAAATATCGTGCTGCATATCCACATCGTGTTGATGTTTACAGCTGGAACACGGGCACATGTGTTTCGGGGAGTCATTTATAACCCTGAGGATGGACCCTTCCTCCATTCCCGTCATGTTCCTTAACCAAACGGCTTCTATTTAATGCTTAAGCAGCTTGGTTCCCCCCGCTGAGCATTTTGTCCTCACTGAGTTTCTTTATGTTTGCCGTGACCATTTTCTCCAATTCACCAAGAAGCTGCTTCTGTTTTCTAAGGAGTACTGCAGATCATTTGCCATCCTGGCAAAATCGTTTGCCTCTTCTGTTTCAGTGTATGTATCTGCTTGAGAGGCACCTGCTATAAGATAAATGATGCTCCCCCAATCCATAGGTTAAAGTCCTAACCACCAGTTCCTCAGAAGGTGACTGTGCTCGGAATTAGGGCATTTAAAGGTACTTAAGTTTAGATGAAGTCATTGGTGTGGACTCTCATCCAATGGGACTAGTGTCCTTATAAAAAGAGACTCTGAGGGGCTCCCGGGTGGCTCAGTCAGTTAAGCACCTGCCATCTGCCTTTGGCTCAGGTCATAATCTCATGCTTTGTGAGTTCGAGCCCCCCATCAGGCTCTCTGCTGTCCTCGCAGAACCTGCTTCAGATCCTCTGTCTCCCTCTCTCTCTGCCCCTCCCCTACCTGGGCTCTCTCTCTCTCCCTCCCTCCCTCTCTCTCTCTAAAAAAAGAACTTAAAAAAAAAGATTAGAACACAGACACATGCACAGAATTAGGACCAACTGAACACACCATAAAAAGACCAGTCACCACAAGTCAAGGAGACGGGCCTCAAAAGATACCAATCCTGCCAACACCTTGATCTCAGACTTCCCGCCTCCAGAATGGTGAGAAAATAAATCTCTGGGGTTAAGGCCGCTCAGTCTGTGGTCTTTACTACGGCAGCTGAAGGAAACTAGTACAGCTCCCTGCAAAGCCTCATCTCACTAACCATATGATTCATTTTGTAAAGAATTCCACACATACTGGGTTCCTGGCTTAGTCAGTTAAGCGTCCGACTTTGGCTCAGGTCATGATCTTACGGTCCATGGATTCGAGCCCGGCATTGGGGTCTGTGCTGACAGCTTGAGCCTGGAGCCTCTTTCAGGTTCTGTGTCTCCCTCTCTGCCCCTCCCCTGCTTGCGCTCGCGCTCTCTCTCTCTCTCTCTCTCTCAAAAAAAAGAAAAAAAAAAAGAACTTAAAAAAAAGATTAGAACACAGACACATGCACAGAATTAGGACCAAGTGAACACACCATAAAAAGACCAGTCACCTACAAGTCAAGGAGAGAGGCCTCAAAAGATACCAAACCTGCCAACACCTTGATCTCAGACTTCCAGCCTCCAGAATGGTGAGAAAATAAATCTTCTGGGGTTAAAGCCACTCAGTCTGTGGTCTTTACTATGGTAGCCGAAGGAAACTAGTACAGCTCCCTGTAAAGCCTCATCTCAATAACCATATGATTCATTATGTAAAGAATTCCAGGGGCGCCTGGGTGGCTCAATTGGCTAAGCGTCCGACTTCGGTTCAGGTCATGATCTCATAGTTCGTGGGTTTGAGACCCGCATCGGGCACTGTGCTGACAGCTCAGAGCCTGGAGCCTGCTTTGGATTCTGTGTCTCCCTCTCTCTCTCTGCTCCTCCCCCTCTCATGCTCTGTCTCTGAATAATAAATAAACATTAAAAAAAAAAAAGAATTCCACACATATTGGGTCCCTGGGTGGTTTAGTCAGTTAAGTGTCCGACTTTGGCTCAGGTCATGATCTTACAGTCCATGGGTTCGAGCACGGCATTGGGCTCTGTGCTGACAGTTGGAGCCTGGAGGCTCTTTGGGGTTCTGTGTCTCCCTCTCTGCCCATCCCCTGCTCTCTCTCTCTCTCTCTCTCTCAAAAATAAATAAAATTAAAAAATTTAAAAAAAAAGAATTCCACACATACTGAAAATCCCCTAATACTGAAAAGGTCACATCACTTCTGTGGAATTCATGTCAAAAATGAGCCAACTCTATCCATAAGTAGGCATGAGATGATTCCTGAATCGTAAAGCATTCTACAAAATAAGTGACCAGTACTCTTCAAAGGGTCAAAGAAAAGCAAGGAAAGAGCAAGAACTGCCACAGAATGGAGGAAACTAAGGAAATATGAAAACTAAATGCAATAGGAGATCCCGGATTGAATCCTGGGACAGACAAAGAGTATTAGTGGAAACCCAGTGAATTCACAATAAGGTCCGTTCTTAATAACATTGGACCAATGTTGATCTTTCAGTTTTGATAAAAGTGTTATTGTTATGCAAATTGTTGACATTAGGGAAATCCAGGCAAAGGCTATATGAAAAATCTCAGTTCTACCTTTGCAATACTTTTGAAATCCCAAAATTGCTTCCAAAAAAGCCTAGAATAACAATAAATAAATAAAGAGCAATAATATATCATCATACAAATATATGTTATAAAAGTTATATTTAAATACATATATTATAAAACAATAGATATTATAATAAAAATTTAAATAAATAAAATAAATGAACCAATAAATAACCACAGGGAGATGAAAAACACATTTAAACACTAAAGTATCCTCTGAAATAAAGTCTACTAAAGAAAGCAGGAGAGAAGGAAGTTGCTGCTATTCTTTGAAATCTACTGGATGATAGATCCAAGCACTTAATCCTCACAACAACACTGTCATCCATAAAATGTGACAGCTGATGAAACAAACTCAGAAATATTTAAGGAACTCATTCAAGGTCACATAACAAGTATGAGGCCTGAATTACAGACCTAAGTCCATTAAATCCAATGCACATGCTCATTTGACTGGCCTCCTCACCAACTTAATACTCATTTAATTGTATCTGTCCTGCCTTTGAGATTCCCATTCTTGGCTGCACATTGGAATCACTTGGGGGGGCTTGAAAAACTCCAGAGGCCCTGATCCCAGCCTAGAAAACTCTAATGTCATTGTTTTGGGGTTCAACCTGATCTCAGGATTTTAAAAAATCTCCTCAGATGATTGAATATGAAGAGAACAACTCTACTGGCTTATCAATGTGTGGGTCACATAGTACAGAACTCAAGCCTTCCCAAAGACAGAGCAATCATATCTGTCATTTCTCTGGGAGTGAGCACGTATCATCAAAATCAATTCAGTTTCACCTGTACAACACATTCTTTATGGGGACAACAGAGAAGTAGAAATTCTTCGGGAGACACTGGAGAACAGCTGTAAGAGGCTGCCATCAGCTAATTGCATATGTGCCAAGAATTTAGAGGCAGTTGATTTGAGAGATAAATCTCTGAACTCTTTCAACACAGAGAGGAACGTAGCAATCTTTTGATGGGTAGAAGTCAAATGACTTAGTGTCTTTCATTTTAATTTCCTATGGTCCCTTTAAAATGGCAAAGGAAAACTATCAAGCTATGTAAGACTCTAATTGAAAATAAGCATTTTCCTACTTTTCAGTGGAATTGAGGCTGGGAAAAAACTGAATAGCTTCAAGGTGAAGAATGAAACAGAAAGCACCATCAAGAAGGCTGCAATGAGGGGATTTGAAAACCATTCTGTTTGCTGAATTGTGAGCCGTGCAAGCACTTACAGACAATTACAACCCTAGAAAACAAATAAAAAGTGTGTAAGTAGGCACTTTGATACTTCTTCCTAATTATAGGGTTTACGAGCTGGATTCTAAAAACACAAATAGAGGCAATGCAAACAATAGTAACCCTGAAATGAGGTTATGAACTTATTAGCTTTACATAATTACACAGCTGTGACAGGTTGACGAGACCCCTCCCTGAGGCACAGCACCTCCTCACTGCTGGGTCTTGGAGTAAGGGTACTAACCTTTGTGCTTTAGATTTTGAGAAAATGCAATTTAAGTTGAATCATACAGAACTGCCAATATTTGGCCTACGAAATGGCAATTCCATATTTTGGGTTACAATATGAAGATCTCCTTCATCTCCCTTGGGTTTCTTAGGGGCACAGACTTCTTTTTCTAGAGCCTTTGAAACATCCATAGCACCAACCGCAGAGCTGCAAATAATAGAGCAAGCTTAGTAAAGGCACATACAATAAAAGAAGAAACTCCCCTACCTATAGAGAAAGGCTGTATTTTCTAATATCTAATGAATTGAGAAGCCCTGGAAACCACCATCTGTGATATATATACCAAATAACATTTCACTCTGGTAATTGGCCCAGATACCAAATTGCACCTGCAAATCGGCTGACTGTCTGGGGTTTTTAGAGAATGATTATTTACTGTCCCTCTTGATTTATTTGTAGAAGGCTTTGGGAACTCAGTGGTGTTAGAAGCCTTTCACTGTATTTAGACACACACATACACGCACACAAAGAAGGCTTATAATTAACTATTTTACATATCCCTGATTTACAAATGCTTGTGATTAATCTTCCATTTTTTAGATATAAGAAAAAGACGACAAAAAGAGCAATCGCTAAGAAAGGCATAAACTAATTCTTAATTGTCTAACATTTTTTTAGTAATGAAAACCTGTTTGTGAATTTCCATGTCACACAAACATTTTGCCTTTGAAAAGCCAAATATGGACTTGGCAGATTTTTCTCATATATGCCAAAGAGAGATTTCTATTGAAAGTTTCATTCCAAAGAAGAACTGCAGAGCCTTTCAAGACTCCAGGCAGCAAACTTCAAGATACAATAATAAAAGCTCACATTTATTGAGCACTCGCCATGTTTGCTGTTCTAATGGTTTAAACGTATTAGCTATTTAATTCTCACAATGATCTTAAGAGGCTGGTACCATGTTTATTCCATTTAGCAAAGAAATGAAAGGCTTCAGTAGGTCATTTGCCCACAGACACATGCTTCTTAAAAGGCAGAGCCTGAGCTCTGTCTTATGTGGCCTCTTGCCTGAGCAGGTGCTCAGACTCGTCACTCTCCTGCCTCACATAGGTAGCCCACACCAGCCAAACTACAGTGCAACCATAATAATATTCCAGAATTACATAACACCGTTGTGCATTATTTTGATTTGTATAGTAGGTTATTAGCAGCTACCTTGAGTGTTGTTCAATGAAAACAAAGTAAGAGGCATCATCTTTCGTACAGGCATGCAATATGTTTGTTTTATTATGTTTATCACTTCAGGGTTTATTTCAAGTTCATTATGTAAAAGAATGTTTGTCAAAAAAAAAATGAGGATGTGCCCACTGAATGTGTATTGCATTTCTTAGTGAAGTGCTAGGAAATGATGTTAGAGAGTTTACAATTCTTCTAATTTATTAAGCAGTTTTATTGTTTTGTGTTTGGAAACTAATTAATTGAAACCATTTACAGGTATAATCATTAAACAAGAATTGGTTGGACCCACGTTTTATCAAAACAAGAGTGAATATAAATCAAGATGTCTTCATTTTAATTGGAAAGATTCCATTGCAGAATTCATTTGTTGGGGAATGTCCACAGAGGGAAAAAAATGTATCTCTAATAAATGTGGTCATTGTAATTGGATTTCATAATACTGATCTTGCTGAAGAATGATGATGCTTTATGGATACATACACTTGTAATATGACTATGACTGGTCTCTGTGGTCTTTTTTTTTAAGTTGATTTATTGAGAGAGAGAGAGAGAGAGAGAGAGAGAGAGAGAGAGAGAGAGAGAGAGGAGAGGGTGAGCAGGAGAGGGGCAGAGACAGGGGGAGAGAATCCTAAGCAGGCTCCACACTGTCAGTGCAGTCTCACAACCTGAGCAGAAATCAAGTCTGGCTTAACCCACTAAGCCAGCCAGGCGCCCCCTCTGTGGTAGTTTTGAATCCGGTCTTCATCAAGTATAAAACTGAGATAGCAGGCTTAGAGTATTTAATGCATGTGAATAATTTGAATTATTGCAGCCAAGATACAACTGCACGCTTGGGGACTGAAGTAAGTTTGGAAACCCACAGGTAGTGTTATGCGCGGTTACCTGGAGTACTACAGTAGCTTCCTAACTGGTCTCCCTCATTTCATGTTATTCACTCCCTGTAGTCTACTCCCAACACAGCAACCAGTAAGACGAAGTTAGATTAGTCTTCTGAAGTGTACCATCGTGGGGAGAATAAAATATAAAATCCTCACAGTGGCCAACAAGGTCCAACCTTCATTCTGCTCCAGCCACACTGGCCTCACACTTGTCATGTGAACCCCCATCAATGAGCCTTTGCACCACGGTTCCTTCTGCCTGCAGTGAAGAACTCCATTTGGATGGTACGCTTCAACCAAATGTTACCTCCCAGAGGCCTCAGCCATCCACTCCATCTCAGACTCATCCGCATCCCGCCCCGGCACCCTCTTGAGGCAACTGACCCATTTTATTTCTCACTTGCTTTTCATTGCCTGAGAGCACGTACCATTTGTTTATTTGTTTCCTGTCCTCCCTGCTAGAAAATAAATTCACTGAGGGCAGGGGCTTATTTTTTTGGACCCAGGACCCAGAAGAGTACAAGGCACATAAAAGACATACTCTAAAAGTTTTTGGAATGAATGAATTAATCTGAAAAATTGAGTGACTCTCTCTGAATGAATAGCCCATTTTGATTTAAGGTGAAATATCAGAATTAGAATGAAGATGGAAACTTCATCCTTAAAGAAAGCAGGATTTGCAGGTTTCATGGGTTGTATTTGGAGGACCACTTTCCCAAAATCCAATAAACCTTGGGAAAAACATATGGGATCCTGAAAAATAAAGTAAAAATTGTTGCATTTTCTCTATTGTCCATTGAAGACTTTTGTTTCAATTATATACTTATTTCATTTTAGTGCTATTTATTTTTTTAAGTTTATGTATTTTGAAAGACAGCACACAAGAGTACTATTTTTATTTATTTATTTATTTTGAGAGGCAGCACACAAACAGGGGAGTGGCAGAGAAAAGAGAGAGAGAATCCCAAGCAGGCTCTGCACAGAGCCCAAGGCAGGGCTCGAACTCACAAACCATGAGATCGTGACCTGAGCCAAAACCAAGAGTCAGACACTTAACTGACTGGGCTACCCAGTCACTCTTAAATATGCATGCCTCCTTTAATATTCACATTACAAGTATATTACTTATGATGTCATGATAGTATTATATAAGTTAGGTGGTAGGACTAGATGCTTTAAAAAGCAAGCAAAAAGGAGAAAACATGTTTTGTAAGGAAAAGATAAATGGGAGTACTTATTTTTTGTTATTACCTCTTGCTAATTTATTATTTTGTGTCCTTTCTATCACATGCCTTGCTCTCTTGCATTGATTTCTAAGAGTAAATACCTACCCCATTTTAAGAATAGGAATGGACGGAGAGGGGTGCATTCCCAGATAAGAGGTCTAAGAGAATTAGTTCTAGTGTGATTCACATGACATGAAGCCATTATATCTTTGTCCCTATGGAGATGCATCACAATGACAACCGCTCCCTCATCCTCCTCAAAATGTCCTGGAATCATGATACACCTTCCACCATAGTTTGTTCTAGACCCCAATCTTCTGTAGAACGTCCTGCCCAGTCTGAGGTGATATATATATGCCCTCTATAATATACGCCCTCTATAATGTCAAGGGACTTACCAATCCCTGATTTCCTGATAAATATTATCCTCTGTTTTCTAGAACATTGCTTGAAGGACCTTTAAGCTACCATAAAACCCACATTTCAATACCAAAAAAGATACTGTTGCTTTGCAGAGATGTTTGCCAAAGTACAAAACATGTGACAAAGAGAGAGAACACTACAGACCAAACTACATGTGTTGCAGAACCCGCCCAACTCAGAATAGTGCAGTGGGCTCACACACGGCTGAGAGAGTTTGCAGTATATGTGCTAATGCATTCTGGCCAAGAGCGTACAGCACAGTCTGCCATAGCGCTCACTGGCTGAAAGTGTACGGCAAGAGTATATATACAGGGATCTGTAATTTTGTTTTAATTACAAAAACACTTCTATGATAAATAGTGCTAAAATGAATCAGTATTACGCAGGGAAGCACGGAGCATGCAATATATTCAGAAGGAGGTGATAATTATTTCACGAATGATAAAACAATTATGTAAAGATAGGAAAAGCTGAATTGTGGAGAAAATGAGCCAAGGCATGAAAAAATGCATTCATTTTACAAACATTTACTTATCTGTGTACCAGAGGGGGGCACTCAACCAATACCCAAATTTATTAACTAGACATACCAAGGTTTCTTGACCTCAAAGAGCTTACCATCTACTACGGAAAAATAGATGTATAAATAAACAATACATTGACTGTTTTACTAGAGCTTTTGCAAAATACTATGGGGACATAGGGTGGAAGACATGAATTCTCCTTGTTTTGTCAGGAGCACCTTTTCTAAAGATTACTGAAACGGAACCTAAGGAGATGATTGGGTGAATCAAGCAAAGAGGGCTTTCCAGATATAAGGAACAGCATATGGAAAAGTGAGAAAGAAAATGGTGCATTCAGGTGACTGCAGGTCATTAAGTGTAGCAGAGGTCAGATCATAAAGGGCCTATTTCTATACCATGCTAAGAAGGAGATTGGCCTTCATCTTGTGTAAAATGGAAAGTAAAATGGAAATATTTTAAATAAGGGAGTATAAGGATCAGATTGTCAATCCAACTATAACAGACTGTAAAGCAGTACTGTCCTTTTCCCGTCCTTAAGAAGTTGAGGTATTGACAATACCCTAAAAGTTCTCCACAGAAGGGAGACAAAATCATAAATGAATGAATGAATGAATGACTTAATATTTTACGAATGTCTGTTGTGATAAAGCAATCCTACACAATGAGTATTTCTGTGCAACAACTAAAAAATGGGGTTTTAATGATTCAATAGTAATCAATATTAACGTTTGTTACTAGCTTTCTTATGCAACACTGATTTCCGCCGCAAATAACTTCCAGTGAAATCAACATAACGCAGTCTAGTACTGGTCAGAAATTCTCAATAAAGCATCAGAAGGAGTAAATTATATGTGGCTAAATTTTCTAAAAAGTGGGAGGAAAACAAAGGTTAAGAGGCATCGAAAGTGGGTAGAAAAGAAAGCCAAACTAGAGCTAAGAGAACCAAGATTCAAAACACATTCTCATTCCCTAATGGGGTGAATCTCAGTTCACACTCTCTCAATTTTCCTCCTTCCAGACAAAGTGGGAATAACTATACTACTCCCTGACTATGCAGAACTGTTTCCCGAACCAAATGAAAAACATGCTTGTAAGTGAAAAGCACAAAATATCTAGGTTATGAAGAACTCATCTGTCATGTACATAACATAAGGAGGCGTGAAAAGTGCAAACATGGGCCCTACTGTGACAAAAAAGTCATAAATCTAATACTAGAACATATTTGATCATCAATTATGGGCTTTTTTTTAAATTTAGAAAGTGTATTTGTTGATCTAAAGATAGCTCTTCCCCAAATATTTACCACGTTGGCAAAACAGGAAAAATACTTAAAATAAATTTTTCAAATGAAAATTTCTCATCCACTAGAGTTCTTGTCCATGTTACATTAAAGCACATTGAGATTCAGTACACCAGGAATCTGATAAAGAAATAGGATGGCATAAAGGATGGAGGATAAGGAAGAGGGAAATACACAAAGATGTCCAGGAAAGTAGATACAACACAGGGACGCTTCCAAACACAAAAATGTGACCTTTTATTCCTCCAAGATGTGTCATAAATCCCTTCATATGCATCCAGGTGCACATCAAATGATTCCCAGCATTGTTCCCCCACCCATCCAGAATGTACTGGTGAGAGAACATGGCTCCAGGGCACGTAGAGGCCAGCTCTGTGTAGCTTGCTACTGCTGGCTAGAAAACTTGATGAAAATCCCCAGCAGGGGGGAATTGGAGAAGCCCACAGATATCTGTGACCGTGTGAGGAGGTTGTGTCATATATAAGATCTTCATGAATGATAGGGAAACCCCTCTAATAATGGGGTTGAATCTCGTCTTCACAAAGAAAGATACATTGAGGGGCATCAGAGAGGCTCAGTTGATTGAGCTTCTGACTCTTGGTTTCGATTCAGGTTTGGGATTGAGCCCCACGATGAGCTCCACACTACGCATGAAGCTTGCTTAGGATTCTCTCTCTTTCTCCCTCTGTCCCTCTCCCCTGCTTGTGCTTCCTCTCTCTCTCTAAAATAAAGAAAAAAATTATATATAAAGATATGTTGGGAGTCCTAACTCCTGATACTGGTATCTGTGTGTATGACCTTATTTGGAAATAGGGTCTTTGCAGATGTAACCAAGTTAAGAGGAGATAATTAGAATGGGTCCTAATCCAGTAAGACTGGTGTCAGAAGAAGCGGGATATGCTATGTGGACACAGAGACACCTGGGGCAAAGACAGCCAGGTGACAGTGAAGGCCGAGGTTAATGTCTCTATGAGTCAAGGAAAGCCAAGGATTATTGGCGCAAGGAAGGAGTCTCCCCTGTTTCAGGGGGGGCACGGCTCTGCTGACACCTTGACTTTGGATGTCTAGACTCCAGGTTTATATAATAAACTTCAGTTGTTTTAAGCCACCCAGCTTGTGATACTTTGTTATGGCAGCTGTACAAAACTAAAACATGCTCTCATACAAATTCATCTATCTACCTACCTATCTATTTATCCATCATCATCAAAATATCATACCAAGCAGGGTACCTGGGTGGCTTAGTCAGTTGAGCATTTGACCCTTGATTTCAACTCAGGTCATGATCCCCCAGTGGAACTGAGTCTCGCATCAGTCTTCATGCTCATTATGGAGGCTGCTTAAGATTCTCTTTCTCCCTCTCTCTGCCTCTCTCTCTCCCTCTGCCCCTCTCCCCTGATCGTGCTCTGTCTCTCTCTAAAATAAATAAGTAAATTAATTAATTAAATATCAGACCAAGCAGAAATGATGCTTTAGTAAATACTATACCACAGAGCCCATATGTATTCTCTGTCCAGGCCCAATCAAATACAAACTGGTCAAATTTCCTTTTTTTTTTGTTTTTTTTTTTTTAACTGGCTGTTCCAGTTTCTCCCTACACTTTTATGCAGTGTTAGTATTAAGGTGTCCTTTTGCTACAGATGCCTGAAGGATGGTTTCACAACAAAATGGAAAAGAAACTCATAATTAATAATGTACATTTGTTAACTGAATTTGAACAGAAAAGTATTCACACTAAATTGTTACAAATGAGTATTTTTGTGATCTTTTCCTTGCTGCCATATTACAGAATGAAAGGGTTTTTTTCATCTCAGTATAGGAATTTTAGGCATCTGCCTATTCAACTGCCACTAAAAAAAAGTCTAACTTAAAATCAGTAAAAAGCCTGAATACAGTTAATCAATCAAGAAGGTATTTATGGGTGGGCGCCTGGGTAGTTCAGGGGTTAAGTGACCAAGGCTCAAGTTGTGATGTCAAGGGCTCAGGTCATGATGTCAAGGTTAGTGAGGTCATGATTCCACCCCCGCATTGGCTCTGCATTGACAGTGCTGAGACTATCTGCGATTCTGTTTCCCTCTCTCCCTCTCTGTCCCTCCCTCGCTTACGCATGCTCTCTCTCTCAAAAATAAATAAACATTTTTTTAAAAAGGAAGGTACTTATGAGGGTCTTGTACATGCTGGTGCTGAACTTTAGGCTCCCAGTGCAGTGCGTCAGGTCCCATGTCCTTGAAGGAACTACCAGTCAGCTGGGAAGGATGCAGTCTTCAGGAGGCTGGGACCCGCAGGTTTCTAAGTGTGCAGTGACTCAGTGAAGCCTGGAGTTACAGCCATAAAGAGGAATCTGGCCCATAACTGAGAATGAGGCCATGCTATCACCTGGTCAAGTTCTGATGGCTTGATTTCTGGTGTTTCCATACACTCATCGCTGCTTGCATCCTCTTTTCCCGCCATTTTTTCTCCAGCTCAGTACTCACAACCTCTGGGGCACAGTCAGGATGTGCCTGTGGGCTAACTGAACCACTGTGCCATCCCATCTCTTAGGGTCCCTACCAGTATAAAGGCAGAGGGGCGGTCTGGATTGCTGAGCCCAGTATTTGGGGGGAGGGGCTTATCTTGCCTCCCTACTGTGAGCTGGAAACTGCATTTCCAGCTTTGAATTACAAACTCATCCAGAGCTAAATTCACAGTGCAGAACTCACTAACAAAGACAGAAGATGCAATTTAATCTGTATCTATATATAAAGTCGATCCTCATTATTTGCAGATTCCATATTTGCAAAATCACCCACTCGCTAAAATTTATTTGTAACACCAAGATCAATACTCCTGGTGCCTCTGTGATCTTTCAGACCATGTGCTCAGAGCGGCAACAATTCTGAGTCACCAGGGAGGCACGTTCCCAACTGAGGTTGAACAAGGCAATGCGCTGCCTTCTTGCTTCAGCTCTCATCGTGCAAACAAGTGTCTTTTTTGTGCTCTATTTAGTGCCATGTTTCTTTTTACATTTTTGTGCTTTCTCTTGGTAATTTTGCTGCTTACAATGGTCCCCAAGCATACAGATGAAGGGCTGTCTGGTATTCCTAAGTGCAAGAAGGCGGAATGTGTCATAGGGAGAAAATACATATGTTAGATACAGGCAGGAGTTACAGTGTGCTTGGCCGTGAGTTCAAGGTTAATGAACTGACAATAGATATCAAATTTTGTGTCTTTAAACAGAAAGATACATAAAGCAACGTTGTGTATTGATCAGTTGAAAATGCTGTGTGACCGGAGGCTTGCAGGAATCTAAACTTGCATTTCCCCAGGAGTAATTAGTATTCACTAATTCAGTGTTCAAACAAACTTCATAGAACACAACTACCATAAATAACGAGAATAGACTCTGTCTCGATATATACATACATATATACATACATAAAATTATGTAAATATGTGAAATCAACTCTATATACATATATAAATGTATTTATACAAGTATATGAATATAAAATACATGCATACATATATGTAATTTATATGATGTTATATATGTTTTCACTATGTTGGCTCCATATAGATGGTAGTCAACAAAACCGATATGGCTTCCCTTCTCATGAACCTTAAAGTCTAGTAAAGGAGTAAAATATTAATTAGCAAACCCTTTGGGCTGCTAAATTGAAAGCCACATTCTCCAATCACCTTCATCACTAGTAAAACTTCATGTGTTTATCTTTTCTGATTTCTCTCTCTCTCTCAAGTGGTTATGAGGTAGAGCAAGGAAGAAGACATTGCATTAAAAATGTGAGCTCAATGGGGCAAGGCTCTTTGTTTATTTTACTCTGAACCCCTAGCTCCTGACACAGGTACCTTGTACATAGTGAACTCTCATAAATGAATAAATTATTGGTCCACTGAAAACACCAACAGCTGGCACCAATGAGAAAAGGGCACAGAAGCAAACTGCAAAATAAAATTACAAAATATAGTCACTCATCTGATAATAATTCTTCTAATTCCTTTTGCCTTGCTAAGAACTTCTGAATGTATGCTGGGGGTGGGAAAGTTAGCTGAAGGTAAGTAAGCAGGAAGGCTCTCTAAGGGCCAGTGGAAATTAGTAAATGAGCTATCCAAAAACACACTTGTGGCTAGTTTAGTGTTTGACAAGATTTTTCTTTGTAACTACCTAATACCTTTATGCTCGCCAATCAATTTATTGAGTTCAGTTGTTCAATAAATTTGCCTGTGTAACCAGCAACGAAAATACTTTAAACCCTTCAGGAACATGATCAATAATAGTAAATACCATTAATGAAAAATCATCTATAAGTTGTTTGTGTCGTTGTCATTTTATTCATAACTCTATGCTTATTGACAGCAAAATTGATACCACTCCAGCTATAAATCTTTGTATTGGGCTAAATGGGGGAATCCTCCAATCCAACTATGCAAATGATTAAAAATTTTTAATGGGGAATTTTTTTTCAATTGACTGCAAATACATTTTAATGCATGCATCCCAAGATATTGGCAATACCAATTGAATGAGAAGAGGCAGTTTGGCCAGGTGCCATTTTGCCACTAACTAAAAAAGCTAAGGACTGCTCTGCAAATCTCCTAAATAAAAAAGCAATCTAGTTTCTGGCAAGGAGATCAGCAATGGCCATTTCATATAAATGAATCTGTCATGATTTCATTTGCGCACAAGCTCGATCATCCAAAATAGCAGAAACAGCAGGCTGTGGTGTGGCTTTTCTTTATCTGTTTTTGATAGACTGCTTCTCCCTTTCCTGCCCCAAATGATGACTGCCATCAATGAAAAACTGTACTGTGAAATTGCAAGAAAATTATTCTCAATTTTAATAGTCAACTAACTTACCAAAGAGAAATTGTGCCTTTTATTTTGTTAGTGCTTTACAGATTCCTAAGACAAGATCGAATACAAATGTGATCTTCCCCTTATATATCTTCATCAAAATAAGATAAGTGGAGTATGACAGGCTATAAAGCACATTCTTTGCTTATTGGTATGCCCACCTGTTCCAGATCATTTACAGGCATGCCAGTAACAGAAGGAAGTGGTATAAATGAAACATGTCTTTTTCAGTAAGATTTTCTTACAAGATCCACAGAGAACATCAACTATTATTTTCTAAAGCCAATCAAAGGTCTTCGGTGCCAATGTGCCCATCTCCACAGCTATGCAAGCTGGTCTTATTTCCCCAACTCTGGCTATTCCAGTCACGTGGTGCCTAAGCTGCTTCATTAGGCAGAACCAGCAAAGACAGAGTGAGGAAATGGTGTGCCCTTCATTCCAAATAAACGCAGAGCACTTTATTTTTTCTTTCTTTTAAAAGGCAATGAAAATTGTTATAGCTTAGCAAGAGGATAATGGAAGTGCATCACTGGGCTAGGAGAGGCTTAAGAGTTGTATTATACTGTGTCCTCTCCATCAACAGGACTTGGGGGCTCCTCACGGATGCCTGAGATTTCCCGGGCGAAGAAGTATAAGATGACTCTACCTCCCTCCTGCTCCTCATCCGCTCCCATCCCATCTGTACTGAACATCATGTTCCCAGACAAGTTCCCTCAGGAACTGTAATTTTCTGATTAATGTTACACTGTGAGAAGATTCAAAATGGTTGAGCAGGGTCATTCTATTCCCTAAAGAACCATAATTGTAAGGCAGCAATAGCCTAGCCTGAATTTTTTCAGTTATGTTTAAAATACCCTATTTTTAAATCTACCTTTTTGAGAAGTTAATTATTATAACTAGGGAGGCTAAATTTAGAAAAATAAAATTTGTTGAATCCTCAAGAAATGTTTTGGGTTTTGATGGTGATTTTTTTTTTAAGGAACAGCAACTTTAATTTCTTGCTCAAAAATCACAGTGTTCTAAGAAAGTCTCCATCACGTCTTATAAAATATACCATTTTTTAAACACCTAATGTCAATTTTGTGCAAAATGAAAACAAGCCCATATTTATTTAGCAAGAAGTAGCACCATGTTAAGAAAAAGAACCAGAATATAAATCTAAGCATCTGACTTGAAATCACAAAACTAGCTAAAATTTGGCTTTGAGTAAATAAACCTCTTTGGACTCCATATTTTGCATACACATATTAAAAGGTCAGGCTAAATGATGCTAAGATCTCTTCAAAGTCCCAAATTCCATTATTTTAATCAGCAAAGGAACAATATGACTAAAAATCCTTTCTTGTTTCATTTAATACTTAGTAAACCACCATAAAATAAATTTTTCCTCTGCAGGGCTGATCTCTCTGAAAATTCTATTTTACTTTTTAATTTATCTCCTAAAATGCATTATTAAAATACCTTCTTTCTTAAAGATATGACTAAACAAGGCCATTCGTTAAGAATTTTAGAACTGTAACAAAATCAACACAACTCACCATACGGGTTTGAAAAGACATTGAAAGCCTCTTTCTCGGTTTTGACTTTGTCATCCTCTAAAAGAAATTTGGCTATTGTCCAGTTTAATTTATGTAACACTTTGTTGCCTGTGTTTAACATAATTGCAGACATGATGAGCATTCATAATTGAAATCTAAGCTCTAATGGTCTTTTTTTATCTCATCAAAACCTAGCTACAGGAAGAACGGAATTCCACCATGGCTCTGGGTAAGACAAATGCAAGATAACAGCCCTAATCACAATTATTCACAGGATACCCATATTAGGCATCATTAGCTGGCAAAGTTCAAGACCGATGATGTTTGCAAAACTTAGTAGAGGGTTTAGACCCAAAACATGAATCATAACAATTATCACATGATATGTATTCAAGCCTTCAATAGCCACCAAATATCATATTATTTGCACAACTCTAACCTCTCTAAGCAAATTCAAGAAGGATTTGAGCAGTAAAACAAAAGCTAACATGCAGCAGCTACCTGGATGCCGCTGAAATCAAATAGCACAGTTTTCTTCTAAAAATTAAGTTTTGCCACAATATCCTCCATAAATTCTCCTGTTAATATTCTGCAAGAACACATGGACAGCTTGAAAATTCTTAAGCGATGTTACATAAAATAATGCATTGCTTTTCTATCTCTTTCACCCCAATTTCTTCTCTGACCACATTTACCAAGATTATCCTTCATGCCACAGGTGGGTACCAGTGTTTTTTCTGCTCCTCTCAAGATAACATTGTGTGCTTTAACCAATTACATTCTACACTGTGTGTACCCTTTTGCTTGGTTTCCAGGTTACTTTATTTTCAGATATGTCCAAGGTACTGTTATTCATAAATTTAAGAAACACTTGGACTAACCAATGAATAACATTCATGAAGAGGTGAAACAATATTGAGACCAAGACTGCAATCTCAAATTCTAATTACAAACAGTGCCATCTGATAATGACAGTAAAACACAGAAAGCATCACACCCAAAGGACCCTTCAAATGAAAGAGGGCTCAAGCAATACGCCCGTGTGTCCACACACCCGTAGTGCATTGATGGTCATGTTCTCTGCACCTTAAACAAAGTCAGTCTGTTTCCAGGAGCAGAGAGGAAGTAACAGCAGGGCAGATTGATTTGGAAAAAGGTAGGAAGAGGGGACAGCGCTCAAGAGTTTTCTCTATATTCCTTGTCTTTACTTTCTTTCTTCAATTGTTCATTCCATAAATATTGATCCAACACTATGTCTAATGTTTATATTTACACTTCTCTGTATATGTATACATTACATATGCAAAAAAAATTCAAAATGTAAATCTGCAGGTTTTAATGGAATTTATGCCCTATAAAAACTGATCGTTTCAAATTGAGTTGGAGATGTTTGTTTTGAAATCCTATACATTACTGAAAGAAAGGGATCCAATCAAAACCATCCAATACTTTTCTCATTCATCTTCTCTGTGGCTTCTGATGCTCTCTTATAGCGGACATTCTCTTTTTTATTATTCTAGAATAGATTCTCTTGATTCTCCTCTTAGCTCTCAGAACATTGCACCTGACCATTTCTTTCTGAGTACCGTTTCAATCCATCTAATTCTCTAAATGTCTGCATTTCCCACTATTATATCAGCCATTCTCTTTTCTTCAACTCTCCCCAGCATGTGCTCTCAGTCCCGTCCCTGACTTAGAATCTTTATCTCCAATCGAGATCTTCTTCTTGGGCCCCTTCTTCAGTCCACTCCTGGACCTTCCTTCTTAGAAATACCCAATGCCTTCACCGTGCACACCACCATCTTTTTCTGCGTCCTAATCAATTTCTCCTGTCTGTGTAAAGAGGTCCACCATTCCCCTATGCCCTAACCCTGAAACTTCAAGTCACTGTATTCCTTCCTCCCACTCGCCCCTCCCTTATTCATTTCTCACCTAGTCTTGTTGTTTCTATCACATTTGACATTTACATTTACATATCACATAATACACTTGTGTATTCCCTGACAGTGGGGTTGAAGAAATTTAATCTGGAAATGCAATATCCCCATTCCTAGCTACGAGCACCAAGGTTCACAGTAAAGTTCAAATTGTGTAGCAAAACATTTCTCTCTACTTCTTTGAAAAGAATTACTGCTTTATTCTCTTACCATTTCTTAATTATAGTGAATTTGGAAAATACGACCTTCATAATGTAACCAAAGTTAGACCATCATGATTAACATTTAAATGCATTGCTTCCAATCTTTTTATTTATTTATATTCCTATTTTAACAAAGTTATATTACACTTTATGTATGTGTTATTTATTTAATATAATACACTTATTGTATAATTAAATATTATATCTAATGGGGTTACTAATATTCCACTGGATATAATTTGGATAATTTGGCTAACGATACTTATGATTAACAAACAATATTTTAACACTTCTCTATTATAGATTTTTTTAAAATTTTTCACAGCTGGAGGGAAAAAGTGTTAACAAATATCCAAACAGTATATTAGAGGTTTGTTAGTCTTTTTATTGCTTTTTTCAGAACTTCCCCCCAGGACAAAGGTTTTGTTTTGTTTTAAATCATTATCAATTTAATAGATATTATGAGGCATCTCATTATGGCTTTAATTTTTACTTCTTGAGTATCAGTGAGATTGTTTCTATACGATTATTAATTTATAATATATATTACATATTATATATGAATGATATATATTTATTTCTTTCACCCATTTTTAATTGGGAAATTTGTATTTTTCTTATTTATTTGTAAAACACCTTTATATTATATTGTATCATATGATATCATATATCATATCATATTATTATATCATGGATCTTAGCCTCCAGATGCATATTTTGTGTTTTACAATTTGCCATTTTCTTTTCAACTTGGTGCATGGTATCTTTTTATTCTTTTGATTTATGGAAACTATAAATATTTCTTTAGTCAAATCCATCATTATTTTCACTGTTGCTCCTTTCTCTGCTATTATATACAGAATGTCTTTCTACCTACATATATAAGGAAAATATTAATCTTATGGTGCTTTTATAATTTCTAGATTCTTTTTTTCTTTTTCTTTTTTTTACATTTAACTCTGTGCTCCATCTGGCATTCACACTGAAATACTGTTATCTACTGAAATAGATAAGAATGGGACTATTTTTCCACTAAAATTAAGACCTTATTCCTAGTTATTGAGTAAATCTCTATTTTTGCACTTGTTTTTAAGACCATATGATTGTAGTTTACTTTCTTTTTTGTAATAGACCCTTTCAGGAGCTTTCTGTTTCTAGATTCATTCTCAGGTCTTACTGATCTTGTGTCTGTGAGTAAGTCCATTCACTTCTTAATGTCTGATTCCATTCCCTACAACACAGAGTTGGATCTATTTGCAGATCATTTTAAAAATTAGAGATGATTCATATGAAATGCTTATCACAGCACATGTAAAGTTAGGAGCATTCAATAAACAGAAGTTCCTATTTATTGTTTTATTTATTCATTTTTTAATTGATCTATATCTCATCTTGTGCCAGTACCCCAATGACAAACACATTTGAAATTTAACATACTCTCTGACACATCAGCCATGGGAAAACTCTGACATGTTTACTTATCACATAAGCCTAATTATCAACACCCCCCCAACAGTCATAAATTTAACAAGTATTTTAGCACCAACAATGTGTAAGACACCGTATTAGGCACTGTAGGGGATACAAAGATAAATGTGAAATAGGGGTGCTATTCAGAATTTTCCTAACCCCTGCCTCCTTCTGTTAACGCACAATGTAAATGCAATATTCATTTATTCAACCAAATATTTATTAGCCCCTGCAATGATTGGATACCATGCCAGGGGACGAATGTAAGGATGGAGTATTTTATCTGGGATTCACCATACAAATCTGATGCTGCACATATCAGATATGAACGAATATCTCCCACTTGGGGAATTTGCTGAAATAATCTCCCTTCAATATTCAACTCCTTCATGAAGTCTTCCCTGATTTCCCCATTAGAGGTCATTATTATTTACTCAGAATCCTCTTACTATTTCTCTTCATTACCCTTTCAGAGTAGCTCAAGTGGCACATTCCTCTGGCCTCCCAGGGCAATTGTACAGAATCTGATTAGGGCATTTTTACCTGGATATTCTGCTTATCTGTATGTCTATCAGTCACCTCCCCCTTTAGACTCTTTCCTCCTCAAGGTCAGGGATATATCTTTTTCGCCTTTGCATCCCTGGCAAACCACTACCATCCAATAGTGAGCACCTACAAACATGCTCGGTCTCTTTCCTCACCCTCATCTTTCCTCAACTAGGACATGTTAATTGAATGATCTTATCATATCACATGTCATACTGTAGTCTCATGTGTATTTGTGCAACGTGCTCCAGCTTGGGGAATATTTTCATCCCTTTTTGTATATCCAGCTGGGCCATGTTGGCCCTCATGTAGTGAAGCATAAATACCACGATTTATTTTTACAGCATGTGCTTTGAAATATGAATACTGGGGGGAGAAGAGGACACACTTACCACCATCAATATTAAAAACAAGGCTAAAAATCCCAAATATTCTCAATACTGAAGTTCTGAGTTATAGCAATCTTCCCTAGATCCTGAGGCTTGAAATTTTATTTAACTCCTAAGATTTTTATTATCTCTATTACTTACTATAGACTTTTTAAAAATCGTTTTCTTTTATCATTTCACTTGTTACTTAAATTCAATATTACTCTCAAACTTTTCAAATGTTCAGGTCTTATCCCCCATCTATAATTATAATGTTAATGCCTTATGGATAAGTACAATTTCTTCTTTGGCTTTATATATCTCACAGCACCTAGCACAGTGTCTTGTTCTTGCTAGGTCACCAAAAACTTATTTACTGATTCAAGGAATTAACACTTTACTCAGGGATATGTGTAACAGATTACCAAAGTGAACACAATATAACCAGCCAGGTGTTTCAGAATCAATTTCGTTTGCAGAACCCAAAGCATTGACTTATTTATTCAATAAGTAATTTTGAGCATGGGCAAGACACTGTTCCAGGTATGGGATATGAAAGATGAAACATCTATTGAGCCCCTAATATATTAGTGCTCAATATTGGGCTTTTCACATGGTCTTGCTTACTTTATCATTACACTTCTATGAGGTGAATATTATTATGATTCCCATTTCATCAGTAAAAACAAAACAAACAAAACAACAAAAAGCTGCTTAAATTTAAACAGTCAGTGAAAGCTGAGCAAAGATATGATCCCAGTCTACCCAAAGGCCAAGTTTAACATCTTAACCAGTACGCATACTGCCTGTAGAAGTATCCAAGTCCTTATCAACAAAGAGATAAATGGGTTATCAGAAGAAATTGATAGAAACTTTATAAATATCTCTCCCCTTTTTTTAATTTTATTTATTTATTTTGAGAGAGAGAGTGAGAGAGACCAAGCATGAACAGAGTAGGGGCACAGAATGAGAGAGAGAGAAAGAGAGACAGAGAGAATATCAAACAGGTTCCACTCTGTCAATGAAGAGCCTGATGCAGGGCTTGATTTCACAAACTGCAAGATCATGACCTGAGCTGAAAGTAAGAGTCATATGCTTAACCGAATGAGCCACCTAGGTGCCCCAATAGCTCTCTGCTTTTAAGCTTAAACTTTCACAAAGAATATTTTAAGTTTCAATATTAAAAATCATTGCACTGTTTCAATATTAACAAATTATGTCCATTTCAAAGACATTCCCTGGATTTAAAGTCAAATACAATTTTAAAAATGTAATTTTTTTGAAAATCCCTACACTGTAGAATGTTAATACATATATGTAGAGGCTGAAGTGGAGAATAATTATCAGGATTCAGTTTCCATTGAAAACAAGAAAACTACATTTCAAACACACAGTTGTATGTGTATCTTGTCTCCAGAAAATGTTTATTGAATGTTGACCTAATGAGTGAATATAGGAAGAGACTTTCTTCACAACATCCCAAAAAAGAGGAAAGCACATGCCAATTCAAAAACCTGTTTAGAGTAACTTCTGCCAACTTAAGATTGTAAATACCTGCTATGCACCTTTATCTAACTCAAAGATGTGCATTCTCCCCACCCACCCCCCAAAGGCATAAAAGACACGCTATGCTTAAATAAGTTGTAGATGTTGCTTTTTTTTTTACATTTTGTAATTCCTGTTGCCTGAAAAAACACTAACTGCATTTTTAAAAATCACGCCATTACAAAAATATTTGAGAATGACCATAAAGCCAGTTCCAAACTTCCCATTAGATTTGTCTGGGTTGAACCCCCTCCCTGGTCATGAAATGCAAATGACAGATAAAACATTCTGCTAATCCCAATGTTCCAATGCAACATGAATATACATGGCACTTTAGTGTTCCAGTCTCTAGCTAACAGAGAGCACAGGTATTTTCAGTCATGAAAGCAAAGTACCATAATTTCATGAAGATAAGCTCAATATACAGGAGTACGTAACAGTGATTGTCACTAGTGTTTCAGGAAAAAGAAATCAGGATCACTGAGGCTAAGAATTATGGTACAAGATCTTACACTCTTCAAAGTACTAGTTGAATGTTTTTTTTTTTATATTAAGAAGCTGTCATAATTATCAGTGTGTGATACCAGATTAATGTCTGAATAAAAATATAAAACTGATTACAAAAGACTGAGTGTAATTAAGGTGAACTAATCCAAAATAAACACAACAGTATAACGCCATTAGTATTCCAGCTCCTTAAAAAGTTATGGAACCTAGAACAAAAAGGATTACAAATTTCAAAGAAAACTAAATTAACCACATAGCTGAAAAGTGAATTGGGGGAAAAAAATTCCAGGCTGTTTAGCAAATGAGAATTTTATTTTATACTGTTCTAAGTTTCCAAAGTTCCTAAGTTCCCTTTCTTGCTGGGAAAGGAAATTGGTCTAAAAGTCAAGCCTCAAGAGTTTATGAATCTGAATCTCTTTAAAAACTAACTAAACACCACACCAAAGGCACTTGCAAGAAAATGTAAATAATCTTCTGAAATCCCTTTGTTCTTTCAAACTTGTCATCTCTGTGTTCCAGGCCTTTTAACACCAATGGAAAAAATCATTTCAAAGATTCTTGACTTGTTACGCCATAGGTAATCTTTTTCTGCATTACAAAGGTAATTTGGTGACTTATACCAACAAAGGGGGTAAAAATGTAACACTGTTGGATGTACTGACCATTTAAGAAAAGGGGTTTGTCCCATTCCATCAAGAAAGATCATTATTCAGAAGTACTGGAGTCTGGTAGAAAGCTCCTAAATCTGATTTTATTCCATTAACTGATGTTTCCTGTTTATCTACCAGAAGCAAGGCATGGTGTTAGATGCAGAAGGTACAAAAATGAAGAGATATGGATCCTTCCTTCTAGAAGTTCCTATCAACAATGACCAAACATGGTAACACCATATTTCCACATATAGCCATACCTTGATAAAACCTCAAACATTTGTCCCCCAAAATAAAACCTCAACATTTGTTAACATAACAAATGCTAACCAGTTAAAAATTCTCTAACTCAAGGTGGCTTTGGTGTGACGAGTTGGCTACACCCATTGCTATTAAGGTGTTGACCATTTGCGAGCTTCTTGACTTGTTAGCCTGATTTGGCACTGAAAACTCCACTTTTCCTTCCAAACTTTGCTTCCTATACTGCTCCATAAAATGCCTTCTATTCTTCTCATGCCACAATTCTTACTTACTCTAAAATTTTCCCCCAATCCTTCATCACACTGACAGATGAGAGTCTGCAACAAAAGGTTCAAAAATATATCAGCCCACTCTTTAAAATGTTAAGTAATTTCTCTCCCTGTCGTCAAGTAAAAAGGAATATTGAGCCAGGTCTTTCCAGGACAGGCGCTGCCTCCTGAGAGCACATTAGACTCTTTTAGAAACTCTCTTAAAATTTTTGGGTCACACAGTATATAACACTAAATTGTATCCTGGGGGCATATAAGGCCCAGAGCAGCGTCCAAAGGAATTCATTTTATTCCTGGGGAATAGATGCTTTTTTTCCCCAAAAATAATGTTCTTTAAAATGAAATAATTGGAGAATGACTGCCTTAGTCCTACATATGAGATCTAGAAATACAGTTGAGTGTTAAAAGGTGTGTTCTTTTAGAAATCTCTTATAATTGCAACCCCTCTCTTATGAACAACAGATGCTAAAAGAAATCATCCTTTTGGAAACAATTCATTTTAAAATAAATCAATTAGAAGATGTTACTAAAGACAAATAAAAATATCGAGATATTTCTCATTTATATTCAAAGCTAAGGATTAGGAGAACAACCCAATTACTCATCCAATCTGCCCATTTAAGCACCTGTCAACTAAAGGGATTAATATGCCTTATGTTTATGGAATTAAGGGCAGTTCTGTCACAGTCTTTGCCTGAGAACCATTAACAAACACATTTTCTAAGTATGTATTAACATTTCTTAGCTGTCTCTACTGTAATGACCCTGATACAAGCTAATGAAAGCATTCAAATTTCACAGCTATATTACTGTACATAGAAGGCAATGCCCTCCAGAAAAAGACGGTTGATCCCCCCCACCTAAAAAAATGTTTGTTGCAAATACCCAATTCAAAAAAACTAATTATTCTCATATTCTCAAAGGGATTTTGTTTCCTTGAAGAGACCAATTAAAACAAGTGTAGGAAGGAAATGATTAAGTCATGAAAGTGTAAAAAATGTAGAGAAATACATAACGTAGGATCTGAGTTACCAGAGATACCATATGTAGCATCTGCAAATGATTATCACTCTCAGATGGTAGCAACACCTGCTTTGGCTCTGGTTTTGGTGTGAAACTCTGAAACAAAGGCATTGATACTTTACTGAATCTATTTGAGGATAAGTAAACCACTCTAGCAGTGATTTCCTTCTTTTGACAAATGGAATAAATACATAATAAATGTCTTACACATATACACATAATTTGTTACTAACTATTGAAATCACATAAACATAATCAATAATAAAAACAAACAAACCAATTACAAATTGGCAAGAGACGTGAATGGCCAATAAGCACACAAAAAGAAACTCATCATTAGTCAGCAGAGAAATGGAAATGAAAACTATGATGAGATCCTCTTACACCCACCAGAATGGCTGAAATGACAGACTGTGATCGGTGCAAACATGGAGGAACTGGAAATCTCATCCACTGCTGCTAAGAATACAGAAATGGCAAAACCATTTGGGAAACTGTTGGACAGCTTCTTAAAAAGCTAACATGTGCCTACTTACTAATTCTGTGGTTCTCCTCCTAGGTATGATCCAAGAGAAAGGAAAATATACATCACAAGAAGATGTATACATGAATATGCAGTTTCATTCATAAGAACCCCCAAACTGGAAATAAATCAAACATTAATCAATAGGAGACTGGAAAAACAAATTGTGTATATTCGTATAATGGGCTACTCCTCAGAAAAGGATCAAACAACTGGTAGATACAACAACATGTGTGAACATCAAAAATATGTTGCAGAAAAGAAGTAAGACACAAAAGAGTTCTAGAATAGGCAAAATGAACCATTGGTGATAAAAATCAAAATATATTTTTTTTCCTCTGGGAGACAAGGGATTGATTGCAAAGGTGCACAGGGAACTTTATGGGGTGATAGAAATGTTCTATATCTCAATTGGAGTGTGAAATATATGAGCATATAGTTGTCAAAAGTAAAAAAAAACTGCACAACTAAAATCGTGCATTTTTATTGCACGTAAATTATACCTCAATAAACAAATACAAAATCAAGAATGATCAGTTACATTAACATTGACCATTTCAGACCACCCAATAACTAAAATGTATATGGTGTGCATATATTCCAGGCTGTTCTAAGCAGTTTATGTATGTTATCTCACTTACTCCACCCAATAATCTTATGTGGTAAGTGGTATTATTGTCCTCATTAGATAGATGAAGATCTAAGAAGTAACTTGACCCAAAGGCTCATAGCTTGTACATCTATTTGTCCCTTATTTAGACAGTTAATAAGTTAAACATACATTATATCAACTTGAAAGGGTCTCAAATAGTTCAGAGAGTTTGGGTTGATGAGTTCTTTAACTCACAAATTACTGAATTATTCTATAGGGTTGTATGGTAAACAAAAAGGCCATTATAGAGTATTTCTGACTCATGAATGTATATGCTCATGACAATTGTAACATTCAATATATAAAGCTCCGTGAAACAGAGAAGTGATCGTTTATTTTTATTTTTTTAATGTTTATTTTTAAAAAAATTTTTTATGTTTTTTATTTTTGAGAAACAGAGAGAGACAGCACAAGCAGGGGAGGGTCAGAGAGAGAGGGAGACACAGAATCTGAAGACAGGCTCCAGGCTCTGAGCTAGCTGTCAGCACAGAGCCTGATGCGGGACCTGAACTCACGAACTGCGAGATCATGACCTGAGCTGCAGTCGGACACTTAACCAACTGAGCCACCCAGGGACCCCAGAAAAGGGATAGTTTTTACCAAGATTCATTGAGTGCATTTGGGCACTTTCAATCTGTGCAGGCAGGACAGAAGTGTGTAGCTCTGGGAGAACTATCAATTAACTAAGGGACATCCACAAAGGGACAGGAGACCTGCTACAGCTGGCGTGTTAGTGACTCGGAGGATGAAAAAAACAAAGGATGTTTATTAAGTCTGTATCAACACCCAAGTTGGACGGTTTTATAGGGCCATAGTTTCAAATGACCTCTAAAAGTTGTAGTTAAAAATAGAATGATGTTCGATAGGCAACAAAGATAGATCTTTTCAATTAGGGAAAGGGAAAAAAAAACAACATAAGTACAAAAGAAAAGGAAAGCCTTCTGTTAAAAAATGCCCCATAAAAGCAGAGTGCAATCTCTTCTCTGCTCGCCTGGTCTCCACACCATTTTCATTACTTTGATGTCTTTGCTATTCTTGCTTAAAGTAATTAAATATGTAATAATCAATACATTTTTAAGTTAGAGATGCTCAGTTTCACATTCATATAATTTCATTCCAGAAAGGTATGCTTTAATTTGTTTCCTACATTTTAGCTCTCAGTACTGTCTATCTCTATCCTCATTATCTTCAAATTAACACTCTGGGTCTGGATACTAGGGGGTAGGTTTACTCTTAGGAGAAGAAAACACTCTGAAATACTGATGGAGTATAAGTCAAGGACAGTATAGTGACACGACATGAGGAAAGGAAAAATTCCTGTACAAACCACGACATATTTTCCTGCTCTTCAGTTTGTCAGAGAATTATCCTATACTCCCAATTCCAAAACCACAAAGCCCTGAACCATGGGAGGATCTTCCCTCAGCCACTCAGTCTCAGTGCCGCTTCTCATGTCCTTCCTCCCTGGTGGCATCATGTTCCTAACAGCTTCCCTTTCCTGATACGCACGCTCCTGTTATTAGGTCTCTAATTATAGCTGTTACCAACTCCCTGATTCCCATCAACTGTGATAAGTTCCTGTTACCACCCCACTAATTATGTCCATCACCCACTTCCTTATCCACACTAACCAATTAATCAATTAATCAGTTAACAAACCTCAAATTAATAATTATCAAAGCACATTACTAGATACTGCAGGGGATGAAAATTAGTATATGACACTCTTTGCTCAACTCAAAGAATCTAGTCTATTTAGGGGGCCAAGAGTATGTGTGTGTGCATGTGTGTGATTTAAAACCCTACCTAATCAAAGAGAGCATTCTCAGTGTGTTGAGATGAACAGAGGCAGCCCCCACTGAGGAGCTAGAGGACTTGAACTTCCCTGTCTGAAGGAAAAACAGAGTTCAAACTTATAGTGAGTTGTGTGCACAAAACCCAGAGGTGGAAACGATAAGGCCAATCTCCCTTGAAAATAAAGTTTGAGTCCTACAGTCCAGTGTCGCAGAACTGAAGCAGTAAATTAGGCAAGATCACTGAGGAAAGATCTTCCAATAGCAAGGTGAAGAAATTTTACTTATTCTATAGATATCATGAGTCAATGACTTAACTAAACATTGCATTTTCTGCAGGAGACACCCAGGTAAACTTATTAAACTTGGGTCTCCTGATCTTAAATCAGAAGCCAACCTACTGATAGCCCATGAGAAGAGGGACAGCATGATGGATGGCACAGCCAGTGGATATGGATAACCCTTGATTATCTCCAGGCCTGTCTCTGCTCTGAAACTATCAGTGATCTTCCATAATGGGTAGGGAGGGCTCTTGTTAACATTAAAGTATTTTCTTTGTATCTGGACAGTGCAACTTTAGGCATTTCTTCACTCCTATAAGTAAACAATGTAGGCAAAGTTGTTTCAATATCCCTTGAAATGCTGAAAATCTCATTCAGTAAAGTAAGAAAAATCTCAGTGAGAATTTCACAATTCATAGCAGCAATGGAAGGTAGTGTAAAGGTGATTCAATTTTCTCATTTATAAAATAACAGGGTTAGACAAACTCTAACATCTCTCTGAGTCCAAAAGGGTCTTTTTAAGCTCTGTAATCACACTCGCATTTTAAATTTGTTGATATGACAATTAAAAATTGTTAGTGGCCCTTTAAGTACTTAAGAAACTAGATTTTATTTTGTTATAGTGACAAATTAAACTTAAGACATACATTAATGTCTGATACTCATGTGGCAAAATGGGTCAAAGTTAGACAGGTATTAAGAAACTTGATGTATCTATTAGTAACCTACCGCTGCATAACAAAGTACCACATGGGTGGCAATGAATGTGGCTCAACAGAAGGCATATTTAGTTAGTATCTGGTACTATCTGAGGGTCAGGAATCTGGATACAGCACACTGGTCCTCTGCTCAAGTTCTTGCAAGCCTGTAATTGTGGCCAGGCTGCATTCATTTCTAGAGCATGAGGTCCTCTGCCAAGCTCATGTGGTATGGGACTATCCCATAACTGACGTCCCTATCCTACTTGCTGGGTGTCCTCTGGGGACCACCATCAGTTCCTAGAGGCTGTCTGCATGCCACATGGCCTTCTCCTTTGGTCTCTTGCAACTTGGCAGCCTCTCCAGGCTGCTAAAGGGCCAGCCAGAGAATTTGGCACTCCTGTCTGCTAAAAACAAAGTCTTATGTAATATAACATAACCACAGGAGGGACATCCCACCACTTTTGCCAAATCTCATTTGCTGGAAGTAAGTCACAACTTCCACCCGCCCTCAAAGGTGGTGGATTATACAAAGGCATGACTCACCAAGAGTCACCTTGGGGTGTGTTTCAAAATGTGAAATGTGAAACAACTGTGTTACTACAGCCACCCAGGTTCCTTCAGTCAATTAAAAAATATTCTTTGATGGAAAGATAAGAAGTAAAATAAGAATGGAAGGTTATTTTGGGAAAACTTCCGTAATAGTCACCACGACAAGAATAAGGGTAGAAAGCCTACGTTCAGCACGTTTAAGCAGTGGGCATCACACACCTGTTATGATATTTAACAGTTACAATAAATCCATGGGGGAAGGGGGTTATTATCCTATCTTACAGTAAGTAAAATGAGCAAAGATAGGTTAAATGGCTTGCACATGTCCACAAACTAGAGAGAAGCAGAACTTGCTCAGAACCCTACAGCAGCAAAGAGAATGTCTAGTAGTTTTGCAAATCTAGTAACTGGATTACTCAGCAAATCATAACTACCTTAAGACTCAGTTTTCTCATCTGTAAAATGGGGAAGATAATACCTAGTCTAGAAATCTCCTAAGGTTATTGTGAAGATAAAATACTTACATGTATAATAGAAAACATAAAGTGCTTCACTCAGATCTGACACCTGGGTAAGTTCTTCATAAACAGTATCATTGCTGTTCAGTTGTAAGCACTGAGTAGATGCTGAAGTACTATACATTTTAATGTATAGGTAATGATGATAAATTTAATGGGCTTTTATATGTTATTTTTTATTGGTAGGAAACTTTCAGGATATTTACCAATCAGTCCACTGCTTTTCTATGTTAAAGGCCCTTGAGAAATAAAGAGGAATAAATATTCCATCTATCTTTCTGCACAAGAAGAAATAAAACTCTCTTATCCACCAATAAACTGAAATGTAAAATACATTTTTTAACAAGTCCTATTGGTGGTCAAAGATATGGACTGCTTATATGCTTGATAAGGATGTTTGAACTAACCTTTGTTAAAAAGTAAAGTATTAAGATAGTAAAAAATGGACTATTCAAAAGAATGAGTGGATCAAAGAAAAAGACAAGATATTCAGAAATATTTCATCATACAGTAATAACACTATAGAACATTATGTAAGACACATCATCCTTAATAAATCTATAACGTTCTCAAAAATTAGACACCTCTGTTGTTAATTGTCTAGTCTAAAAGGCAGCTATTTCTGAGACCAGATATGACTATATACTTCCCCTCGAATTCCTTGCCTTGTCTTTCCCATACACTTGTTTTTCATTTTTAAATGTTACTAATCAGATCAATGTTGTCACCATTTGTGTTGACTTCTCATAGGGGATACTCATCAATATTAGCCATTACACATGACCAAAGGCCACCTATAGGACACTGCTGTGCTGGTGAACATTCAACAAACAATCTCTGAGGGGAAAAAGAGGTTTGTCAATTTCTAAGGCCAATTTCAAGCTACCAATAGGATGTCAATGATCAAGAGGTAGGAAAAGGTAGCTCTGGCACACCACGTAGCCCTAGTGGGAGATCAAAAGGAAGACACCAAGAGAACAGTAAAATTCAATTTAATGTAGTATAACCTATGTATCTATATGCTGATGTCTTGGAATTTCCAAACTGGGCTTGGGAAGACGTCTGGAGGAAGTATGGCATTTTTCAAAGAAATGACTGAAAAGAAAATAATTAATAATACTACATATTCCACAAATGTTCTCTCAGGTAATCCCTGATTAACCACAGAAGGTAAGCATCATTTCCCTTGTTTCACAAATAAGAAAACAGAGGCTCAGGAAAACATCCTCTTAACTCGTAAGAGGCAGGTCCTTGCACCCTTTCATCCCTTCCTCACTTCTTCCCTACTTTTCTTCCTCTATTTTCCTTTCTTTCTTCCCTCCTGCTATCCCTTATAAGCTCTTGTTTATTGTGTATTCATTTAGTGTTTGCTAGGCTCAAGATAGTGTGCCTGGAACCCAGTATACAGCATGTTGGGAGGAAAGAACCACATGAGACCCAAAAGAGAGAGAAAATATATTCATATTGCAACAGCAGACTTAGCACTAACCACTTACTTAAAATTGAGAATAGAGTTTAGTCTGCTATTAATGATCAATTTGACTTAACACAGTTTGTTTTCTTTGCAAATTAGGAACAATTACAGTTGCTAGAAACTCCACAGGAATGTAGTAATGCTAATAGACACCCCTTTTTGCGGTTCTCCAGAAGCATTATAAAAAAATTCACAATAGTATTATTATTGCAAAAACAAAATCTATCTTTTAACTCAGATCCTAGGAAAAAAATAGAGTCTCTCCAACATCCTCTGGAGCACACAGAAATCTTCCAAATAATAAAAGCACATTAGCCAAAAGCTTTGCTTCTGAGAAGACCACAAAGCAATAAATGAATAAGTGAAAACTTAAAAGGAAGATCTTCATAGTGCAAATATGGCAGTAATATTTTAATGTCTTAGTTACCTTTGCCACTTGTTTTTTCTAAAGTTAATAAAATAACACCATTAAATCTATCTATTATTTTTCACATAGTATATAAAACTGAATGATTCTAAGTACTTGATATTACAATTCTCTCATCTTTGGGTACATTTTTTTTTTAAAAGATCAAAGCCTCACTTTGTACAAAAAATGATTTTGAATTTGCACTACCTTAAACTATTCCCTATCACAGTCCTAAACAAGGTACAATAAGGTAGGGAGAATTCAAATAATAGGATCACACTCTGAGCTCTTTATTATAAAGATTAGTGGCAAAAAGTTATATTCATGCCTTCCTTCATGCTCTGCACGATGAGAATTATACATTTTATACAAACCATATTTCTACCAGATATGAACCATGTCACCTCTAAAGTTAATTTATCAAGCTTTAGGTGTAGCTTTATAAAAATGATACCATGCTGATTTTAAAGTAAGACTATAAAAGATATAAAAGCTTCTTTACTGTCCAGAGAATCAACATGAAAGCACAATAAGATTTAGGATTAGAAGAGAAGTTTAATCTCTGGCTACAGCCTAGAAGAGTGGTCTACCCCTTATCCCAAGATGTGTTAGAGCCCTAAATACTACTGAACTCTTGATTACCAGCTGTGGCCATTCTATTCTAGAACAAATTGGGAAAACTGACTAAGCCTGTCTCCAACTGAAGTACTCTTCTCAATAGGCATTAAGGACCATAAGAACAGCCTTGGAGAAATTCAAGCAGTAAAGGAGCTACAGCTACAACCAGACATCTGGTTTACCCTGCTTCCTCAGCACATATATATGTGAGAGAAGAAGCTAAGAGAATACAGAAGTTACAATCTGCCAAGAGAGGTGGAGAATATTTTTAAAAAGAACAATTCTAATGTTTCCGTAGAAAAGATTAAGATTTGCTTAATCTTTAAAATTGATGCCTTATAAAAATTTTCATAGGACATATGACTATGACCATTCCTCCCCCACCATTATTTTCATTATTGAACAATTTTCCGGCATCACAGGCTAGAAATGGTTACCAGCCTCTGAGTGCCAACCTACTGAACTCATCCACAAAGAAGAAATCTTGGCCTGGTTAAGCTCTGGCTTGCTCATTTAGCTTGGTGATGCTAAGGAAGCTGAACTGTTTATTGTTAAGAGAGGAGGTCACAGACTGGCAACTAGGTAAGAGGCTGTTGCAAAAGCCATCCCAGAAGTGATACAGACTGAATTAGCACAGCTTTGGGGAAAAGGTAAATAATGGAACGCACACTGGCATATGCAGAAGAGGTAAAAATCAACAGAGTTTGGTGAAAGATTGAGTGTGGTGGATGAGAGAGAGGGAAGAGTTTGTTGAAGACTGGAAAAATTATCTAAACATACCGCATGGTACTTTTAAGAATCTACAAAGACTTTTAATATCTAAGGTCCCTTAGATGTGAATTATGAGCATCCCATGGAAGAAGATCATTCAGTTCATGCTTATTGGGCTGAATTAAATATCCTATGCAATATTTCAAATGATACTAAAATTACAGATAATTTTTTAAATTTTTTTAAGTTTATTTTTTTGAGAGAGACAGAGAGAGTGAGTGGGGGAGGGGCAGAGAGAGAAGGAGAGAGAAAATCTCAAGCAGGCTCCACACTGTCAGCATGGAGCCCGATGTGGGCCTCGAACTCACAAGCTGGTGAGATCATGACCTAAGCCGAAACCAAGACTCAGACGCTTAACCAACTGAGCCACCCAGGCTCCCCCAGATAATTTTAAACAAAAAGACTTAGTTTGTATACTGAAGACATTCTTACATTTAACTGAAATTAAAATGGCAAAGAAAAATAACTTATTGCAGCCCTGAAGAAATACTATCATTGATACTACAAAAAAGGGTAGAAAGCAAGAAGTTTCAAGCCAAGTTCTGAAGTGACAGTCTGCCTCCTTGCTGAGCCATTCCTCAGTTAGCATTAAGTTATTTTAAATGTTCTGTTTTCTCCTGGAATGTGAAAAGAATAACAGCCAAAGAGACAGGGAAGCAGAGCACAAACCTTGACCCTGTCACTGTTAACATCTTGGGTCCCCTCCAGCTATCTGGTCCTGAATCTTCTCATCTATAAAATAAATATTTCAGCTAAATGGTGTATAAGAACCCATCCATTTCTTATAGTCTTTCATCCATTGTGCTAATTAAAAGCTTAAATACTATATATTCATATTCTCATAGATCATGCTTTTTGTAGAGAAAAAGGTGAGTTTAGAGGACTGGAATGCACTAATTACCTTAAGATAAATGTCTCAATTCTTTTTTTATTGCTAGGCCTGCATATCATTGTGTTTCATACAGGTAAGAAAAATCACACACACACACACACACACACACACACACACACACACAGTGGGACAGGTTTTTAAAATAATTAACAATCATTTATATCAATATGGTATATGCATTTATTTCTAAGTTTACTGAATATTTAACAAATGAATAGGATTTACATAAAAGCTTCCCCACCTGTTAGGTTAAGGATGTAGCCAATCAGAAAAAGAGATCAGACTGTGGTTACCAGAGGTGGAGGGAGGGTTGGAGGAAGGTGGCCAAAAGGCACAAACTTACAGTTATAAGATAAATAAGTACTAGGGATGGAATGCACAACATAGTGACTATAGTTACCACTGCTCTATGAAACACGGGAAATTTAATAAAACAAATCCTAAAAGTTCTCATTATAAGGAAAAGAACATTTTTTTCTTTTTTTTCCCATTTATTTTAATGTATCTTTATGAGAGGAATGTTGAGTAAACTTATTGTGGTAATCACTTCACAATACATGTAGGTCAAATCTTTATGCCATACACCTGAAGTTCATACAGTGATGCATGTCAATTACATGTCAAAAAAACTGGGGGGAAAGGGGGCACTGGATATAGCCAATGGTAAGAAGCTTCAGAAACTTTCAAAAAGTATAGGATGAGTGACACTTTCTCTTTTACTATTATCAGATTTTCGGTATGATCACATTTTCATGAGCTCTAAACCTATGGGCCCATTCAAATTTGAAGGTTTGTCTACATGACCTGCTTTGTTTGCAGAAGACTTTGAAGTCATTTTAGTTAATTATTCCTTAGAACTACCATCTCATTTAGTAAATTAATATTGCCTTAGCATATTCATGAAGACTGTATTTCTTAGGCATAAATGTGATGGCAATCCTTCAGAAACGATATCACCCCATCCTGTGAATATTAAACTCTTCTAATTACAATCCATGGACTCACTGCTCTTAAAATCATGTCCAGCTTATTACTTAAATAACTCAACATGGCTATTTTTATTCATTCTGGATAACTATATAGAATTCTTCCATACCTGTTCCCTGATTAAGCTCCATAAATGCAAATATAACACATACTAACTTGGATGTGACCAAAAGTATATGATTAAATACGTTGAGGTTTATTTTCCAGCAAACAAACCACAGATGAGTCAATGGCAGTCAAGCCAGACCAGAGGGTACTTGACAGCTTAAAAGCCATCAAAGTTGGCCAAATGATAACAGAATGGGTGGTAAATCCACTGCTGGGGGCTCCATGGCTCGAAGACTCAGAGACCATGGCTACACCAGATGGCCAGCAATCAAATGACCTGGCACAGTGACCTGCAAATGTCTTCTAATGCACAAAATGGGAGAAAAGATAGGCTTTATTCAACGCCCTATTGAGAACATCATGCAAAACCTCTGTGCCTTGATGGATCCAAAATAAATAAATGAATGAATAAACAAACAGGCAAACAAAAAGAGCAACACATGAAAGCTTTACTTTTAGTGACTGACTGATTCTGCATGGGGCAGGCAATATTTGGGATCATGGGCCAACTGGATTATTCCAGTTGGCCCATGACTATAAATGTGTTTTTCCCCTAATAGTGAATAATAAAGTGTAATGCAAAATTTAAGCACCCTTTATAAAATACCAGCTTCCCCAATGGATTCTGTTCAACATGGATTTTGGCTGTATCATAATTCTCTGCATTCTAAGCCATCTTTTTGATCTCCAAAAGAAAATATTTTAACCAACATGCACAGATGGATGAGGAACAGCTCCATGAGAAGAGTGATTCCTGTACAGAACAGCATAATGGTTCAACCATCTAATCTTATATGTAGACAAAGGGTTTAAATGATTAGTTTTTGCAGGTGTGGATTATTTGCTGTGAAGACCATCCATGGTTAATTTAAAAATCTGAATCACTCAACACATTCCTGGTTATCTTTCCACAGTGTTCGAGTTTATACTCAAGGAACACAAAGTGATCATGGTCTTAGACAAACATAATAAGATGACATAAAAGGATGATTTTTTTGAAAGTCATATAATGCATTCCAAAGCTATATAATAATGTATTACCTATGCCACAGGTTCTTTTCAATGCAGAAAACTACCAAGAATCACCTTCATTTGAAAAAGCAGCAAAAGACTTCAAAATAAAAAAGGCATTCAAAAAACAGAATCAACTCAGAAATGTTTCTTAAGCACTTGTCTTTGGTCTAACATAGTGCTGAGTTCTGGAGCAAACAAGAAAAATGGTAAAAGACATATATCTGCCTTAAGGGCACTTAAGAGTTTTATTGAACAAGGCTTATCTAATACGTTCACACACATTAAAAAATTATGGCATCTTATAAGGCCAAATATTATTAATCGAAGTAAGCTTACAGTTTATAGACTATAGTGCTATAGAAATTCAGGAAAGATCACTGTTAAGCAGGATTAACCAGAGAAGATTTCTTGGAGGATGTGGATCAAAGGGCTACCCTGGAAGGAGACTCTTCTCATTCTTTCATGTGTCCAGATTGCCTGGCAGAGTGCAAGGATCACATAACAATTTCCTGAATTTAACTGAAGGGAATATAGGGTTTGCAATAATGAAATGGAAGTGAAAGAACATTCAAGCTAAGAGAGCAACAAAAGGAAAGAAGAAGAGGAGCAAATCAGTATCACCTATGTAGGATTTTTGGTAAAATGTTTAACTGGGACATAATCATAAGGAAACCATCAGACAAATCCAAATAGAATAATATCCTATAAAACACTTCAAGTGTGCTCTTCAAAAATACCATTACCACAAAAGATAAAATATAATGCAGGAGTGTTCTAGAGTAAAGGATACTAAAGAGAGCTAACAATCTAATACAGTTCAATTCCTTAACTAGATCCTGGAGAGAGGAAAAACAGCTGAACAGAACCTCTTCCCCCCAAATCAGAGAAATATGAATGTGGACTGCATTTTAGATAATATTACTGAATCATTGCTGAATTATTGGATGTTATAATGGCTGTGTAGGAGAACATCCTTATTTTTAAGAGATGCAGCTGAAGTATTTAGAGGTGATGTATCATGTCTACAACGTAGTCTCAAATGGTTCAGTGGGAAAAAAAACAAATCTATAAATAAACACACACCCATGAAGAGAGAGATAAAGCAAATGTGCCTTTGGTGAGTCTCAGTGAAATAAACAGTTGTGGGGAGAAAAATAATGAGTCAGATGGGACTAGATTAGGAGGATGGATGGCACCAAGAAGTAAGGCAAAGATCTGTGAATAAGGAAAGCATGAACAACTGATGGAGATCCTTGGATTGTAAAATGAGGAACATGGCCTTGACTTGGAAAAACAGCAAGGACACAGAACACACAACAGTCTTTGACTTAAAAGTAAAACAATGACTTTGTCCATCAGGAAAATAAATATGGAAGCACTTGGCAGACAGCACTAGAAAAGGAATGATTTGAAGGCCAATTAGAACAGTCTCTCATAATAACCAAAGGGGACATTTGAAAAGCATTGGCTTCACAGAAGCAGAGGAATGAAAAGACAAAGATATAACCGGTAGGAAATATAGATTGTTGGTGGATTACTTCCACGGATATGAATTCCTTAGGATTATTTCTTTCACCAGCCTCCAATGAAACCTCAAGGCAGATATTATCATCTCTCCTAATGATGGTCTGATTCCACTAGAATTTGACCACAGCAAGATACCACACTGGCTGGGATTGTTCTCACAGGATTGAAAGTCTCAGCGACAAGTTACCCTCAATAAACAGCAAGCTTCAGGAAACAAGTGTGTATCTGGTTCAACATTAATGTCCAGCATCTACACAGGAATAAAAAGGAAAGTGACAAACAGGACTCAAAGGAAAAGGAGGGAGTCAAAACGCTTGTGGGATTTCTAACATGGAGGCTGAGAGAAGTGGAGACATCTAGAAAGAGAGCTTACTTAGGGTGAAGGTGTCATTCCCTATGCTATTTCAGAGATGACAGTATGTTAGTGGGATGGAGAAGTTATAACAGAAACTGTCTATAGCAACAGTCTTCTTTCCAGATTGTTTTTGGACCTGCTTTGTTTAAAATACAGTAGATATTCTTATTCACGTAATTAGTTTCTCTAACTTCCTGTCAAATCAATATTTATTCACACAAATCAATCTTGTTGCTTTTTTCCCCTTAAAGTATTTGGTCAATTTGTGTCGCTATAAAGAAACTTTCCAGGACTTTTTCTCCTATGAGCCTTTTTTTTCTTTTCTACACAATTTATTCCTAGTCTCTTTTATTCTTATTGCCTAGTTATTTGGTTTAGAAATTACTTTCCTTACAGAACAATCATGCTAGAACATCGATTTGAGTATTTCTCTGCACGTACTCTATGTACATAATAAGAGCCTTCTGGACCTGGGTTTGAATCTCAGATTTGCTACCAACTAGATAAATGATTTGGACAAGTCATTTAACATCTATAAAATGGATACACTGTTACACCTCATATATACCTTGATTAAATAAGATAACTCATGCAAATTACAGTACCTAAAAATAGTAAACATTGAAAAAATAATTTTTTAATGTTTATTTTTGAGAGAGAGAGACTGAGAGAGGGAGGGGCAGAGAGAGAGGGATACAGAGAATCCAAAGCAGGGTCTGTGCTGTCAGCACAAAGCCTGATGTAGGGTTTAAACCCATGAACCCTTAGATCATGACATGAGCTGACATCAGACACTCAACTGACTGTGCCACCCAGATGCCCTGAAAACAATTCTTATTACTATAATTGTCATTAGTCTTAATTGTACTTCACTATACTGAATAAATAATCCTGTGACCAATGATAGCATACTATACACTGACAGATTAAGAAATGCTTTCAAAAGAATAAATTTGAGGAGCGCCTGGGTGGCTCAGTCGGTTAAGCGTCTGACTTTGGCTCAGTACATGATCTCACAGTTAGTGAGATCAATCTCTGCTGCCAGCATGGAGCTGCTTTGGATTCTCTTCCCTCCTCTCTCTCTGCCTGCCTGCCTGCCTCTCTCTCTCTCTCTCTCTCTCTCTCTCTCTCAATCTCTCTCTCTCTCTCTCAAAAATAAACATTTAAAAAGAAAAGAATAAATTTGAGGACCACTGCCCAAGGGACTTGGATATTCCATAAACATCCACAGAGATTAAGTAACTTCTCTGTAGTCACATAGTGTATAATGGTAGAGATCCAGTCCATCCAGGGTCTTCTGTAGCTGGAATTACTACCAATGTGCACTGTGATTTCAACACATGCCTACAACTAACGCTATGCTGCAGAGTGAACAAGTTCACAAAGAAGAATGTTCACTAAGGTCTTGTGTACATGAAAGAGTTGCCTGGGCAGAGGAAAATATTATTTTTTCAAGGGCAGCAAAATGTCGTTTGACAAATATTGACACAGATTCTATTACAAAGCTAGAAATTCTCCTTCAGGAAAACCCCTTTTAATCTGAAAAGAACCACTTTAAGAGCTCTTTTTAATTATATAAATCCAAAGCAAGTGTCCAATACTTTATCTTTGGGATATACAACATGGCAAGCTTAACTAGAATCTGAGCTTGAGCTTGCAAGTGGATGGAATCACTTTGTCCCTTACCCACAGTAATTGGTATATAGAGTTAGAAGTTGTTAAAAATGGGTTGAACACATGCACAAATTAGGGGTGTTCTGAGATGAAGGTAGTGAGAACTCAAAGGCTTCTCTCTGATGCTCACTGGTACTGAACTCCATTGAGTTACCCCTGACTAAGGCCAATTTGAGAAGCCCCTGATCAAATTCACCATAAGAAAGAGGAAGACCTCTGGCTAGACCTAACACCAGCATAGGGAAGGAACACTCACACCCACTGCCACAACCATAACAGTCAACAGGGCAAGTCAGCAACAGCAATAACTCTCATTGGCAAAGGAAGCAATACACCCGACTTTTTGGACTTAATAGAAGACAAGACCAAGGAAGACTGGCTTTTGGTTTTTAGCAGCCACCTTTGACAGCCTTAGACATAAGACAGGAGGAGTTCCTGAGGAGAAGCAAAATTAGACTCACTGCAAGTAAGGAAGGAGCTCAGAGTTCTCATTTGAATATTAAAATAAATATGTTATTTGTAGTCACAGACTGAAAGACTAAGGATGCCTCATTATAAGAGCATATGACATTATATTAATAGACTCAATTATAGCTCAGGCAGAGGGCCCTTTCCACAAATAAAGCTTCAGAGTCTCAAATAGCCTCTACCTTCATGGCTCACTTCTGCCTCTGAAAGCTTACAGGGTTCTCCAGAAGTGTCTCCCGTGGGATCCGAGCTCCCCTCCAGGAGCTGTCTCAGTGCTACCTCTGCACTGCTGTGAGCCACCATCTGCTCTGGACCCTTCTTTTCTTCAGTGTTTCTTCTCAGGCCACTCTAGGGCATGAAAACTCTGCCTCAGATTGCTGTTGCTCTCTCGGGGTGCACTGACCTGCCTGCCTTCTGAGGCTCAGGGCTCCCTCAGGCTTCAGCTTCATCCTGAACACTGATCTCCCTCAGACACTATCTATCTACTAATGTTCACCTTGAGGCCAGCTCACTGCTCTCAACCACTTTGTGTTCACCTCTTGGCCAAATGGGATCTGCTTCCCTTCCTCTGTGTTCTTCTCTCCTTGACATATTTGGCCCCCAGGATTTCACCCTTTTAGGTTTGACACAAAGAGTGTTCATCCCTTGGTTTGCACACAACTATCAAGGGCCTGGCAAACAGCAGGATCAATCAATAACCTCACAGCTGACCCAAAACCACAGCTCCCTTCTGAGCTTCAGACTCTGCTGACAAGTGTGTCTTGTTGTTCTAGAAACAGTTTCTCCAAGGAGGACTATTTGTAAACTCTTGTAGTTGGATTCTCTGGAGTCCCTCTCTCCCATGCTCACTGCATCCAATGCCTCCTAGCCTTGCCTCTATGTGACTAAACCTCAATCTGTAAGACTGAATCTCAATCAATAATACTTTTTTTCTACTTTGGGACCCTTAGTCCCATATAAATCAGTTGATAGAAATACACCTCACAGTATGGAGGTGGATTGTTGGCTTTTCACACCTAGGCAAGGACATGCTTTAGACACAGCAAGGATATAATTTATACACACTCAGACACATAAACACACAGCAAAAAATTTAAAATATATGTAAACATTCTTTAATTTTCATCAGACTATTCATTCCCATGAATGGAACATGCTGGAAAAATTATAGATTAATCCTAGATTAAGGGAAGTAAATAAGGAAAGAGAAGAATGTCCTTAATTATATAGTTCTTCATAACTTGGACATTATTTGTCAGATGCAAATATTGATCTGAGAAGCAAAACAGCATGATCAGCCAGAAACATTAACTGATGTCTGCTATCTACAAGGTAAATTTTATTATATTCACCCTTTACTAGAAGTTCATGGCCCCTGGGCTTCAATTACTAAAGTGATATGACTAAGTTTGACAGTTATGTTAGTTATATTATCACAAGTCTTACTAAAACTCATTAACTTTCTATATGGAAACATAGTCCTTGACTCTAAAAGACAGGAAGTTTCAGTAAGGAGGTAAGAAATACCTTGACGTACGCAGTAGACTTTACCAAGGTACTTTTTTCAGGACATTACAGTCAAAATACAGGCAACAGTTTCTAAATCATATTCAGTAAAAGCTTATTTAATAATACCACATATTTGTGGAATATGCAGTTAGTAAGACACATTCATTTTAAGTCATACTTTTTTACAGAGGAAGAAAAATAGTTTCAATGGGATGAAAGTGAACTTTTCATCATCAGAGTGTGTTGTATGACCTATAATTAAGGTTCTATATTATGTGCTGCCTTGACATCTGGTAAAATCAGGTGGGTCTAGAATAGCCTCACTGTAAGTGCCCCTCCCCAAGCTGCATCCTTAAAATAGTGCTTTAGTCAAATAGCCTTCCTTGGTGGTTTTTTTTTTTTTTACACTTTATAGTTTATTGTCAGGTTGGTTTCCATATAACACCCAGTGCTCTTCCCCACAAGTGTTTATTTATTTTTGAGAGAGAGAGAGAGAGAGAGAGAGAGAGAGAGCAGGATAGGGGCAGAGAGAGGGAGAAAAAGAATCCCAAGCAGGCTCCGTGCTGTCAGCACAGAGCCTGATCCAGGGATTGGTCTCACAAACCATGAGATGATGACCTGAGCTGAAATCGAGAGACAGATGCTTAACTGACTGAGGCATCCCAAAATAGCCCTCCTTATTAAAGGGACCAAGAAACAGGTTTTGGTTCTCCTTGAGTAGCAGATTTTAGTTCCTTGCCAGCCCACAAAATTATTCAAATAAGCCAATCACATCCTCCCACAGGAGCAAGGAGACATTCCGCCCTCTTGATACTACAAAGTCTGCCTCCCACAGCTCCTAGTTGTTCATTCTGTTCTGGAGTGCAACCTGTGTGACCTTGTATGGTACACTGTCCTCCTCTTGGCTGGGTGCATATGTAACTAAAAAACTTCTCTCCATCTCCTGTATCTAGTAGTGGATGTCCTGTGTTCGGCCATCTCAATGACCCTGAGCAAAGGATCCCTCCACAACAGGGTGAAGAGGAAGTGATCAAAATACAGAGCAAGCACATGGCAGAGAGGATTTTCCAAGCCAAGCTTTCTGACTGACTCCACAGCCACTGCTATTCCAGTCCCCAGAGCTATCCCCACCACATGATGACAGTTAGCATGTAGGGGGGAATTTCTGTGTGAGTTCTTCATGCGGATTATCTCATTTAAGTCACACAATTATCCTGTAATATAGGGACCATTATTCTTACCATTTTACAGATGGGGAGTCTGATGCACAAAGAAGTTATCAGCTAAAGAGTGATGGAGCTGAGATCTCATAGCCCACCACTGCCAAACCCCACTCCCAAAAGAACTACTGGCTTCCCAGTCAATGAGTCCTCCAGTAAAAGGATTTTACAGAAACACTCTGCCACCAGACAAAAAAAGTTGGAAAATGTAAGATTATGAGGATAAATTGGGTGTATGAAGGTCGCTCTGATTTGTAACCATGCCTAGGTAAATAGTGGTTTCTACTGAGTGTACAGACTGAAGGAAAGATTTGCCTCAAGCAGCACACAATCCTTATATTACTATCCTCTAAAGTCATAATTTTTATTAAATATTTTAAAATAGCTTACTGTATTTTAGGTCCTCTTTTTTTTCTATGCTATACTCATTTTCAAATACGGATATCGTGATACACAGTGACATGTCTAGCTCAAGCTACCTCTCTTCAGATTTCTTGAATCCAGCCTCTATCCTTCCATCTGCCTGCTGAACATCTCAGTCTACTTCATTATGTCCATACCTTTCTCCCCAATCTAGACTATGATCTGCTGTGAGCAGTGACCAGGTTTTACTAATTTCTTTTTTATAGCACCAAAATCTCGCTCAGTCCCTCAATGGTTTTTGGAAATGAGCCAATAAATGAATATATAAGCAAATAAGGTCAACCAAGGAACATTTTTTTTTAATGGCAAGGGGTTAGAAGCTACTTTATTTTTATCCAAAACTAGTTCTTCATTTAGAGGCTACATTTTTTCCTGAACATTTTGACAAATGTTTGGAAAGAAATTTACAGTTTTCATACAAAGTGATAAAATAGTTCCCTAAAAATAATTTTTAAACTTGTCAGCTTTTTTTTAAAAAGTACGATGATTTGAAACTAATATCTGTTATACAATGCATATGTCATTCATGAATACAAACACATGTGCACGCACACATACAAAATCAACCAACAGAAGCCACTGATGACCAACACTGAAACAGAACTTCTCTGAAGACGTGAGCTCCTCACAGAAAATAGAGTGCTCAATGGCCAGTCATCAAACATTTCTTCCTTTGTAGAAGTTGAATCAAATCTCTTTTTCAGAGCATTTTTAACTACAAGACATGGTTTTACAGAAAACACAAACATCTTATTATTCTAATATAAACTGGTTTTACAATATTTTTTTTCTTTTCTCAGATTCTCTGCTCAAAAAAACTGTTCTTTTATGTACTAGGCTGTGTCCAAAACTCTAGAAAGTTTCTGTATAAGAAACTTTTTGATAAACCATAGTATCATTCTAGGCAGTATTTAACCTATTTCTCAAACTTAAATGTTAAATAATCCCCCAGGAAGGGTACTGAAATGCAGATCCTAGGGGCCCATGGGTGTCTCAGTCGGTTAAGTGGCTAAGCAGCTGACTCTTGGTCTCAGCTCAGGTCTTGTTCTTGTGTCCATGAATGAGTTCAAGCCCTGCACTGGGCTCCATGTTGAGAATAGAACCTACTTCAAAAAAAAAAAAAAAAAAGAAATGCAGATTCTAGATCCCAGTAAATCTCCCACATACCTCACACCAGAGATTGTAATCCAGCAGATCTGGAGTGTGGCTAAGGGATCTACATTTTTATCATGTCCTTTCTAACCTGGGGGTTGTATCAACTATACCTGGAAAAATATTGCTGAATATTGCTATTCAGAAACTATGAAGTCAGTTTGAACAGCAAATGTAAATTTAAGATTTCTGCAAGACTATTTGCAATGATGTGGAGAATGATTTCAGGATAAAGAGGTTTTAGTCAAGAAAATCTGTTAGCATAATCCAGACAAAAGTTTACGCAGGATCGAAGAATGTAGAAGATGTATAGGATGTATAGGATGGAAGAAGGATGGAAAGAAAAATATTGAAGAGGCTCAATATTGACAACCTAAATCATTAAACTTGGTGATTCAATAATTAGGCAAAATGGGGTGAAGAGAGTTTGGGTGATATCAGGAGTACTGAAGGGCAAATTAACTTCCAGAACTCAAGCTCTGGAGATGGACTGGCTGGAGATGCTACTAAGTGAGATGGTTATTATCCAAGTCTGGAACCTGCATAAACCAGCAGGCATACTGCCAGTTCATAGAAGTCTCTGTGAAAAACTGGAGAAGTCTCCACATTTCATGTAGAAGTACATCTCGAGGCACAGCTTGGTGAGTGGAAAACTCCTTCAGGCAAATTAGAAGGTGCTCCAATCTGTGAGCAAACATAGCCCTCTGCCAGTCAGATCTAGGGTAACATAACAAAGGCTGGATTTAAGCCCCCACCTTCCATCAAAAAAGGGTCCTCATGAAAAGCATAATGTGCAGTTGGCCCAGAGAGATACTAACAAGATTCAGGGTGTGGTGAATGGCCTTGGGAATTGATGGTTAGAAAAAAAGGGAGGCAAAGTCACTAAATGGAACAATTCTCAGGAATGGTGAGGTAAACTGATGAATGGGTTACCTACATGCATAATGAATTCTTCTAGGATTGCTTTCCTAAAGGCCCCCCAAAAACCTCACAGAAGCCGTTATCACTCTGCCTGATATGAGGTCAGATATTACTAAAGTGAGGACCCATTTAGGGGAGGGATCTTTACTGTGTGATTCAGAGTAACAGCAGCCACTGGTAATTCTCACTAGACTGCAAGATGAAAGAGGGCAGGGATGGGGTTTCATTCACTGCTCTATGTCCAGCACCATGGACAGCACCCAGCACTTTGGACAGCACCCAGCACAATGGTACAATGACTGAAATCCAGTTGTTGTTTTTAAGCCACCTTTTCTTTTTTTTTTTTTTTAACTTTATAGTTTATTGTCAGGTTGGTTTCCATATAACACCCAGTGCTCTTCCCCACAAGTGACCTCCACCATGACCATCACCCCTCTTCACCTTTCCCCCTTCCCCTTCCGCCCTCAGTTTGTTTTCAGTATTCAAGAGTCTCTCGTGTTTTGTCTCCCTCCCTCTCCCTAACTCTTTTTCCTCCTTCCCCTCCCCATTGTCCTCTGTTAGGTTTCTCCTGTTAGACCTATGAGTGAAAACATATGGTATCTGTCCTTCTCCGCCTGACTTATTTCGCT
>CM053574.1:119244517-119303290 GCA_028646485.1 Cryptoprocta ferox | reverse complement strand
TAAATAAAAACTTGGAAAAAAAGAAATGATAAGTCTATTAATCCCAACAGAACTCAGCAAATAAAGTAGAATAGGCTTTTTTTGGAGATTTCTCCATTGTAAAAGAGGAAAAATTCTACCACGAATTTCATTGTATCTCTATTTCTGTTTACCCAATTTACAGGTTACTCTATAATAAATAGTTTGTCTGATTTTGACTAATTCTGGTCCTACAGCATGTAGTTTTTCTATACCTATTCTGGATGATCTCTCCCTCTTCAATGGTGTCATTTTTTTGTCACAGTCATTTAATTTCCTTGTTCTTTATAACAGTGCTTAAATTGCTTTGACTGAAGATGTGCATCAGATGGAAACAGCACAGATGTCAGCACCTGTGTGCTAAGCCTGTGCCTTAATGTACCATTTGGTTCATTATTTTACAGGTTTTACAGCCATAGTAGGAATTGTGGCTTTTTTATTTAGAGGGAACATTTCAGCAACTACTGTTTTTATTTCTTTTGTAAATTCCTACTAATTGTTAGTGCTCATAACTTCATGCCTCGGAGACCTCATTAAATACAGCAAAAATACTTGAGAACTACCACCAATAATTATATGTATGGGGAATTGCTTTCAGAATTAAGCTATATTTTCTTAAAAAGAACAGCCCCTTAACTTTCAAAAGTCAAAATTTCTAGGAAAAAGGAGAACAGAAAAGAGGGAATAAATAAGCATTTATTGAGTATGTACTATAATACAGAAATTTATAATATTTCTCAAAACATCTTGACAATAATTCTGTGATGTTTGCATTGTTCTTCCCAGTCCACAGATGAGGAGCTTCATAAAGGCTAAGGAACTTTCTGGAGATCATAGATAATGTCATAATCAATACATGTTGTAGATTCTGGTAAAAGGCAGATCAAGAATTCAGTCCCTGAGTCTGTCAGGCTCCTGTCATGCTACCAGATGTGGACAGTTTTGAAGTAATACAATTTCTTCTAAACATCACAGTCCATTTCCAGATTATGACATACCAATGCATGTGAATGTAACACTAAAGAATAAATTTATCTCTAGATTGAATCACTTTGCTATCTGTCTGCTTGATATGTAAGATAACACAATGGCTCCCAAGCATTTGTCTGTCTACCAAAAGCCTCTTAGAGCAGTTTACAGTAACAAATTTGCATCTGTAGTTAATAATCCAAAAGCGATGTTAGATATCAATCCATAAAAATCACAAATTTTTGAATTTTGGTAGTTCAGCATATTTGCACATATGTTCTATAAAAGATAAAATATACTGTTAGTTAAGCCATGATGGCAAATTTATTTTTCTTTATTTAGCTTAGTTCCCAGGATGTTATTATGCCCCCTTGTTCACTCTGTCTGCTCCTAGGACTCAAGTCACATCAAATACTTGGCAGAAGCTCAGATTATGTTGATCATCCGGGGTTCCGTATGCTTCTAGGGACATGCTTACCATATTGCCAACTTGCAAAGCTCAGAAAACAAATTATTAAGGAAATGAATTGCCAGGAACTCAAAATACTGAAGACAAATATGTAAATAAATTCAGAGAGAAATGTTGACTGAAATTACCATTGAAACATGGCCTTAAAAACATATGCACAGAGAAGCTTTTGTCTTCCCAGGGCCTCTAGCATCACTACTTACATGCTAGTGTCACAAACAGTAATTTTCATAAAGAAAATCTTTGCCAGTAGCATCTAAACTGTTTGAATCCATAGAATATATTTTGCACATCAAGGAAACACTAGCAATCAATTTTCATTCAAGGTCAAGTGTAGTTGGTATATTACAATTTTCTAGAGTTTAGGTGGCACATGTTAATTGGCTTTTATCTCATGTTGAGAGATATTAATAAGCAATAAAGACAAAAAATTGAGAACCAAAATAAGCACCCTGCCATACATACTGACCCAGGTCACAGGCTTGAAGACAGAGATTCTTTAGAGTGACCATGATAATTTATTAAATGTGCTTTATTGAAGAACAATTTGATCCAATCAAGAAGATTAATTCATTCAATGAATTTTTTTGGACATTTATCTATATATGTTTGTAGGCACTGGGATACAGGAAAATAACCTAGAGAAGTTTGCTACCCTCAAAATACTTATATGCCGAGATACAGAGTGGAAGTAGATAATAAAAAGAAAATAAGGAAGCAAGATCATTACAGATCATGACAACAGCTATAAAGAAAATAAGCCAAAGGCGCCTCAGTGGCTCAGTCAGTTGAGCATACAACTCTTGATTTCAGCTCAGGTCATGATCTCACGGTGCAGAGCCTGCTTGGGATTCTCCATTTCCCTCTCTCTCTGCTCCTCCCCGGCTCAAAATCAATCAATCAATCTCTCTCTCTCTCTCTCTCTCTCTCTCTCTCTCTCAAAAATAAATAAGTAAACATTACAAAAAAATAAAAGAAGCAAAGTGATGGGAAGCAACTGGGAGTCAGAGGTGAGTGGATGAAAGCTCACATCTTTGTAGAGAAGCCAGGCAACACTTACTGACGTGGCATTTTTCCTACATCTTGAATAATGAGAAGGAACAAGACAAGGGATGAGCTGAAGAACCGTGTGCTGAAGAGGGAAGTGCAAATGCAAAGAGCCTGAAGCAAGAAAGCTTTCTACATTCAAAGAAAAGAAGCAGTGCCAGTGTGGCTAGAGTGCAATGAGCAAGGAGGGTGGACTGTGATGAAGGCAAAGAGGTAAGTGGAGGCAGATTTTCCTTGGGTGACATGAAGGACTTAGAGATGATAAAGATTAGTAAAAGTTCCTTGTAACTTGTTTAATACATAAAATTAATGCCATCTATCTGGGCCTGCTAGAGAGTTTGAAGAAAATAATAATAATAAAACTATAGAATTGGAGGGGAATTTATGGATTATCTATTCTACCCCTTGTTTCATAGAACCATGAAGGCCCAGTGTGGTCAGTGAGGAGGGGAGTCAGAACTCTGGGTTCCCTGATGTCTAGTGACCTTCTCATGATGCCCGCAGGCTTATAGGATTTACCACTTGAAACTTTAAAGGCTTTCTACCAGACCCTGTACATTGCAAACATCTAACAGCTGAAGAAAGCTACTCAAACTCTTCTCAGAAGATGGAAATTAAAATGAACCAAAGAGTGTTACTGCCTTCCCATGGGAGGAATGTCTTACTACTCTTTCTTAGGCAAACTACAGTCTTGAAAAGGAAATACAGAAAAAGACAGGGATAAAGATTCAGAAAGTGCCACCGGAGAGAGAAATCTGATGAAATTACAGAGAATGGGAAACCCCACAGGTGAAATAGCCTCAATTAACAGATAACAATAGCTAAAGTTGGCAAAGACATGAAGTTTGCCAGAGTTAAAAAAAAAATAAACATATAAAAACACAATAAAAATTACCTTTAAAATTCAATATTAACAAAAAATCTCAAAATTACTGATTGTCAGGTCATATTCTCTTTCCAACTGCAACCCTTTTTCAGGTCTTTTTTTAATGGATCAACATGAACAAATAATACTATAGCGAGTTAAACAATAATATAATACTATAAGGACAGATTGGATGCTCACTTGAGGAATAGACCGTTAAGGGTTAAGACAGTCCTTTCCCTCTCTTTCCGGAAAGAGAGAGAGCTTAGACTGGTCTGGTCAAGGTATTTACCTGTTTGGGGGCATGAAGCTAGACCAAATAACTTTATAATTAATGCTCCCCATAACAAAATGGAATCATTTTGTTCTCCCTGAATGCAGAGCATGACTAACAGGGTCAAATACCTATAAGAGAGAAGGAAAGCAGATTTAAACTAACATCATGACAAAATAAGATAAATGCAACATGGAAGTTGTGATAGTCAGACACAGCAGTGTTTTTAATGTCGTTATCAGTGTGTCAGGCAAACCATGATTTGTATACCCCTGGGATTACATTGGGAAAAACCCAGCCACTTATTTCAATCAAATTGATGAGAACAGACATGATTGAAATAAGCCGAGAATGCTTGAGGAAGATTTTGCTTAACACTCACAGCTTCACATAAAAGAGTCCTCATACATCTCCTTAAATCACATATTTGTTAGCAACATGAACAAAAATCTAAACAGCCCTGTTTTCAAACTGGTGAAGAAAGCAAGCAATGAGACACAGAAAACAGAAAGCTTATCCTTCAGGAAGCTTCATTCCAATGTTAGATTTATAAATTGTTTAAGCAACAATCACTGCGTATTCTCATTGTTGTTCTTTTAATAAAAATAACACAGAGCCAATCCCTTTTTAATTTATTTATGTATTTATTTCTTTATATTTTTTTAGAGCGAGAGAGAGAACACGTGCAAGCGGGGGAGAGAGACAGAGGGAGAGAGAGTGAATCTTAAGTAGTGTCCATACTCAGCACAGAGCCTGATGTGAGGCTTGACCTCATGACCCTGGAATCATGACCTGAGCTGAAATCAAGAGTCAGATGCTCAACCAACTGAGCCACCCAGGCACCACTCAAAATCCTTTTTTTAAAGTATGTTTCTAAAATAATGCATATATAGTGTACACTATGTTTGGTGTTCAAATATTGGCATATTTGAAGATCATGTACTTTGGCTACAGTTAGGTGGAGGTTTTAAGAGGCTTGATTGGTGGCCCTGAGAATGATATGTCCACATCCTAACCTCCAGGAACTTCTGAGTGTGACCTTATTTTAAAAGAAGGATCTAAATTCAATGACAAGTATCCTTATAAGAGACACACAGAGGAAAAAGTAGGGAGAGAAAAAGAGAAGGTCATGTGAAGACAGAGACCGAGGCAGAAGTGATGCAGCCAAAAGCCAAGAAATGCCTGGAGCCACAGAAGGTGGAGGAGGCAAGGATTTCAGAGAGGACACAGCTCTGCCGATGCCTTGGTTTTGGACTTCTGGTTTCCAGAACTATGAGAGAATAAATTCTCTTGTTTTAAGCCACCAAGTTTGTCCTGATTTATTACAGCAGCCCTAGAAAATTAATACAGTGTCTTTCTGCTCTTCTTCTTAAAGACTATAAAAGCACTATCATTAAAGAAAGATTTGACTGGAAGATTGAGACAAATCATCCAATAAAATCTAACAGGTATTTTCACACACTCCTGCTGACTCTTTGTCCACTTACTTACATTGTTGTACTCAAACTGAGCACATGATTTCATTGCCCTTTTCTCACTAAAAATTACATCATAATCATTTTCACTGTGCCTATAATGGCCTTCAAATGTATTTTAATTTCTGTATCAATTCCACTGAATTGATATTACCTATTTTGCAAGTTTTGAAGGTCTAGATTGATTCTTGTATTATTCTAATGAATGACTTAGAACTATAGTCAGACACAAGTCCTAGATATTTTTTGATGCAACTATTGCAACCTTGCAAATAGGCTGGATTATGCACTGAGAACCATATGTCAGTCACTCACCAAGTATTTCTTGAACTACTAAGTACCAGGCACTGTTCCAGGTCTTAGGAATGGTACAGGAAACATAAAGAAAGTGTACAGACTATTGGTTTATATCACAACCAAAAAGTAAACTGATAAAACACCATATTTTACAAACATGATAAATCTGATCAAAAATGAACAAACTCTTAGCAAACTAGAAAGGTGTTTCCCTAATTTAATAGAAGCCATCTCTCAAAGCTACAGCAAATATCAAGCTTTATAGGTAGAACATTAAGACAATTTCCTTTGAAACTGGCAACAAAGAAAGAGTATCATCTGTTACCAATTCTTCTTAACATCGTTCCAGGAGTCCCAAAATCACCACAAGATAAGAAAAAGAAAATACAGGATTGAAAAAAAGAGAGATACAACTATCATAATTGCAAATGATATGACCATCTATATAGAAAATACCCCAAATATCTACAAATTTTTACAATTAGTGAATTTAGCAAGATGGATGGATATGGTACCAGGGTACAGACAAGTTCTTACAAGAGCTACAGAAAGCATAGTTAGAAAAGATTGATCATTCTGACCATGCTAAAATTAATCATTTCTCATCAACACACCATAGAGCAATCTTTGCCGCACGTAAAACATATTTCCAGGTATACGGCTTGCTAGGCATGAATACTAGGAATGCATAAAGAAGTACTACGTGTTGATAAGGAAATAAACACAACCATTAGAAAAATAGGCAAAAAAAAAAAAAAAAAAAAAACCCTGAACAGTTCTTTCATGAAAATGAAAACCCAAAGAGCAAATCAACACATTAGAAGATATTTAGTCATCAGGGAAATGTCAATTAAGACTACCATGAAATACCCATTTATTCACATTAGATTGGCCCCCCAAAAAAACCCCAAAACCCTAAAGGCTTGCCACTATGTGTTCATGATATGCAGCAGAGTAACATGTAACCCAATATCCATTGTCAGGAGGAGGACTAAATCATACTGTGCGTTGTTCACACAAATAAAATGTTACCCAGCAATTAAATGAATGAAATATTGCTATGTACAGCAAGGAAGACTCAGAAACAATCTTAAGTGGAAAAAACAACTGCACAAGATAATACAGAGCATAGTATTTTCATAATACTCAAAATCCAGCAAAACTAAATAATATACTGTAAGGGAAGAGAGAAAAGTTGCAAATGAACAGAAATTATTGCTGCTGAAAGTAACGTTAACTATAGACTTCTCATTTTCAACCGTAGCTGTATATTAGAAACACTTGGACGGTAGAGACTGATTTTTTTTTAATTTTTTAAAATGCTTTATCTATTTTTTAAGACAAAGAGTGCAAGAAGGGGAGGGGCAGTGAGAGGGGGGTGGTCAGAGGATACAAACAGGGCTCCTTGCTGACAGGCTGACAGCAGGGAGCCCTTGTGGGGCTTGAACTCATGACCTGGGAGATCATGACCAGAACTAAAGTCTAATGCTCAACCGACTGAGCCACCCAGGAGCCCTGAGGCGGTAGAGTTTTTTAAAAGAGCACTGCCTGGACGCCTCCTGAGATCCGATACATCAAAATTTACGGGGCTAGACACGTGTCATCAATTTGTTTTCTTTTGACTTTACATTCAGCATTTGCATTCAGCAGATGAGTCTAATATGCATTCAGGGGGACAAATCACTGATCTAGACCAGGACTCCTATTTTCTGTTGAGAAACCGAGGCCACAATGTTAGTGGAAACCCCAAGCTCGAAACCATTCGCTAACTCACCAATGTAACCCTACCATCAGGAAACTTCACGAAACTTTTACTAAGACGAAGCACGAGACGTGCAAAGAGTACATTCTGAAAAGATCTCATTCTGAAGATAGTCACCAGAGCTCTCCATGCACAGTTTCTCCAGCGAAAATTACACAAAGCTGCATCATTTTTCCGTCCCTTTCTTGGGTGGGTAGGAGGAACCCCCCCCCCCATATCCTTTGCTCCACTTTGTACTTACTGAAGTGCAGCAGAGCCCTAGAAATCAGCCCAAAGAGGTGTCTAACAGCCTCTTCTCCGGACTCATCAGTCTTTTTGTGCAACCGCTGCCCAGATGACAGAGGCCAGTGAGGTGCTGACAAATGTGCAGGGCTGCCTAGAAGCAGCACAGATTAAAAATATAACCTGCAGCTTCTTCTTTCCCTAGGCTTTGCCCAGAAAGGCTTCATGGCAGCTCAAACAGTGGCCATATCGTGGGATCCTAGATTATACTCACACCAAGTCTTCAGACAGCTGTTAACAATACCTAAGGCAACTGGGTATGTTAAGGCGTCCGCTTTCTGCTTCACCATGCAGAAAACTGGGGAAGGAGGGAGTGATCTTTTGATTCAGTAACCAAAAAGCCTTCTGCCTGCCTCTCCTGCCTCTCCTGCGGTTGGTTCTGACAGGGAATCAGCCAGTCGCCGCTTGGTAGTTTGGCCCGAAGTACTTTAGGTCCCTCTCTCTCTAATAGGCTGCAAGAGAGATCAGCCCCCACTAACCCTCTGGAGGATTTGGTTTTTCCTCTAGGGGAAGGGATAACCATGCTCAAACACACTGGGTCCATATCATCCTTCTATGATTATGGGTGCACCCACAGCCCCGCTCTCACGCACCCTCCCCAAACACACAACCTCAAGGAGCCACCATTTTTCTTGCACCGACTTAATCCTCCAGAGTCCAAACACAGTCCACTGTGATAGAGTTGTATGTCTCCCCCAGATCCCAGCAGTATTAAGGTAAATGTTTCCTGAAGGTAAAAATGTGTCCTTATGCATTTACACCAAGATAGACGTATTAGGACATTTGCAAAGACTTGGAGTGTTAGTAATAATAAACCCTGGCATGTGTGTTAACAGTTTCAGTGTGTCCTGCTCTTGAACAATTCACGCAACCCTTGCAATATCAAAACTAACTTACTTGAATTTAGACTCCTTTCATTTCCCTGGTGAATCCAGAATGTTTTGTCTAAACTCAAAACAGAACGAGAAAAATGGATGGGATTATCCCCAACACAGACAAATTCTAAATAATTGATAGTTGACTAAGAGAAAATGCATAAATATGCAAACAAAAATAGAATTTTTACTCAGTTTTATTATGTTTCTGTTAAAATGAAGAATTATACTGTAGATCCTGAATTATACCATGTAATTTAACATGAAGAAGAAAATTATGGTTTTTTAAAAGCTCCGAACATCAGGCTTGTTGGCTAGAGACTGGATTAATGCTTATGATGTGAGAAGTCCTTTTTTCATTGAACATGTCTGCCAGCTGGATTGAAAACATGTCTTCTTCAAATACAGTAAAGCCTAATATAATAGGCATTTATACACAAAGCAGCCATTCTTTTATTACTGAGTTCTGAAAATTCTGTTATTTATAAGCACCCCATCTTCAATTCAAATAAGGTGGCCCCATGCCCAGAGAGCCCTTTATTTTGGAGTGGGTAATAGGATTCAGCCTGCAAGTGTAGAAGCAGGACCTAAATCTAGTGAACTATTATGCCTAATAAAGGAGAGAAAAACGTAGAATGAGGAAAACAAAAAAGAAGTAGCTTGCACTGTGGGCGGGCTGAGCTAGGGTCCGGGCTGAGGATTAAACAACCCATAGGGAATGCTGAGCAAAACGATGTAGGAAAATTTGGAGGTTTTTTGGAGTAAAATATTGCACTCTGTGAACTCTGTTTTTGACCTCATGCATTTACAGGGGGAAGAAATTAAAAATCAGGAAGTAAGTTTTCATTGAATTATCAATAGAAACACAGAAAACCTGAGCACTGCTCAGTGTGTGTGTACTTAGAAGAGTCATTAGAAAGAAAAAAAGAGGGGAGTGGCCTACGGTTAAGGGATTAGGTTACAAAACTTAAGCTCAAGATTTAGGCCCAGCCAATCAACTGGATATTGCCAGCCACCCCTCCTCTGTGATTTCAAAGTGACTGAGTTCTAGAACATTCTGAATTGTATGAATCCACAATAATAATGGACAGCGTATGTTTTTGTTCTTAAGTTTTGCAAAAATGTTATCATGTTATCTCATTCACATCCCCTTTGTTTTCACCATTATTACCACCCAAGAAGTGAACCAGTCTTAAAAAGCAGGAAAAAGAGCCAGTAAGAACTGAGAAGCAGAAAATCAGAAGTTCATCTCGGAACATAAGCAGTAAGCATAGTAAGACTGTACCAGCATCACGGTCAACAACTATGATTTGAGTAAAGGGTGGATCAATATTTAATTAAACACATTATGCAGAGGAAACAAAACATACAGACATTAGACTTGCAAAAATAAATTTGAACCCGATCATCCTGTAATCAAAAGATTTAAAAATACAAATCCTTTTATCATTCATTTTTCAATAAATACTATTGTTATAAAGCACCATCGTCTAAGAATATTATCATAGAATTATATCAAGTTTTACCATACAGAATTAAGATCTTTTTTACTTCAGGTTTTTTACAAAAAAACATTTTTACAAAAACTATTTTAGAATATTGCTATTAATCTATATTACAAGAAGTATTTTTCTTATACAAGAGTCAAATAAAATTGTAATTATTCACAGCTCAGTTTACCAACCTGTTCTTTAAAGCTGTGTTCTTTACCCACACCAGAATCATGAGGGGTAACTCATACCTAGTTCTCACCACCAAAATTCTGATACAATGGGTCTGGGGTATAGCCTGGGGATGGGGAATTTTTGAAACTCCCTAGGTGATTCTGATATGACTCAAGATCGAAAACCACTACTCTAGATCCTCTAAAGAATTTCTGGGCATTTCTGGGTCCTATGATCTTATCAGGCCTTATTGGGTTCCCAGGTGATTCTTAAACACAATAAATACAAGAATATTTTTAAAAATGTTTTTGATTTACATGTACCTGAAAAAAGATTCAAAGATACTCAACTGTATAACAAAATCCAACATCCTCCTAACCTTAGTTCCCTCTCTAGAGAAGGGACAGAACTAATTCAGTGCTGAATAGTATCATTTTAAATATCTCTTTAGGATGCCTCACTGTTTGAAAAGGTTGTCTGTGTAATTTATCTCATTTAATAGGACAACAACTTTGTGGGGTAGTCTTATAATCCTCATTTTAAATATAATGCAAATTTAGATTTGGGGCTTTTGACTCACCCAAGGTGCAATTACCTAGTTAAGTCATGAAATTAGAACACAAGAATCCCAAATTTCTTCCTGAAATATCTGCTTTTTTCCTCTGTACACACAATGACCATATTTCTTAGAAGGAAATCATCGTTCCTGGCCTGATAAATGCACTAAACCTGAAAAAATCCTCACATTTCATACTTGTGGCTTCTCCTTTATCTTTCTAATTACACAGTTTAAAATAAGTTTCAGGGGCTCACGGGTGTCTCAGTCAGTTAAACATCTGACTTTTGGTTTCAGCTCAGGTCATGATCTCGAGGTTTGTGAGTTCGAGCCCCACGTCGGGCTCTGTGCTGACACAGAGAGGCCTGGTTGGGATTCTCTCTCTGCCCCTCCCTCCATGTCTCTCTTCCTCTCATGATAAATAAATGAAGTTAAAAAATAAATTTGAGAAATAATAACATCTACATGGTGCACAGTACATGTCACAGTTGGCAGTATAAATAGAATAATATAACATGCATGATTTTGATCTCCTTATTCACAGACCTCTCATTTCGACCCATGACTCCCAGTGCCTAGTACAGAGCCCTAAAAGAGAGAGAATCCAATAATACTTATTAAACAAGGGAGTCATGTGTGCCACTTCTGGGTCAAGTTTCTTTACTTCTAATTTCAAAATAACTATAGATTCACAGGAAGTTGGCAGAAAAAAGTGTACAGGAAGATTCCACGCCCCCTTCACCCAGCCTTTCCTGCTGGTAACATCCCGTATAACTCTAATGTAATATTAAAAGTAGGACATCAATATGTGTCCCATCCATAGAACGTATTCATATTTACAAGCACTCAGTGTGTGTGTCTTTCTATGGAATTTTGTCATATATGTAGTTTCACGCAATGGTAATGGCGCCACCCCAATCAAGTCACAGAACCGTTGTCATCCACACTACACACTTAGAGTCACAGCCTCCCTCTCATCCTTAGCCCCTGCCAACCACTCATCTGTTCTCCACAGTTGCTGTTTCCAGAATGTCTTATAAATAAAATCATACAGTATGTAATCTTTTGGGATCAGCTTTTTTCACTCTGCATAATGCCTTTGAGATTCATCAAGTGCGTTGCAACTATCAATAGTTTATTGCTTTTTATTGCTGAGTAGTATCCCCTAGTGTGGATACATCGCTGTTTGTTTACCTAGTAACCCACTGAAGGACATGTGGGTTGTTTCCATCTTTGGGCTATTAGGAGTAATAAAGCTGCTATTAACATTCACGAGCAAGCTTTTGAATGCACATGCGTTTTCATTTCACTGGAACAAGTGCCCATGAGCTAAGCATTTTAATAAGCGGGTGTGCCTCCTTTACCCTCCCTCCCTTCCGCCAAGGGGATGCAAGTGACAGCAGGGCTTGGAGCTGACACAGAGAGTCACAAAACGGAAGGAGCCTGGGTTCTGAATCACTGAGCGCAGGAGAGCCTCCTACTGCTCAGCAATACCCCCACCTTGGAGGTTAAGTAGCCCAGAAATAAACTTTTATTGTACCTGGGTCTGTTACAGAAATTCAGCCTATTTTGTCTAAAAAACTAACAAGCAAAACAAATCCAAACAAATACTATACATTCCAGGCAAAGAATGAAATGTATTTTCCGTAAATAAATTACGTTCAAAAATAATTTTTTAACTATTTTCTTAGAAATCTTTATAAAACATTACTTTACTTACTTATAAATAATCACCATTACTACCTTATGACAGCAGTAAAATGGGCTGTGCAGGTGGTCCCCTACATTAAGCGACCCCCAGACAGAATGGCTTGATTCCGTCTGAGCCTTCCTCTAATATTACTCTCCCACTAGATTTAATATGCAACCTCTCTCCTGTTACCTAGCACCCTGGCATCAGGTTCACCTGGAGGGCTGTTAACAACGACCAGAATGCGCCCCCCTCCCTTCCCCCCGAGTTGCTGGTCCATTTGCATTTTTAACAAGCTTCCCGGGTGATACTGAAGCTGTTGGTCTAGGAAACACATTTTGAGAACCACTGACCTAGAAAATCAGGAAAACAAACTTCCAGTGCTTTCAAACCAGAGCAGCAAGACCCTGAAAGATGACATACATGAGTGTGTCTCCAACGAGCAAGGAAGCTGCATTAGAGAGCCAGACTTTACGGCATCTACTCAGGCTTGAAGGAACTGGGTTTTGCTACTGTTTGTTTGTTTGCTATGTTTTTCACTTGCTTCCAGCTTCTCATGGAATCTTGTCAGTCAGACTCAAAGGTTACCCAGTCAGACCTCTTCCCGAAGCAAGAAACTCCTCTGTATTCCCAAACAAGCAAGCAGCCTGCTGCTTTCGGCACTCCCAGGGATGCGTAACTCACCCTTATGTTCTTTTCAGATCGTTGACACTGTCAGATGGGAAATGTCGTTAGGTGTTACTTTAAAATGATGTAAATTATGTTTCTTAAATTCCACATATGAGTGAAATCATATGGTATTTGTCTTTCTCTGATTGACTTATCTTGCTTAACATAATACACTCTAGCTCCATCCACGTTGTTACAAATGGCATTTCATTCTTTTCTATGGCTGAGTAATATTCCAGTGTGTGTGTGTGTGTGCATGCGTGCTCACCACATCTTCTTTATCCATTCATCAGTCGATGGACTTTTGGGTTCTTTCCATAGTTAAGCTACTGTTGATAAATGCTGCTATAAACATTGGGGTGCATGTACCCCTTCAAATCTGTATTCTGTATCCTTTGGGTAAATACCTAATAGTGCATTTGCTGGATTATAGGGTAGTTCTATTTTTAGTTTTTTTTGAGGAAGCTCCATACTGTTGTTAAGAGTGGCTGCACCAGTTTGCATTCCCACCAGCCGCGCAAGAGGGTTCCCCTTTCTCCGTATTATGCTAAGTGAAATAAGTCAATCAGAGAAAGGTAATGCCACATGATTTCACTCACATGTGCAATTTAAGAAACAAAATAGATGAACATATGGGAAGAGGGGGAAACGAACCACAAGAGACTCTTAACAATAGAGAACAAAAATGAGTGATGAACATTAAAGAGGGCACTTGTTGTGATGAGCCCTGGGTGTTGTATGTAAGTGATGAATCACTGAATTCTACTCCTGAAACCAATACTGCACTGTCTGTTAACTAAATAAAACTTAAATTTAAAAAATGATGTGAATTGTGATCCAAACTCAGACCTGGGACAATGAAACCATCTTTGCTTCCCCTAACAGGTTTTTAAAAGGAATCTTTAAAAACTTCTTACATTGTTTTGGACGCCTGGGTGTTTCCGTCAGTTAAGCATCCAACTCTTGATCTCAGCTCAGGTCATGATCTCATCGTTTGTGAGTTCGAGTCCCACGTCGGGCTCTTCACTGACAGTATAGAGCCTTGGGATTCTGTCTCTCCCCTCTCTGCCCCTTCTCTGCTTGTTCACTCTGTCTCTCTCAAAATAAATAAATAAACTTAAAAAACAAAAACTTCTTACATTTTTTCCTATTATACTTATTCAGAATAAGAGAAAATAAAGAAAGTCATTTAAAAAGAGCCAAAAACATTTTCTAGTATGATCAGCAGAGCCTTGTGATAAGTAAGGCATCAGGAAGTTCGGCTCATAGTCTTCCACTGATGACTCATGTCATTTAATTACTCTTAACCCCGACTTCCTCATTTGCATTATGGGCATAAAAGTGTGTCCCTGACTACTTACAGGTGCACCACATCAAATATTATACATCAAAGCACTTTCTAAATTCGGATAATCAACTCCTTAGCTATTAATAGCCTAATGATTCATTCTATCACTCTTATTTAACTAATATACCATTCTTACATAGATAGTGTTTCCAATAATATTTTTATCTCAGGGTCAAACACTCATAAATTTCTGATATATAAATGCTCTTTGGCCTCCTTTGCATTTTTTATATTATATAAAAACATAAATCAGCGCTGTCTCCTGAGAATTTCAAAATAACCATAATGTTCCCTACTTCTCTTAACCTCTCTACAGCTATTCATGATGATGGCTACCCCAAACTTAAGCCTGCCTTGGTACCAACAGAAACCTAGCCTGACAGGATACTAGCAGCTCTCTTTCTGATAGTGGGGGACAAAAATATTTTCAGTGCCCTCCAGTGCCTCCTCCTGCCTATATTAATATCAGGGATTAGCCTCTGCTCCTTTCCCACAACCAGCCTGAAGGTCTAATCTTTCCCAAAGCCCTAAAGAGATCTAACATTAATCCCATTTGTCCTGCACCCCAAAAAAAGGAGCACTTAGGAAGGCATTTCCTCCTTCTCCCCTATTTCTGTCAGTAAGTCCCACAAAATACCCAAAGGGTACCCACCCTTTTGGCCCAGACATTTAGGTACCTTGAGTCTTTTTGTTCCCTACCTACAGAGTGGAATGTCTTTTTAACTACCCCAGAAAGGTCTTGTGCCAGCATCCAATCCTTCAACCATGGATTGAAGGGCTGACCCATACTCTGCTTAGGAGAGCTCTGAGCTGCCCAAGCATACAGTTCACTTCATTTTTGCCTTGTTCTCCTTAAGTATGTTCTCACTTTTTTTTTTTTTTATTTTGAGAGAGAGAGAGAGAGAGAGAGAGAGAGAGAGAGAGAGAGAGCGAGCACATGCAAGGGTGTGGTGGGGCAGGTAGAGAGAGAGAGAGAAAAACCCAAGCCAAAGTCAGAAGCTTAACCAACTGAGCCACCCAGGTGCCCCATTTCCTGACTTTCTATCTGGATGACCTAGACTAAATCACTTCCCAGCCTGCACCCTCAGCCCTGCCCAGTGGTGGGATGGGGTGGCTCCAATATGTCACTGTTCCTCCACCCCATACCCCTCCTACTTTACTGCTAGCTTCTCCTCTGCTGGGTCTTCCCATGGCCTAGGTTGGAAGGGCTTTATCCACCCTGCTGGAGATTAAAACTGGATAGATTGTTTTGCAACAAGCTCTTTGGAGCTACTAATTCACTTTCTGCTGCTCTGCCTTATTAGGTCAATCTCCGAGAATTTTTCAGTGCTTTCAGCACGTTCAGACCAATGGCATGAAGAAGTCCACAATCTGCGTGATGTTCCCCCTCCCCTCTCCACAGCAACAGGACCCTCTCCACAGCAACAGGGCCCTTGGTGGCCATTCCTGACAACCTACGCAGTCAAGGAGAGGACCTGTCCATTTCATTCACTGAAGGATGTAAGTGCCAGATTGCAGGGCTCTGCTCCCAGAGTTTGTGACTTCATCTTCATTTCTAACAAGTTTCCCAGGTAATACTGAAGGTGTTTTTCTGGGGAACCAGTTAACTGAGAACCAGTGAATGGTTAAAAGAAAAACTCTAATGAGGAACCAAGGTTTTGTAGAAACATACTTTGCCTATGTAACTAGGTGGGTTTCCGCATTCCTACACAGAAATCCAATTCAAAAATTTTAAAAGCAAATGTGCTTATGAGAAACTGTTCAGTTCTCTGACTGCCAGTCAATCTGGAGCACAAATAATCCCATCAAATGCACAAGCAGTTTAAGGAGGAAAAAAGTGACCATGGGTAAAGCTGCCTCAAAAGTACTTTCATTCGCATTAGCAATCATAATTTGTTTCTAGTAAAAATAAGAGGCCCACTCATCTTGCGTAGTTAGTTCCTTCCCAGGCACCCCTTCTCAAACATTGTAACTTGACCCTGAAGGCAAGGCTGAAGACAGTACCAGGGACATCAGAAATAGTGCAAGTCATCAATCCATACTTACTATTTTCTTCTCATTTTGCAACATTTCAAACCTAGAGAATATTAGAGTGAACACCAGTGTACCTTAGATTCATCAATTATTATTTGCCACACTTGCCTTCTCTCTCTCCACATATTTTCCCTCTCATTGCATCTTCTAAGAATAAAAATATTTTCCTAAGTAACTACAAAACCATTATTGCACTTAAGAAAACTAACATTAATTACTTTAATTTGTGATCTATGATATAGTCTACATTCAAATTGTTCCAGTTCTTCCTAAGCCTCAAAATGTCTTTTATAGTTTTCTCTCTTTTTTACTTTTAATCCGGCATCAAAATTTCATGCACCATATTTGGTTCTTCAATTTCTCTAAATCTTTTTAATTTAAATATTCCCTTTAATTTTTGTGTATGTTTCATGATATTTTTGTTTTTTTTTAATCCAGGCCAGCTGTATGTCACACTATCCCACTTTCTGGATTTGTCTAATTGTTCCCCCCATGATAAGATTTGGTTTAACATATTTGGTAAGAATATTACCTAGGTGATAGCAAATCAGGAGACATAAGATAGTAGATTTTTCTGTTACTGGTGGTACTAAGTTTGATCACATGGCTAAGATGACCTCCACTTTTTAAGTTTTTTTTTTCACTTTATTAGAACGTAAGAGACAGAATATTTAAATCTATAAGGAGATTCCTTGAGACCATGTGAATATCCTGTTTCCAACCACTTTTCTCCAAAGGGTTCGTTTTGACTGATGATCCTTGATGGTTCAATTATTGAATTGAGCACTACAACACTGTGATTTTCTTATTTTGTCTCTTCTTTCTTCTGTAATTATTAGTTAGCATTCTTCTGTAAAGAAAGGGATCTCTGTGTACATATATAGGTATATACATACAAACCTACATATATATCACTATAGACTCATTTTTTTAATTTAATGTGTTATAACCCATTATCACATTTCTTCTTTTTTGATGTTCAAATGATCCAAATTTAGCCTATTATATCTACTCCATGCCAATTCTTGGAGGTGGACACGTTCTCACTTTGTTTATTTTTTTTGTTGAATTGCTTAAATTTTTCAATGAACTCTCACTTTAAATGGATTTTGATAATTTGTATGAGAAACAATTTACATAACTTAGGTAGGTGGGTAAAGTTATTGATTATTTGAAAATAGCTTAAATCACAATAGTCCAGGCTGGTACACTTGCAAATACTGACATACAACTTAATTGTGTATTTGAAAGCAAATAGTTAATTCCATTTCATTAGAGTTTATTTCAGGACACTTTAAATAAACCTACTAATGCTAATAGTAAAGTGGCATTAAAAACTAAAAATTACCCAGAATCTCACAACCTCTAAATTACTTTGTCTATTTTAAGCCACATCTATGGATTTTATACTGTTGTAATAATAATATATATATTATTATTTGTTGTTTTCACCTAATAAATAGTAAGATTTAATTTTTCAGAGGAACTAGACATGAAATTCAGAGATATATGGAGTTTCAAATCATATATCATAAAACCAAACCCTAACACAGACCACGTTTTTAAATTATTAACTAATTTTATTATAAAAGTAATTCAGGGGGCTCCTGGGTGGCTCAGTCTGTTAAGCATACGACCTTGGCTCAGATCATGATCTCACGGTTCTGTGACTTAGAGCCCCATGTCAGGCTCTGTGTTGTCAGCTCAAGAGCCTGCTTCAGATCCTCAAACTCCCTCTCTCTCTGCCCCTCCCCTACTTGCTCTAGCACACACACACAGTCTCTCTCTCTCTCTCTAAAAAATAAATAAACTTAAAAAAATGCTAAAAGTAAAATAAAAAAATTTTTAAAAATTCAGGGGTGCCTGGGTGGCTTAGTCGGTTAAGCATCTGACTGTTGATCCTGGCTCTTAGTCTCACAACTTGTGGGTTTGAGCCCCACATCAGGCTTTTCACTGACAGTGCAAAGCCTACTTGGGATTCTCTCTCCCTCGCTCTCTGCCCCTCCCCCACCTGCACTTTCTCTGTCTCAAAAAATAAACACTAAAAAATTTTAAAGTAATTCAGACACATGACCAAAAAAAGCAGAAAAGCATAAGATGAAATATAATGAAATTACATTTTCCTCTACCCAAGACCCTATCTCTCCTTCCTCAAAACCATTGACTTTCACAGCTTCTTAAAGAAGGAATTCCAGAAATTTCAAATTTATAAACCTAAGTGTCAGTAAACCCTTTGTTGTTGTTGTTGTTGCTAAAGAAAGGGGAATTTCTAACAGTCAGCATTCTGCATTTGACTGGTTCAAATGGAATCTGAGGAACTTTTTCATTTCGGATCACCACACCCCTGGTAGCTAACTCTCTTTAATGGATATACACCTAGTTTTTCACCTGGTAGCTATTCCATAATTTATTTAACCTGTTCCATAGTGGTTGATAGTTTTCATTTCTGTATTTGCTTGTTTATTACTGTTTGGGGCAATGGTGCAATAAATGTAAGTATGCATGGACACAGATGAGAGTACCAATTCAAAAAAGTATATAAAATAATAAAAATATGAGATCACATGATCAGAGTAGATTTTAATCAGAGAGATGCTGTCAGTAATGTGTAAGAATTCTCTATTCCCCTACACCCTCAGTAATGCTGTAATGTAGCAAAATTTCAATCTCTGCCATATCCCAAAGTGATAAGTGAAAATTAAGTTTAATTTCTTGTAACTAGGAGGATGAGCATTTTTCCTGTTTATGAACACTTTATATTTTTTGTCAATCACTATCTTTGTGATTTTTTATTGAATTATGTATCTTTCCTTTATGATTTGTAAGAACTCCCTTTCAAGAGGAAATTAGAGCTTTGTCAGTTGCACAAGGGAAGGCGTATCTTTTTTCCTATGTTGTTTATCTTTTGATTGCTTATGGCATGCTTTGCATATGTAGTCACATTGATCACTGTCTTGCTATATGACTTACTGATTAAAAGAGTTTTTCTCTACTTATTGTTAAAAATTGTGGTAACATTTTCTTCTAGTATTTTTATCTTTTCATGTTTTTATATTATAGTACTTTATCCACGGAGGTTTGATATAAAGAACGATTACAGCTAGCTTTCTCTTTTTCCCAAGTAGCTAGCCAAGCTATCACGGTATCATTTGTTAAATTTTCCACACTAATCTGAAATGTCACCCATATCCCACACTAAATTCTTACATGGATGTCTGGGCTCTATTTGGTTCCATTAATTTCTCTCTCCGTTTCTATCTCAGAACTGTTTTCATTACAGTAGATTTAAATATGTACTGAGTCTAATAGCCACACCTGTCATTTCCACCTAGAGTTAAGGACATGAGCTCTAGAGTCACACTTGCCTGGGCTCAAATCCTTCCTCTGCCTCTTACTGTGAGACTTTGGAGAAGTTATGTCAATCTCTCTGTGACTCCCTTTCCTCATCTGTAATACAGAAAATAATAAAAACTATCCTACAGGGATATTAGGAGGGATAACTGATATAAGTCATACAGAATGATTACAATTGTGTCCAGTGGAGAGCAATTTTTAAATAAATATTAACTTTCTTTTCAAAAGATTTACTGGCTAGTCTCAGATTTTTATTTCTTTATACAACCACCAGGATTGATTTGCCAATATTAAAACTTTCTGTGGTAGCCAGCCTTTAAGATGGTCCCCAATGATCTATGATGCCTAGAATTCATGCCCTGAGGTAATCTCCTCTCACATTAAATAGGACAGACCTGTGTGGCCAATGGGATATTGCAAGAGTGACAGTGCATGACATTCAAAACTAAGTCAGAAAAGACATTGCTGTTTCCACCTTACCTTCACTCTTAGTTCACTCACTCTGAGAGAAGTGGCTACCATGTTGTAAAGACAATTAAGCAGCCTCTGTAGAGATTCACATGGGAGGAACTGAGGCTTCCTGCCAACAACCATGGTCATGAGAATGAATCATCATAGAAGTGAATCTTCCAGCCCAAGTCATGTCTGCACATGACTACAGCCTTGCCTGCAACCCAGAACCACCCAGCCAAGTAGCTCCCAAATTTCAGACACAGAGAAACTGGGTGAATTGATAAACACTTATTGTTCTAATTCACTATGTTTGGGCTAATTTGTTATGCAGTGATATATAACTGCATAAGATATATATACATCTTCCTATTGGCAATTTTATTGGGAAGACATTGAATTTAATTTATAGACTCACTTACATAGAGCTGACCTCTTCACAGTATTAAACATTCTTATCCAAGTAGAACTTCTATCTTTCAGTAGAGTCAAGATTTTTAGAAAGAAAGAAAGAAAGAAAGAAAGAAAGAAAGAAAGAAAGAAAGAAAGAAAGGAAGAAAGAAAGAAAAAGAAAGAAAGAAAAGGAAAGAAAGAAAGGAAAGAAAGAAAGAAAGAAAGAAAGAAAGAAAGAAAGAAAGAAAGAAAGAAAGAAAAACCTGGTAGATATTTCTCATATAGTTTTTGTTTCTATTTTATTTCCTTCTATTTTATTCTCTAAATAGTACTGACACTATCCATTTTAATGCTATTAATCATCTATTAATTTGCAACCAGCCGACTTGCTGAATTTTGTCATTTTTCTAGCAGCTAGACAACTGATAGTTTTGAATTTTTCAGGTGTGTAATCACACCATCTGAAAATAATGACAATTTTGCCTCATATTTTCTTTTTTATACCTTTTTTCTTTATAGCTATTATTTTTTTAATTCCATTGGCTGAAGTGATTAATATTAGCACTAAAAATATATTGTGGCAGAGGACAATATAAGCTTTTAGTACTTATCAGTTTGATTTCTTTCATTATTCTAAACATTCTGTGGTTAAAGAGTGCTAGCTTTCCAAGTTGGGTTGAAATGGTTAACATTTTTATTTTACAACACCTCATTTTAATAGAAATATTAATAATTAATTTTTTTAATTATACCAGATCAAACCTTGTTCAAGTTCTTAGCAATATGACCTTAAAAAATGTAAAAAAAAAAAAATGGCTAAGAGATGATAGTCATTGTCATAGTTCACGATCTTTCACTTGCTCTCCTTAATCCTACTTGACCTTTAACCAAAAGATCTGATTATCTTCCTAACCCACGGGAAGTAGAAATCAGAACTACAGAAATAAATAAATACATGCTTCTTACTGGAAAAGGTTAACATAAAAGGGAGCAACACCTTGAGATTGCTAAGGAAAATAAAATCTTCCTAAATAAATTTTCCTTTTAATAACTTTCAAAAGTAATGCAATTTCTGAAATGTTTAAGTTGAAAAACAATTTCCAGATAAAACTGGATAGGAGGAAGCAATGGGGAACATCTTTGAGATCCAGGAAAATGAGAATACTACAGGGTAACTGGTAAATTGATTTTTAATAATGTTAGAAGCTTGCAAACCCTCTCTCTTCATTGTGCTGCACTAAGAGAATACATTAGCAGGCGTTAAAACACCTCCAAGGATTTTCAATTTCATTATTATATCCATGCGAAGGAAAGGAAAGACAAAATAACACCTCGATAAGTAAAAAGTTTATTATTACCTAGAATTGTTTAGTGGCAATTTTTCCCTTATCTATGTCTAACAGAAGAACATCTTGCACTCTATACAAAAGGCAAAATGAACATACAAGTTTAGCATTGGAAACCCCACATTTTACAGATTCTAATTTCAGAAACATTATCTTACATATAAATGATAATTCTGCTTGAGAAGACCCTCTTCTGTGCTTTCCAGGGAAATGTTACGCCAAGACTTTCCAAAGTGAGTTATCATAAAGTGACTTATCAATCACAGATTGATAAGCATTTTGATCAACGCTAGCAAAATCCTCTCACACCAAATATTACAGGATTTACACAAGTACAGACTGTGACGGTAACATGTAAGCTGGCTCTCTCTGTGCTTAACTTGGAACCACAGACGTGTTCAGCTCAAACCTTTTCAAGTCTTAACATCTGTTATGAGCATGATGAAAAACAATAGACTTGGGAAATTGGATTCATTTCAATACTAATTTCAGTGGTCTGACTCCATGTAGCTACAAGATTGACACGAATAACAGCAAGAGCAAGAAAGACTATTTAATCCGGGCAAGGAAATTTGTGATTGCCTAGACTCTGCAGATTTGGGGTCTATCCTTAGGACAGGGCAGAATATCTTTTTCAAATACCCAACTAATCCCTTCAGAAGCACAGCATAAGATTTATTGTAGTATCTCAGTCAACAACTAAGAAGAGAGAGTTTATCTTCACGTATTATACCATCTGAACTGGGGTTAAACGATCTTCCTTTAAAATAAGCACTTTGTTGATTTTCGGAACTGCTGATCACAACTCCAGTCAACATTTACACCAACACTATTTGGTTTTCAAATGAATAGATTCTCCTTAGTCTGCTTAGCAAACATATCAAGGTCTTGGCATTAACAACTCAACCGTATTTTCTAAATTTTTCTCTTCCTCTTTTACTTCTGCTGAACTGAAATGGACACCACGGTTTAAATTTTTGCCTTATGTTGCAGTCAAGTCCAACAACACATGTTGAAAAATAAACTTGCTCTAAAGAAAAATGACTGGCAAGCTAAAACTTGCACCAAGCTACACCATCAATATGCTTTCAGAAGTGGAATGAATCTCAATCTTCACGGGGTTGAAATATAATACCCCTGGATGTTTCCTTTTTCAGAAGGTGTTGTGACATTTTATTTAAATTTTTGAAAATATTATGTTGCACTTTTGGAAAGAGTCGTTTGGGAGGGGAGAGAAATAAACTTAACCAAAGAACAGTGTGATTTCTGAAACAAACAAAACACCACCACAATACCTTAAAAATATAATATAGAACACAAAAACACACTTGCTTTGCTTATTTCAAATTACGGGGAAGAGCTGCAAACCTAAGACCCGTTGTTCTACTTTTTAACCTTAACTTAGCAGCCCAAGCCCCATTAATAACTCAAAATGTTAACCAAAAATTGTATTAACACTTAAAAGATTATTGCACAGAAGAAAATTAAAGTTAACATTCCAATTGAATATGAAATCAAACCTTTCATGTAAGTTTAAAAATTTCTATTTATGGGGGACATAACATTTAGGGTATTATCAGTCAGTCAAGGACAGAGTGTTCCCAGATATGAACTGTCATAAAATTTTAATTTTGTAAATCCTAACTTTCCTGAATTTTTTTTCTCTGTAGGTTGTCTGTATTTGAGGCATGTGATGAGCATGTACGGAAGTGCTGAATCACTAAATTGCGCACCTGATGCTAATATTGTACTCTATGTTAGCTAACTGGAATTAATTTCATCAATTTTTTTAAGTTTATTTATTTTGAGATGGGGTGGCAGAGAGAAAGAGAGAGAGAGAGATTGAGAGAGGATCTTAAGAAGGCTCCACGCCCATCAGAAGGCCCAAAGCAGGGCTTGATCTTACAATCATGAGATCATGACCTGAGCCAAAAAAATCAAGACTGGTATGCTTAACCAACTTAGCCACTCAACTAACTAACTGGAATTTAAGTAAAAACTTAGGAAAAATAAAGAAGGCATCCCTGGCTTTCATCTGTGACATAAACCCAACTGCCACATGTGACTAAGAACACTTTGATTAGTTATCGGGCTTTTTTCACTTTTATTCTTCTTTAAGCACAAAGTCCAGTCTTCAAGAGCATGTGTGGCCTAAGGAGATCTAGACATAAAGAGACCGGCTGTTCCCATACTTGCCCACCACTTTGAACAGTACCTTGGGAAATCAGCCGAGAGCTTTCCGAAGCTGGGCTATTCTAATTGCCCTGGCTGCCAGTTCTTTGGGTGGTGAAATACATGTCTGCCGTCCTTGAGAAGACAAGTCAAAGTCACTCTGTGAGGGAGTCTTTCACAACACTTAGTGATTTTTCATCGAATCCACAAGTACACATGTTGGTTTCAGTAACCTTGATAAATAGTTCTTTGGGGAAAAATGCTATGGAAGGCATATTTACCAATTATGTCACACTCAGAGTTAGGTTTCATCTTACATGGTTAATCATTGATTAACACTATTTCAAAAAATGCTGATGTACTTTGAGGCACATTCCCTCAGACCCTCTAAATATGATACAACCCACGGCTTTTAGTGTTATGTGAACAGCCAACACCTCCAGACTCTCAGTAATTGGGACTACAGTAAGAGGTCCTCAACTTGACTCTAATGGATTTTGAATGTTACACCTCCCTAGATGGCTTTCTCTTTTGCACAATCTATACCCAACATTCTTATATTTTCCAATAGAGTGCTGCTGTAATACTTCCAGAAAAGCAAGTGTTAGTACTTTTCCATGACCTGTAGATTTTCGGAGGCAAGCACCTTCTCCCACATTTTTGCTGACTCCATTGGTAAGAATTCTCTGATTGCATTTTATTGACAGTTAACTTTATTTCTTCAATGAATACTTACTGAGTGCTTACTGTATAACAAAGAGCATACTAGGTGCTAGTGATAGTGGATGGATAAGGGATTTATACTCCTTGCTTTAACAGGCCTGAATCCTATCGGGAGATACCAATAATTAAACAATAGCTTTTCAGTATAAAAACAGTAGAATGGACAGCACAGAGTGGTGGCACCCAGTTTACTTGTGGTGGAAGGGGAAGAGTGGAGAAGGGAGTCAGCTAAAGTATCTGGAGAGAGGGCCATTCAGTTAAGATCTAAAAGGTGACTGGGAACAAAGAGATCTAGCAAAAGGTGACAGAGGATAGAAGTGGAATATTTCCTAATCACAGAATAGTGTCATATATTCTATTCCTCTGAATTCTAAGTCTAAAAAGAATGCCCAGCATCTTTTCTGATTATATTATTAATTCCTACTAATGTTAACTGTGGTCCAGTCAGAAGGAATGGATTTATTATAGATTCCAAATATTAGGTGATCCTGCGGTATAAAATTTAAGAATTCCCCAAAATTGCATAGTTGGACTATGTACACAGGGATGCTTTCATCAGGCTACTGGTTTCATTTATGAAATTCAATTTTCTGAACAATGGCTGCTGAAACAATGAGAATTTCATCAACCCTGGGTTTTAGTTGAAAGAAGTTGGCAAAAGAACATGAGACATGAATATGGTTGGGATGAATGGTCAACCATTACATGCTTTTGTTGGCAACTTCATTGTACATTTCACAACAGAATGGAAGCTTGGGCAGGCTATATTGATGATCTGTTTCTGCATAACAAATTACCACAAAGCTTAAAGCAGCTTAAAACAATGCACGATTCTTATAATGTCTGTGCATCAGGAATCCAGGCACAGTCTATCTGGGTTCTCTGCCTCAGGATCTCACACAGGCTGTAATGAAGGTGTCAAAGCTGGGGTCCCAGCTGTAGCCTTGAATCAAGAAGGACCCACTTTGAGTTTATGTAGTTGTTTGCAGGATTAAGTTCCATGCTGGTTGTTGGCTGGAAGCCACCCTCAGTTCCTTGCCACAGGACCTCTCCAACATGACAGCTTGCTTCGGCAAAGCATATATGCAGAAAAGCCAATGGAGTCCACTATTAAGACAGAAGTGATAATCTCTCATAACCTAACCATGGAAGTAGCATTCCTATAATGTTACCATATTCTGTATGTTAGAAGAAAGTTACTCAAGGGAGGGATCACACAAGGCCAATCCCAGAGGCTGGGATTACTGGGGACCATCTAACAGGCTGTCTGCCTTACCTGCTGATTGATGGTCTGTTCTCAGTGTGTCACAAGTCAGTGTAAGATGTGCTCAAGTTTTGGGGCGCCTGGGTGGCTCAGTCGGTTGAGCATCCGGCTTCGGCTCAGGTCATGAGCTCGCGGTTAGTGGGTTCGAGCCCCGCGTCAGGCTCTGTGCTGACAGCTCAGAGCCTGGAGCCTGTCTTCAGATTCTGTGTCTCCCTCTCTCTCTGACCCTCCCCTGCTCACGCTGTCTCTCTCTCTCTCAAAAATAAATAAAAAACATTAAAAAAAAAAAAAGATGTGCTCAAGTTTTAGCACATTTCCAATCCTCTGGCAAGAATATACAAACATGGAATTAGAGTACCTGTTTTTCTTGGTTTTACTTTTATAAGTAATATTTAATATGGTCAAAGTACAGCCGGTTCCAACACAGGATTTTTATCATAGATAAGGACTCAAATATACTTCAATTGAACAATATGGTAAATACTATCCTCTAGTCCACATGAAGTAAACAGTAGGAAATGTAAATGGTAAATATAGGTGTGGCGGATATGAACTCTACTGTCCAAATAAAATTCTCACACACCTGGCAGTATTTGAAATCCTTTAGCAACATAACATCCTCATACCATTCTAATAAATAATACTGGGCTGTGACACACACACACACACACACACACACACACAGCACATTTAAAAATTAATCTAGTCACTAAGACAAACATGCTTTAGAAAAAAGCTGTCTAGCCTGAAAACAACAATGCTCTGAAACAACAATATGAATAGGAATATTTCAGGTAAATTGCTAGAGGCTATATTTTGTTTTCTAAGTAATTGCATTTTTCGAGGATTGATGATAGCCTTATGAAAAACAAGGCCCTTTGAGCTCACTCTAAGGAAGAGTTCCTCCAAAGGCTTCCTACTTCAATGCAAATATATCTCTAAGACAAAACAAACAGCAAAACGCCTCTCAGTATCCCTCACTCTAGTGTGTTTCTCAAATGCTGCCCTCATCTATGCTGTGGGGTAAGATTATTCCTAACCCAAATGTGTCTTCAATATGAAACCGAAGATAATTTTACTAGAAAATGTGCCTGTATTCTCTTACTTTTGTTCAAATTTGATCCTCACACAATTGAAAAAGAATTTCCTTTCTGTCCTTATTATTTACATGTGGAGAAGAGAATAATAAAGGGGAAAGCCAAAAAATCATGTCACAAAGTTCCTCACCCATCCATGGTCAAAACAGGCATTCTTATAACACCTCAATAAGCTGCCTCATCACACCGATTCTCAGGATGGTGTTCCAGAGACCAATGACACTGTTCACAAGCAATGACCTTCATTCAACAGAAACATCCATTGTGAAAGTAACATCAAAAGGAGGAAGTGAAATACAAACTGAACACTTCTTTGTAATAAAGGACAGCGCAGGGTCAGGATATGCTTCTATCTACCATAGGAGACAATACACATTCAATAAACATATTCCGAAATGTAATGTGTACACGATGTTTAAAAACTATCCAATCTTTAACAAAGAGAAAGAGCAGTGTCAATGTACAACCAAACCTATAAATATTCATTGGGCAAAACGAGATCTTGTGACACAAAGATCGTAAGCTTTGGTGTTCCAACATAGTTGTTTGACCTTGGGCAAGTACTCTTAAGTTTTGAGACTCAACCTAGGAAATGATGACAATTATACCTACACCTCAAAGAAGACATTTAAATAAGTATCTATTTCCTCCTGATTATTTCTATATTTTTTTCTTTTAATCCTAAGTAAAATGTATGAATAAGGAAAGACTATATTGATTGTTGAAGAACTGTTAGACAAATTACTATTTTCTCTGGGCTCCTATTTCCTCATCTGTAAAATGAAAATAAAAATAGTGTCTATCTTAGGACAATCTTATACAGTTCTTATAAGGTAGTAGTATTTTTGAAAAGGTTCATCTTGCACCTGCGCAAGCACGTGCACACACACACACACACAGTATGCTAATTAAAGTAAAACTAAATGCAACATAATAAATAGATGAATAAGGGATACTATGAATAAGGAATGACATAGAGGAAACAGGGATATATGGAAAGATAATTAACAGTTTAAGAGAAGGAAACGATAATGGGAGATATGGTCATGAGAAAAATTACCTTGCCTCCGCTTCCCAACAAAAATGTCAATGCCTTAGCTCCAAACACCTATGAATGTGTTGTGTGAAAGGCAAAGGAGAATTATGGTTGCTAAGCAACTTAAACAGAAATTATCCTGCATTCTCTAGATGGGCCCGATGTAATCATAAGGGTCCTTAAAAGTAGAAACGAGGAGGTCAGTGTGATGTACTGTGCCGAGGACTGGACTTTCCTTTGCTAGCTTTGAAGATGGAAGAGGCCACAAACCAAAGAATGTGGACAGTTTCTAGAAGCTGGAAAAAGCAAGAAAACAGATCCTCCCCTGGAGCCTTAAGAAAAGAATGCAGCTTTGTCATTCCCTTGACTTTGGCCCACTGAGACAAATGTCAGACCTAAATATTACACATTTATATTGTTTTAAGCCATTAAAAGTGTAGCAGTAGTTTGTAGTCTGTAGTATTTTGCTGCAGCAGCAACGGGAAACATACAGGAGGGTGAGGAGAAGCAAGATGTCCCATCTCTTAAGCAGCTAAGGAACAGACTGATAACCGTGGCTGTCACTGATGCTGAAGAATAAGACACCCCTTCTCTTAGTACAGAATTCTCTTTGGATGAAAGGAAAGGTTCCATGACCCTTGGGCAGTTAGGACAAACCCCTTTACGAGAGGGGAGAAACAGTACAATATTAACTACAGAATAGAGACATAGAGTCTGAAGACACGGTATCTGCCCCTGAAAGTTGGAAATCCTATCTGAAATATATCCGTTATCTCTAAACTATGGTCACGGATGGAAGCATTTTTTCTTGAATAACACAAAGCCCAACAGTAGTGAGAAGAAGAGAATCGTGCCTAGATAAATTATATGCACTTGACACAGCATGGCTTCTCTCTAGATAGGGTAAAAATTTTAGCTGATAATTAAGCACCAAATGAACCATTTGAAAATTTCAGTGCCATGAGCAGAAGAAAATTAAATTAAATCAGAATGAACATATTAAGTCTGGGTTGAGTAAAGACAGATTATTGCTTTGTCTGGATTCTGTCTTGTTAAGGAGAAGCTATTCTTCAAAACATCCAACTCTAAAATACAACTGATAGGATGACGTTAGCAAGTAAACATGATAATTAAATCATTTAAGTTCAAACTAATGTGCGACAGAATGTTCTGTTGGTTACAAGGGCAATGCTTCAGAGGGTCCATATGAATGTGTTCGTTATTCAGTTCTACTCAGCACCTGGAACTGAGCCAGGCATAGTATTAGATGCTTAGACTTTAAAGCTAATAAGACACAGTCCTTACCCTTCATGAACTTCATAGTCTAGAACCAGAAGATGTGGTAAACAAATAATATTAACAAATAATATGCAAAGAAACTGCCATTGAGTCTCAAATCTTAAGAGTCCAAATTTGGGAAGTGATCATTTGTCCATAGATCTCCCAACCTGTGAATGACAAACTTTTCTAAAAAATTTAAATCAGTAAGTTCTTCAAACTATTTTCACCATAGATATCTTCGTGAATCTGATGAAAATCATGGATGATTTTCGGGTGGAAGACAAATGAGTCTGATTGTCACTGATGCTGAAGAATAAGAAAGCTCTTCTATTAGTACATAATTCCTTTTAGATAAAAAGAGGGTTCGATGCTAGAGAAAGGGTACCAAATACAAACAATCACACATGGCTGCATTCAATATAAGGATGTACGTATGAACCCTTGATTTACAGCATCTTATGATGGACACATGAACACCTGATGAAGAGTATCTTATGTCAACTGAGGATATATAAATTACAAATCAACGCTACACATGGTAATTCAAATAAACATACTCAATAATTATCTTTTAGCAAAGGTTATAAAAAATTTTACAGTAATGGTAAAGGAGAATGAAGATGCATCCCCCAGAGCTTGGGAGCCCAACTCTTAAAATATTCTTGAAGTCTGAATTTTCAGCTTTAAAAAGTCTGCAAGAATTTTTATCCAATTCCATAATATATCTACCTGTTCATTATAAAAAGTGTTTCAGTTAACATTTAATGACTACTTAAGGGGCACCTGGGTGGCTCAGTCCGTTGAGCATCCGACTTCAGCTCAGGTAGTGATTTCCCAGTTCATGAGTTCGAGCCGCACATCAGGCTCGCTGCTGACAGCCTGTCGGTGCAGAGCCTGCTTCAGATTCTCTGTCCCCCTCTCTCCACCCCTCCCCTACTTGTGCTCTCCCAAAAATAAATAAGTACTTAAAAATAAATAAATACTTAACTCAGCCCCTCAACCTCCATTTCTCAGCCCTTTCCAAAAAAAGAGAAAAATTTCCAGCAGAATCAACACCCAGGTAGATATGCCAGTGTCATGTCTACCTAGGGTTTCACAATAACCCTGGCATATTACCATGTATCCCTACCATATAGCCCCAGGGTAAGAATCTCTCAGTTCTAAAAGAACCATTAAGAAACTGTTAGAATGGTCTCTTACATCAGATAATTTTTAAAATGTAATAAACATATATGTGCTGCACCTGATACACTGAAAACTATGTACATATACATGCATGTATATTTATAAACTGCTTCATTTTAAGATTCACATGGTGCAAGGTTCCCACGCTGAAGGAAAAACTAGTCCTACAAAATTAAATAAGAGCCCTTCCTAATAGCAGATGAAAGCATGCCTCAAGTTTAAAATAGTGTGATTTTTAATTGGATTAAATTTTAAATTTATCTTATTGTTTTAATCTATACATCAAAAATGTAATCTAAAAATTAACACCATTAATATTTTAAACTACTTTTTAAAAATAGTATAAGGTTTTGAAAGCAATCCATCAGATTTTCTCTTCCCACTTTGAACGCTGGCCAAATTCTGCACGGAGATCTAAATTAAAAAGATATTTTATAGATTATTTTTAATTCACAGAAAAGGACTGCCATTTCTCCCCCAACCCTGTAGAAGCATGACTGGGAATAAATGGCTGATTTTTCTATATATACCCAGAAAAGATGGAACTTCAAAGACTCTTTGTTAGTTTAGCTATCGTGTCTGAGAATAAAACATCCAACATTTTTCCAAGATATAACCTGGAAGCTATGAAAATCCAAAACAATGTATGTGTATGTGTAGACATACTGAGTTAAGAAAATTATTAGTGGTACGTATCTATATATAAGTATAAACATGTATTCGTTTAAAAACATTTCCTGAGCATCTATGACACAGCACTGCGTTGGGACATGAGACTAGAATTATAAAATGAATTGTGATGTGCAGCAGAGTACAGGGTTTGACAAGAGAAGCTGACATGCAAATGAGACGATGCCACAGGAGAAGTGTTGACATGCTAAGGACACCGTAGACTGATTCTAAGGACCCCAACCGTGCCGTCTACTTCCAAACATCTCAGTACCTAGCTCCGTAGCATGTCTGTCTCTGCAGCAGGAATCCAGATCAACATAGCTAATGCTGCCGGCGCACGTCCTCCACTCCAGGCATCCTGCTACATGCTTCACATACACTACCCCTGATCATCTTTCCATCAGTCTACAAGGTGGGGATTATTACCATCCCTACTTTATATTTGAAAAATAGGCAGTTTGGAGAGGTCAACGTGCCCAAGGATACACAATGGAAATGACAGAGCTCAGACTTGACCAGGTCCATCCATCTCTAAATTTTCTGTCCTGAATCAACCACCAACTACCCTTCGCACGTCAGGTGTCTTTTAGATTATGCTGCTTCTAAAATGTTTTTATACATTGAATTCGTTTCTGCAACCGGTTCCAAGTTCAGAACATCTGGGTGACACTGTATCCACTTCTTGGAATCTGATTGGGTTCTCCGATTCAGCAACATGCATCTAAAAGATAAATCATCTATTTCCAACATACCTAACATACAACAGTCAATAAGGACCCAATAACAGCAATTTTTTTAAGCTAAAAAATACCTCTCCTTCTGAAAAGGGGAGTCGAGAAACACTGCACAGAGCTCCCTTGTTGATATTACAAACCATACCCAACAGGACAGGAAGAACAATGATTCCTTTCTGGATATGAGTAGGTTCTTCACTAGCAAACTTATGAACCTCAGTTCCGCTCTTGGAGACTTTCTTGGTCCTTTGTCTTCCAAGATCTTTGTTTATACCCGTGAGGAGCATCTTCCTTTGGCACTAATTCTCCAAAACCACACAGGAGATGATAACCAAGAAGCCCCTTCTCAAGATTGAATAACAATAGTAAACTACAGCTAGTTCAAAGGGAGAGGGATTAGTCCCGAGGACTGTTAGGAGATAAACAGTCACAGGCTATAATTCACGGGTTTGAATTTCTTTGGCAATCCACTTCTTCAGTTATTTAATAATCTCCTGGTCTACTTATATCTTCAATGAATCTTTGTTTCTTGAACTCCAGTCTCCCTGCCACAGGCTTTTGGGGGCCTGACCATCCCTTGGCTTTCAATGTAAAGGCCTCTACTTTGATGAAATTCAAAACCATAGCCTTGGGCAGGGAAGCACCACCAATAAATCCTTCCTTCCCCTCAGGCCTGAACACCTTGGAGGTCCAAATGCTTAAGGAGAGAGACTTGGGAGGTGCGAATAACAACTCAAGCTCATTGTCCCATTTCATCTCTTATTAAGCATCCAGCTCTTCTTCCTTTAGGGAGAGAATCTGGCATTTTAAACGATTTCAGGCCCTAACCAAAGGTAATATATTTTTTTAAAAACGAATTATTCCTGCACCTCTTTTTTTAATTTTTAAAAGCCCACCTTCAGCTCAGTTCTTTTCTTTCTTGTAGCATATCATGAAAGCCTCACAGAGGAGCCAGTAAACCCTACATGCTGATTTGCCCTACTATTTCCCTAATACTCTAGCCTTAGTTGGAGCAGCATCTATATCCCATGGCACATTCGGCAGACGTCTGATTGTTCTGCAACACATCACCAAAATCACCAACTTTTGAACCCAGAAATAGAGGGCCACTCCCTGTCCTTTACTACTCAAGAACCCCAAAGCAAGGAGCCTTGTTTTGAAAGAAGATGTCAGTGTAATGTAGTTTCTCCAGAAATGTGATAGATGGAACCAGTATGGGTATTGCCACTCCCTTTTGAATCCCATGAAGGTCAAGAAACAGTTGCAGTGTGGACCTGCAACTATACAGCGGAAGACAAAAACGCTGGTGTAACTGGCAACTAAAGAGGCTGATGCCTGTGCTGGCAGTAGGCAGCCAGAAGCTGGAGATTTCACGCCCCAGAGCCCGGGAATTAGAGGCAACAGAAATCTCTGAAGTTAGGGGACGGTATGAACAGCTGATAGATACTCATAATGCTGGTTGAAAGAAAACTCAGGACTCCAGATCCTTTCTCCAGCTCTTCCTGGCCAAGTGATTGACCTTCTCATGCTCCAGTAGAAAACCAGAAGATAACTCTGGAGGTAGTGAAAGAGAAGGACTCTGGACTCAGATAAATACTGTGCCCTGAAAAACAAGAATATGTGATAATCTTCAGAAAACTCAGAGCGGCCCCAGGGTCCCCTTCCTTCATTAGCTTCCAGAACACTGCAGCCATGCATCCACTACCCCCCTGCAAATGGACAACCCAAGAGAGAAAGATCTACACGTCTTGCAGGTTGGGAGTCCCCCAACAACACAGCTCATCGGTCATTTTCAAAGTTTCCAATTAGCCTTTCCTGTCTCGCCCTTAGATAGTAATTTTAGTCAAAGAACACCAAATATTTGAGGGCTGTTGCTAGAAAAACTGAGGCTCGAAATCATCAAAGTAAAACTGGAACCTAGAGGTAGCAAAGATAAAGAAGAATAAATCTTTAAAATTCTATTAAAAAAATCTTGGAAGAAAATGTATCACATCTATAAAATAGAAAAAAGAGGTTATAAAAATATTTGGGGAACAAGTATTCCCAGTGTTCTGATGTACACAGGAAAAAAGAATTTTTAAAAATTAAAATTTGACAGCATAAATGCAAAAATAAAATACTTAATGGATTGGAAGATACAGTTGAGGAAATCCTCTAGAAAGTAAGTCAAAAAGTTGGAAACTATAAGGAAATTAGGTAATCAATCCAGGAATCCCTACTTCCAAATAACAGTTGCTCCAGAAAGAAAGAGGAGAAAAAATGGAGAGAGAGAAACTGACAACGAAAAATATTTTTTTAGATGTTCCAGGTTCTAGAAGATGAATTTCTAAAATGAGAGAATTCACTGAATGTTCAGCTAAGCATATGAAAATATACCTACCCCAAAGCACATCATCCAATGCATATCATCCTGAAATATGCTAGGAACAGGAGGAAGGACAATGTTCCAAATGAGAAGACACAAGTAAGGTCACAACATGGGATAAGAAATGAGAATGCCTCTGAAATTTCAGCAGCAACTCTGGAAACCAGAAATAATGGAAATGTTTTTCTCACGGTAGAGTCCATTGTAAGAGAAGAAGAAAATTTAAATGTCATGATCCTTTCTCAGGATACTAGAAAATATTTTCCACCAACATGAAAAAGTAAACCTTGAAAAAGGAATCCAGGAAACAGGAGATTTAAAATAAGTGACAGATCATGGGAATTGCTGGCATAATGGAAAACAGAGACTCTGGGATAAAGTGAGCACAAAATGCAGAAAAAATTTTCCAGAGTAAAACAAAACTGATCCCCTATTTCACGTGTTTGGAGGTATTGAGAAGAGATTCATATTTCCATCAGAGTTGAGAATGAAGTAGTAGCTGGTCACAGAAAGCTGACCAAATGAGAAATGAAACAATGATTAATTTCAGGAAGAACAAAAAGTTTATGTAAGTATGATCTATTTCTTAGCTGACTGGTGTGTTTATAATATTATAATCCCAAAGATTGACTTAATAATATAAGAACACAATAACTTCAGATGTTTGTGTATATAAATTCAGGATGGAGGGAGATATAAGGGTATACGAAAGCAAAAAAAATCTTATCTTTCTTTCATACCACTATATTATTAACTTGCTAGGCTGTGTGAAATAACAGGAAATATACATATTGATCTCTGCCGTGGTTCCTGACAGAGCTCCTAAAATCCTTACAATTTCCTAAGTGATAAGAGCGCTAGGAACAGCTGTTCCACTATTTGGTCTTTGGCTCTGGTTTCTCATGCAGTCCTCCTAAATTCCTTGAAATTTCCTGGGTGATAGGAGTGTCTTTTTTTCTGATGCGGTGACTTTTAGTGAGTTTGTGAATAGCTTCAGGATAAGGGCTGATCACCAGAAAGACCCAGCTGTGACAAGAAGCTCAGAAAGTTTTACCCCAATGGCTATCCTCCTCCTTCTGGGGGTTGGGGATGAGGGGTAAGGGGGAGGGACTGAAGATTGAGCACTCCTACAGGATGAAGTCTCCATAAAAATTCCAAAAGGGGATGCCTGTGTGGCTCAGTCAGTTGAGTGTCCAACTCTGGATTTTGGCTCAGGTCATGATCTCACGGTTTGTGAGATTGAGCCCTGTGTCAGGCTCTGTGCTGTCAGCATGGAGCCTGCTTGGGATTCTCTCTCCCTCTCTCTCTCTCTCTCTCTCTGTTCCTCCCCTGCTCTCTCTCTCTCTTTCTCTCAAAATAAATAAATAAACTTAAAACAAAATCGCAAAAGTATAGGATTCAGAGTGCTTCTGGGTTGGTGAACACACCCATAACTGGAAGGGTGGTACACTCCACTCTAATGGGACAAAAACTTCTGTACTCAGGACTCTTCCTTACCTTCCCCTATGTATCTCTCCATTTGGCTATTTCTCTGTATCATCCATTGTATCCTTTATTATATAATAAACTGGTAAATGCATTTGCTTCCCTTTAGTTCTGTGAATTGTTCTAGCAACTGATCAAATCTGAAGAGGGGTTCATGAGGACCTCCAATTCATAGCCAAGTCACACATAAAATGAGTAATCTGGGGACCTACTATTGTGATTGGTATCTGAAGTGGGGGATGGTCTCACAGGACTGACCCTTAATATGTGGGGTCTGTGTTAACTTAACCTGTGTCAGAATTGAATTGAATTGAGTTGTAGGACACCCAGCTAGTGTCACAGAGAATTGCTTGGGTGGAAAAAAAATGACATACCTGGTGTCAGAAGTGTTGTGAGTGCAGTAATGCTGTAGAAGGACAGAAGATACATGGGAGGTCTTTTCTACTCAGACTGCCAAAACAAACACCACAGAACGGGGCACCCAAACAACAGAAATGTATCTCCCCAGCATCCTGGACCCTAGAAATGTCAGATCAAGGTGTCTACAGGACTGGTTTCATTCTGAAGCCTCCCTCCTTGGTTTAGAGATGGCCATCTTCTTCCAGTGTCTTCACATGACCTTCCCCCTGTGCATGGTCATGTCCTAATCTTCTCTTCTAAGGACACTACTCAGTTTGAAGTAGGGCTTACGTAATGACCTCATTTTGACTGAATTACCTCGTTAAATGCTCTCTCTAAACACAATCACATTCTGAAGTACTGGGGTAGGGGGTGGTTGTACAGATTATGGCTTCATACACAAATTTTTGGAGGACACAATCTAGCTCATAACAACAAATCAGTAAATAATTATCTAAAACTGAAAAATCATGGTATTAGAAACATGGAGGCAAATAATAATAATAATTTAAAAAGCTGAAAGAATTCAAAATGTTTGTCTCTGCAAAGTGGACATCGAGTACACAGTTAATGGAGGGGAATTACTTTTCTGTTATAAACTTACAGAACTAGTTGTTTTAAAAAGCACATATTTAAATACAATAAAAATAAACAAAGTAGAGTATTTCAACATAAAAATAATTATGAAAATGTGAGTAATAGCCAAAAATATATCATTACCAATGAGTCAAAACTCTTAGCTTATTACCAGATGCTTGGGGGAGCAACAATTTATGACAATTAAAGCATAAATAAGAAAAATGGTGATAAACTAACCGGAACTCACAGTGTTTTAAAATGTCAAACACTTAGGTTTATGACTTCCCAGGCACCGATAATCTAAAGAAAGGCCAAGTCTATAAGACATCATAAACGTGATCAAAGAAGAGATGATTCTACCGTGGAAACCCACGCAAAGAGTATTTTTCTTTGTTTTCTATACATCTTTGGAAAAAAACAAAAGAGGGAATTATGCAAGCCATTAGTATCCTATCAAGCCTAAGGGATGGGGGAAAGAAACTCCAGAGAGGAGCACTACACCAATTCCCATGTGATTTATAAAACTATACTCCACACGCAGCAACTTAGTCCACTGGGGCCATGTGTGCCTGCCCAAACTGCCCCCTCACAGATACCTCATTCCAGGAGTTAGAATTGCCATGGAAACCTTCCTTGCAGCTCTAACTAGAAGAGAGCTGCCGTGGGCAGTAAGTAGAGCCCTGTTAACAGAGGTACCAGGGATCCAAAGACACAAGGAACAAAAAGGGAGGTCCGTATTTAGGACAAGCTATTGTGTTGCTAGGTTGGAAAAGCCAGTGGTCAAGTTGTTGGGGCCACAATATCACCTGGGCTAATCACTGAGGTCTATTCAAACCACAGAATGGCTGGTATGGCATTTATGGTAAATACACCACCACCTGGGACACCTCCTTGGTCAAAACCAGCCTGGGTGATTCCAAAGACTTCAAGCCCCTTTCAACCTTCAAGTGTTCCTGTGACACCTTACCCTAAATATGGTTTCTACTTTATCTGTTGGCATAGTCCCAAGGCTCTCCTCCCTGTGATGATATCCCCCGATAAGCACATGCCTCCTCCTTCACAAGCCACCCTCAATTAGCAGCAATGAACACCTTCCCAGTCAACAAGATGCTCAGCCTCTGTGGAATGTCAAGATCCCCAACAGCCACACAGCGCCAAATTTGCATAGAAGTTTTGGATGCAAAGTCTTTGAGTTTCTTTTATACCATCTTCCTCTGCCATTCACCAACCCATGCCAGAGCCACGCATCAACTAGGTAGCTAAACAACTACAAAGAATTTATATCTACAGTAGTGAGTTTGTTTGTTTGTTTGTTTTTAAACACAGTCTGGATTCAATTTTGAGATCCTGGCTAGAGGCCAGTCAATTCTTCTTGCCCAGTCTACACCTCAACCATTTCCCTTATCAGGTTCTCACATCCTGGGCTACCATGCATCTTCCCTAATTGCCCCAGGGCCAGGTAACAGGCAACCAGGGACAGACCCTATGCTCCTTCAAATTATCAAATCCCCAGAGAATCCCTGAAATCTAGCTAACATCAGCCACCTGCCATACATAAGCTGTCCCCTGCAGCTCTGCTATTACCCTGTCCCTGGGAACAACCCCCTGGTGGCCCTGCTCCAGTTGGGAGCTATAGGCAACAAAGATTTCTGCCTTCATCTATCCAAGGGTCAACATGCTGTGTCCCACCATCAAAAGAATCTTTAAACCATATAAAGCACCGGCCCCTACATCTGTATCTTGCAGAATTTGTTTGGTGACACACTGTATTCTTTTACTCTGGACACAAGTAGGGGGAAGGCTTCCTCCTCTGCCGATTTCTCCTGCAAATCCTAGAACTACTGTTAACTCCGAAAGCTTATCAACTCCTGGGGAAAGCTACGGGCTTCTCCAAAACCCTCAGTACCATCCAGCACTGCAGACCTCCAAAAAGACAGGAGAGATTTGGTGCCCAGACTTTCTCCCTCCCCCAGCTACCTTTCCTTTGCTTGCACCTGACCTTTAGCACAAGTCCTAACAGTAGACACCTCTAAAGAGTTATTACTTTAGGTTAATGATTTGCCAAGGAAGGACACAAATATTCTGGGCACCCACTGCCCTGAATTACAAACACAGAATCGTTGTAGAGAGTCGCCTCAGCTTTGATGCTGACTCACATGTCATTAGTGTGGTTACGGTCCTAAATATCAGCCTATGACCCAAAATAAGTACCAGCAATGTGCCTGAATTTCCATTTCCTTTCCTCAAGTAGATGGCAAATGAATGTTTACCTATGTGTTGCTGATAGAACATATAAATAGGCACTATGCAAGTCAATGCATATGTTAGATACTAAGCAATCCCTGTGCACAAAATGTGAAGCGCCTTCGATTTTGTTTCGTTTCAGTCCCTTAAATCATACTGGCATTCTTCAAATCCTCACAGATTGAGCAGTACTTTTGCAAATGAGATGTCCAAAGAGGGCCTCTAATGATTAAGGGAAATGCATGCCAGTAACAGAGTAAGACAGAACACCCACCTAAACCAAGAGAACTCTTCAAACGGTGCCGCACCAACTCTAACACTCGAGAGAAAGAATCACTTACCTAAACTTTGTCAGGCTCCACAAAGACTGTCAAGAGGCAAATTAAACAGATTGTTAGAGTTTTATAGATGACAAAAATGAAATCAAAAAGGTGATGAGACTTTCTCAAGGTCACCAGTTACTTGCTAGTAAAACCAAAGCTACAACTAAGATCTAAAATTTACAAGGCCTACAAGAGCCATATATACTCAGACCTTCAGTACTTTTATGTATTAGGCAAAACTGTCATGTATCTTTAAGTGTAACAAAATTTAAAACTATGATATAAAACCTGGGGAAAAGAAACCTGAAACATGAAAGAAAGTAATCAAATATCTCAGATATGTTTGAAATTATGGATCTTCATAAATAGAGTAAATTGGATGATATTCAACATTATTGGGTATGGTTTTCCCACTGTCTTAAGTCTGTAATTCACTGAGCGTACAAGGTTCCCTCCAAGTTCATTATCACTATGGAATTTTAAGCCCCTGATCTCTTCTTAGATATTTTCTTTCTTACAATAGTTTCAAACTAAATTAAGTATTTTTAAAATACAGTTTGTGTATATATTACCATATCTTAAGATGCATAATGAATACAGGATGGAAAGGATTTTAACATACAAAACCACTTCTTCCTAACATTAAAGTCTGTCCATTTAAATGAATTCTCAATGTCTTAAAAACTTTCTTGACCAATTTAAATGACCAATTTTAGCCCCTCAAAGGATAACCCTTACTTCCAGACTCCATTCATAGTCCCAATAATGTTAAATGTTTAAGATTCTATAAAAATATTACCTTACCTCAGAAAATTCTGAAGGGGTATCATTTATATTTATTGCATTTGTAAAGCAGTATTTATCAAAAATACTTCTTAAAAATCTAGCATTAAATAAACATAATCTGTCCTTTTATTTGTATAGTCTTCCCTCTAAAGGACACATTAAAACACAGGAAAATAATACTTCTTTTCATTAATTGTCTTAGAATATTACCATACATAACACGATTTTACTAGTGAATAAGAAATAAGTGGAAATTTTCTCTAGATAATGAAAATCTAAAGCTTTGAGATATAAATAAACTCTCAGTCCTAATATAATATCCCCAAACTATACACAGTAGTAAAATTAAAATAAGGTAATGTAGTGATTTCCTAGGGATCCCATAACAAAATAGGACAAACTGGGTGGTTTCGACAATAGAAATATATTGTCTCATTGCTCCGGAGTCTAGAAATCTGAAACAAGGGTGCCGGCAGGGTTAATTCTTTCTGAGGGCTGAGGGAGGGTCTATTCCATGCCTCTGTCCTAGCTTCTGGTAGCCTGAGCCACTCCTTGGCTTGTAGATGACATCATTCCCATGTCTTTCCTCTCCATGAGTCTGTGTCCAAATTTCTCCTTTAGGAGAATTAAAGGTTATTAAGGTTACATTCATAGGTATTAGGGAATAGGACTCTGATCTATCTTTTGGGAGGGGGATACAATTCAACCCATTAGAGGTATACCAACTAAATATCATGAAATCCTGCAGCATTGGTAATCATTTCACTTAGAAATCTTTAATCTACTAAAATTAAGGAAAAGGGTAATTTACACCCCTATCCTAAAGATATTCATGAGGCCATAAATCCTATCAGTGAAGCTGTTGGCCATATAATAAAGCTTTTGAAGATGTTTGGAGAAGGCGTTTCTGCAACTTCTGTCAGCCGATTTGGGCTCAAGAGCTGCCTCTGTAAGTTTCTTCCTGGAATATGGCTTTCTATCGTCTATTGCTGCAAATCTTCATGGCTAGTACACAGGCACAGAGGACTGATAAAATATCCTTGAGTTTCTCAGTATGGTTCATTTAAGGGAGACTTGTCACCTCACACAGTTTATGGAAAGAGGTAGGTTATAATAAGAAAGATGGTCCAATTTAAATCCACGTGATATTCATGTGGCAAATATTTATTGAGTTCTTATTATGCCAAGTACTGCTGTTGGCATTGAATGAAATGGACAAAAAATCCCTTATGAGGCCTATTTTTTGTTGGGGGTAGGGACAGAAAAACAAAATAAATGTAAAATATATAGCATGTTAGATGGTTATAAATGCTATACAAAATAAAGAAGGAAAGAAAATAGAAAGTACCAGAAGGCAGCAGATTGCAACTTTAAATAGGCTCTTCTGGGAAGATGATGCTGAGCAAAGAAGGGAAGAAGATATAGGAGCAAACTCTCCAGGCAGAAGAAATAGAAAGAGCAAAGGCCCTGAAGAGTGTTTGTGTTCCAGGAACAGCAAGGAGGCCTGTGGCTGGAACAGAGTGAAGGGGCCACTAGAAGACCTTAAGCAGAAGAGTGTCATGCTCTGTCACACTGTGGCTGCTATGATGAGAATAAACTGCAGGGAAAACAGAAGTGGAATTGCTGAGACCAGCTAGGAAGCTATTGGCTTGGACTAGAGGGTTGGGGTGCAGGTGGTGAGAAGTCATAACCTGGATGCATTTGGAAGATAGACAGTCACAAACATTGGCTTAAAGATTGAATTTGAGGGATTAGGAGGTTGAAGATGACTCTAGATTTTTAGCCTGAGCAACTGGAAGATAGTTTCCATTTATGAAGCTAGGTAAGATGGTGGGAAGAACAGATTTGGAGGGAAGTTCAGATGTTTGTTTTGGGTGTATTAAACTGAGATCATCTCTCAGTTATTGAAGAGAAGATGCTACATATGCAATTAGAAAGATGAGGAATGATGAGAGATGTGCAGTGTGGAGGCATTTCTCTGGAAGTGTAAAATATATGTGGTATTTAAAGTCATGAGCCCAGATAAGACCACCAATGGCAGAAATGGAGGAGAGGTCCAAGTATTGAGCCTTGTAACATGCCAATAAAAGGAGGCTGAATTGGTGAACAGAGATTAGCAAGGGAGACTGAGAAGAATCAAGTGTGAGGCAAGAGGAAAACCAGGAGAGTATGGTATCCCAGAGGCCAAGTGAAGACTGTGTTTCAAAATGGAGAAAGTGATGGGCTATGTCAAGGGTGCCAATAGAGCAAGATAATTGGCAATGGACTGCTGAATCTATCTACACAGAGGTCATCAATGGCCTGGACAAAGCAATTTCAATAGAGTGATAGACACTGCTAAAGAAAACCACAGGATACTGCTAAAAAGTGGAGCCACATTGGGTAAGGCCTCAAGTCAGTAAACCAATACTTAATACCTAATCTAACTGCAGTTTCAATTTTCCTAGAATATAAGCTTCATCCAGTCACAATGGGAATTTCCTTATCAGCACTAGGAAATTTACTGAGAGGCCCCATCTGTTTCCCTTAGGAGTGTAACACCTTGCCTAAATCAATGGATTCCTTGGTAATTCTTTCCTTTTTTCCTGCTCCCTCTCTACCTTTAATTTTTTTCCCCTTTTCTGCAGTTCGATGGAGCTCCTTTCTATTTGCTAGATGGGATCTTGCCCAATTCATGAATCATTTAATAACGCCAATTCAATCTTCAAAATTTACTTGACTGAATTTTGCTTTTTAACAAAATAAAACCTAGTTATAAAAGCTTCATGAAAAAATGGAAAGAGTGGAATGGAGACAGTAATTCCATATACTTCATTTCAGGAGTTTTGCTATAAATTGAAAAACAGAAAAAGATCAAAAGCTTGAAAGGGATGATGAGTCAAGGGAGAGTTTCTTTTTTAAAAAAATAGGGGAAATAAATAGTATTTTTATATGTTGATAGGGCTGATCAAATAGAGAGGGAAAACAACTGATGCCAAGTCAGAAAGGGAACAATTTATGGATCTCTTGAATAAAAAAAGCAGTAGAAACAACCAAATAGGTTGAGAGATTGTCTTTGTAATGGTTCTAAAAAGTTTGTCTACGGCAGTTGTTATAAAGGCAGAGTATGTGAGTACATCGATGAGATGATGAGAGTCTGGAAATTCTTTTCTTATTGTTTTCCTTTTTTTCAGTGAGGTAGAAATAAAGTTGTCAGCTGAGAATGAAGATGGGAGAAGAGGTATTAGAAGTTTGGGGGGTGGGGAGAAAGGTATAGCTTAGGAATAGCTTAGGAACATACAGATTGAATGGACTAGGGAAACATACCACAAGTGCTTTGGGGGTTCATGGCCATGACTTAAAGTGAAACTTATCAGTAGGATTGCCTGTTTTCCCCTGGCCCCATTCACCTGCATGGGTTACAGATGCAAAAAAATAGAATCTATCAAGGACTGTGACTTTATCAATAAAGTGACACAGGAGAAGGACACTGAGACAAAGGGCAAAAGAAAGAATACAATGACTGACTACAATGACTATTGCACAGAGTACAGAGGGAAGTAAGGGCATGAAGAGGTGAGAGACAGTGAAAATATGGTGGTCGATGGATTGTAGTTCCAGAGAAGTTGGAGAATTACTAGAGTCACATTGCAGCAAAAATAAGTGAGAAACATAGGGCATAGTAGTCAGAGAATAAGATTCTTGGAATTAAGATATGGAGGAGTTGAAGTTGATAATAATAATAAGATCTAGGCTAGACAAGCTGGGGAAAACTGGAGGGAAAAAAAGCATAGTCATCAGAGAATCCTGATCAAGGAAATCAGAGGCAAGAAAACAGAAAAGATCATCCTCACAGACACTGAGGAAGAACGAGCTGAGAGTGAGGAGACACCTTCAGCATGGAGAGCTCACAAGTCATTTATTCTAAGAGCATGAGATTCAAAATAGAGGGATTAGGGAATATTTTTTTCTTAGTATTCTTTTGCATTAAATAAGAAAGCCAAAAGAAGACAATCCTGTTACATTTTTTTAAGTTGAATTTACTAGACAGAGTCAAAGAAAAGCATACCAATTTTTCATCATAACCAGGAAGGGAAAAGAAGGAGTAATCATAAAAAGAAGAGGATCTAGACCCAAGAAATTATCCTTGCTGCATACCCAGCCCTACGAAGGGGTGAGAAATCCACATTATACTATTCAAAGATGTGAGGCAGATGTCGGTCTGGACCATCATCCATTCCAAACTGGCCGGCCATGATGGGCCATGGCACAGAGGCAGCAGCACAATGAAGCAAGCTCAGCAAGGCACCACAGGCTTTAGATAACAGATTGATTCAAGATCCCACTCACTATAGGAAATCAGGATCCCAGCATTCTTGCTCGTCCCTGACTCTGTGATGTTGAGAGTCAGCCTGGAAGCTGTTTGACCAGCCCGTGGGCCACGGTGGGGTTGGTGGCTGCTGAACATGTAAAGTCAGCTGAAATGCTATCCTGAACAAAAATAAATAAATACACACTCTGAAGTCTGGGAACATTTAAAGTGGGAATCCGCATTGTGGTGAATCTCAACTTAATCTCAAAGATAACAAAGCTCATTTTCAAACTTTCTGCGTTTCTTTATCAGCTTTCTGTACACATTTATGCCTCAACACACTCTATTTCCATAACAACACTGCTATGCTCAATTGTGAAGAGTGAGTAAAACTTATGAGAACTGGATGTTCTCACATATCAATGCAAACTTCAGGATGGGAGACAATATAATGCAAGGCACTGTGAAGGTTTGGAATCTTCTTCCAACAGTTCAATTTTGGGTCAAGAAACACATTCATATGCACTTGGAGCTGTGAATGAGAAGTAAACAACACTCTCCAAATCCAAAGGGGAAGAACATAAGACAAGCATCTTGCTAAGAAAACTGTGAGTAAAAGATCAAAGTGCTCACTTAGGCACATAAATGACTTTTCAGAACAAAAGGAGGATTCTGCATGAAGCTGTATATTAGTTCTTAAATAAAACGGTACAAAGACAGTTAAGTCAAAGATTCTCTGACATATATTCTCTCTCTCTCTCACTCTCCTCTCTCTCCCTCCTCTCTCTCTCTCTCTCTCTCTCTCTCTCTCTCTCTCTCTCTCTCTCCCTCCTCTCTCTCTCTCTCTCTCTCTCACACACACACACACACACAAACACACACACACACTTTTTTGAAATTTTGGAGTCAAAATCCTTTCCACAATCATGGAAGCACTCACAGCAAACCTCATCAGAAACCAAAACCAGATCTAGCGTCCTCAGAGAACAAAGAAAAGCCATTTCTAGCACAGCAATCTTGTTTTTCTAGAGTTCAGGGAACTCTAGTGTTGGTAAGTTTCCTGACTCCTAGAAAAGAGCTATAGAAAGGCTGTTCTCAGATGCTAGACAACCAATTCCTTAAAATGCACCTGGAAAAGCCCTAACAAGTTTGATCCTTAGTGGCTCTGGTGTTGATATTGTAATATTGAGCTAAGTATAGACTTTTATTCTAGTGTGGCTCAATAACAAAAACCCAATGAAAAGCAAAGGACAAAGAGCAACTGAAACCCTCATATACTGGTGGTGTTGGGGATGGGAAATGGTAAAACGGCTTTGGGAAATTGACCAGCTGTTCTTCAGAAGGTTAAAATAGCACTGCCACGTGACTCAGCAATTCCATTCCTAGGTATACACCCAAGGATGATAAAAATATACACTCATGCAAAAACTGGCACATAAATGTTCATGGCAGCCTTATCCATAATAGTCAAAACATCGAAACAACCTAAATCTCTCCATCAACCTGATGAATGGATAAATAAACTGTGGTATATCCATGTAGAGGAATATTATTGAGACAATAAAATAAAGTATCAGTAAATTCTATAACATGGAGAAATGTTGGAAACATTGATAAGTCAAAGTCAGTTACAAAAGATTGTATTTTTTATCTCATTTATATGAAATGTCCAAAATTGGCAAATCCATAGACACACGAGGTAGACTGGTGGTTGCCAGGTGCTGAGGGAGGCTGGAGGGAAACAGGCAGTGACTGTTAATGGCAAGGGGTTTCTGTCTGGGTTAATGAAAATGTTCTAAAATTAATTGTGGTGATGCATATATGACCCTATGAATATACTAAAAACCATTGAGTTATTTTAAATTTAAATGGATGAAATGTGTGATAGATTAATTATATCTCAAAAAAACTATTATTTTAGAAAGCTAAGGACAGATATTAAGCCAGAATTAACATTTTCCTTTGGGAATATCTATGTGCCAAAAACTGTTTTCTTCTTTGAATGTCATCCTTAGAATTTGGATTTCACAGGTAAGCAACATGTAAAGAGTAATTCTTTGTGATTTAAGAATGCCCATCCATTTTTTTCATGTTACTTTATATATAATATAGAAAGTTGGGGAAGAAAAGAGAAGGGGGGGGTGGGCGTGTTTGTTCCTATGAGGAGAAGAAATGTCCAGAAGCCAGAAAAGTAGCATCTGCTCCTGCTGGCTGTGACTAAAATTAAGCTCTAATTTAGCTTTCAGCTAAAATTATCATAATTGAAATAAAACTAACAAACTGGATGTGACTTGCAATTTTCTCATCATTTAGGAGAGAAGAGGCCAAATGGTAACTCCGGAAGAGTGGGCTTCTCCCCCGAGGGGTGGCCTTATGGTTTTGGACGGACAAAGACCCTCTCCATTAACAGAACTCCACTTCTTCCCAGATCCTCCAAGTACATGTTCTGTAAGTTGTATTTGGTGAAAAATCCCAGAGGCAATGGAGATGAGCACCTTGGGAGAGCTTGGAATTTAGGGATATTATGGGGTTTTTTTTCTTTATTTGACTGTTCTTTTTTGGTTCTTTCTTAAAAAGAAACTTTCACACATTTGCAATCAGATGCACTCCTACACACTACACACACCCACATGAGTGTGGTGTGTGTGTGTGTGTGTGTGTGTGTATGTATAATCTTATACCTGCAGTGGTCCACAAGTACTGATTTAAGGAAACAAAATAGCACTTACCACATATATGTGCTGCAAATATTTGTTCAATACAAACTGTAAATATTAACACAATACTGATAATTTTAAAAATACAACCAGAAGTGAGCGCTCCAGGGTTCTGGAAAGAAGCCAAGCACTAAAGTGCGTCTGGCTTGCTCCACAGTGGTGTCAACTCCTGTTTTTCTTACAAAAGGAAAAAAGGGAACATGGCCTTATTATAAAGAAAACCCACTGACTTCATACATAACTTGGAAAAAGTCACATCTCTCTTGGGTATCTATTTTACCTATTCAAAGGCTAGCAAGCTTGCTATTGGAAATGCAGAGGAATACAACCTCAGCAGAAAGGTACCAGGTCTGCAAGTATAATACATACAATTATATGATTAACATAAACAGTCTTTTATAAACAAAATGGCATTTTCACTTGTTATATTGGGTGACAATCAGAATCACGTAAAAAGTACAGAAATTAATGCATACAAATGGAGAAATTACACTCTATGTTATATAAAGCTTTAATTTCCTCATAAGCTATGACACATTCTGTATAGAAAACATTTGTTGGACTTTTTTTCATTTTTAATCTCTGAAAGAGGATTCGATCTAAAAACCTAAATGTAAACAGTGACAATTACTGTTCTGAACGTAAATAAAAGCTGCTTCTTGTACTTCAAGTATTAGACCCCTAGCTATCAGGTTAAATAATCTGTTATGTTTATTTTAACTCATTCTGTAACTATTAATAATAATTGGTTATATTTAAACTTTTCTATTTCCATGGAAATGATGATGGTCTGTTTCTTTCTGTTTCTTAGTAATGGCTTGGGTCATAACCAACCAATATCAGTTGTCAAGATCTTAGAGAAATATGTCTGAACCTCCTAAGAATAATTAATCTAAATCCTTTGTGCAGACACTGGGTGTAGTATGATATGAGTCACTGATTTTCTCCTCTACAGTTGATATATTCAGCAAGAAGAAAGACTTTTTGTTTAGTAGCAATTGTACTTTATTTTTTTCCCAAGGTCAAATACATTTAGATAAGATTTGTTCATCCACAGAGAAATCTAATGCCAGACTTCAGAAATTTAAGAGTTTTTGATACATTCTGCTTTGCTGATATTGGTGTATTGATATATTTTATTTTTTGGTTTTATTGTCTAATTTATGTATTTAGTATACTTTGAAATATAACATACACACTAAAGCATTATGGAAATATATAAATGCAACTGTATAAAGAACAGTAATAAAATAAACTACCTGCATCTGACTTTCAGACCAATAAGTAGGACATTCCAATACATCCCCAAATTATTTTTACTACTTTTGTATGTAACCTTAAATAATTCATAGTTTGATTTCACCTGTTTTTTATACTTTACTTAAATGAAATAATACTAATTATTTTCTCTTCTGAGAAAATATGTTTTTGAAGTTCCTCCATGTTGATGAGTGTAGCTATTGTTCGTGATGTTGGTTTGTTTTTCACACAAAATATCTACCCCATTTCAAAGACATATAGACTGATTTGCCTCTTTGAAATAAACATTAGATAAATGAGCCCAGTCTACTGTACCCAGTCCATTGAGTTACATGATTTCAAAGATGTGAAGTATATAGTTCTCCATTTCTCTCTTTCTTCCTCTTTCCCTGCACCCCACCCGCATATACCCTCTCCAAAAAAAAAAAAAAAAAAGAAGAAGAAGAAGAAGAAGAAGAAGAGGAAGCCATTTTTTACAGAGCTATTTCAGTATTTCTTACCTTGGAATGCTTAAAACAAACAAAAGGTACAGCACCAGGTTCAGAAAACAGGTAGAGCTAAGTCCGAAAATGCTAAAAACAAAAAATGCTATATAGTTCTTTTCTCCTGCTCAATCATGCTGCCAGAAATAGCTAGTACCAGCTGCATCTTGCCACCTGGGTTCTTACCTCCTGGTGACCACATTGCTAAAGGAGGGTTTGTAAGAGAGTTAGCTTTGAGTTGCTGGAAGAAGATATTCTTGAGTTAGGACAGCAGTGAATAAATAGCGGCCCTAGAGATCTGGGTTTAGGAAAATACCTTGATATAGGTTACTTGATGCATGAGTGAGAATATGGGAGTGTGGATATGCAGAAGGGAAAGGAAAATTTTTTCTAATACTTAGCATTAGAAATAATTTTTAAAAATTGAGGGTATTAGGAGGAGGGTTGGGGAAAAGAGAGAAGCCAAGAAGTTGATGTAAGGCTAGAGCAACGTTTGGTGTGAAGGTATTCAGGAATATTATTCCTGATGATGGAATAGAAGAGTGATTTTTTAAATTTTTTTTAATGTTTGTTTATTTTTGAGAGAGAGAGAGGGAGACACAGAGGGTGAGCAGTGGGGAGAAAGAGAAAGACACAGAATCTGAAACAGGCTCCAGACTCTTAGCTGTCAGCACACAGCTCAATGTAGGACTCAAACCCATGAACCGTGAGATCATGACCTGAGCTGAAGTAGGATGCTTAGTCAACTGAGAGTCACCCAGTCACCCAGGCATCCCTAGAAGTGATTTTTAAGAAAAGATATGGAGAATAATAAAGTTAAATTTACTTGCATTGCTGAATACATATCTCCCAGTATCTTAGTAAAATGTATTATAGACAAGAACTGCATGTGAGTGAGTTTTTTTGTGCAAACTGAGTAAGAGAATGAATTTCATGCCTGGGTTAATGCGAGGAGAACAAAAACAGCAAGCGCAATATATAAATATGACCCATAAACAGGAGATTGAAGACAGGGGTGAACTTAAGAACCATACCTCTACTCCAGCCTGGAAAAGGCCAAAAAGCTTGGAAAGGGTTTTGGACACATGCTCTGGGTGCAATGGTGGTTCAAGTCAATCTCACCTATAATTAAAGAGACATGGAGTCTTCAGCTGACATCTGGGTGTGATAGAACAAAAATATGTTAACCTCTTCCTGGTTTCTATCTGGGTATGTCATAAAATTAGGACAAGCTGAGAACAAAATCAGGACAAGAGAACAAGGCAAGATATGAACCATAAGGTGCTATTTCTGTGACATTAGGTAAGAAAGTAATAGGAGTTCAGAAATAGAATACATCAGTGAAGAGTAGAATATCTGAAACTATCAGGCAGGATATGAAATTTATACCAGACTTAGGAAGAATCTATGGCATTTCAGAAGATGGGCAGAAAGAAACAAGACCTTGTTGGGCACAAGTGCAGAAGAGTTGCATGAGCTAACATACATAAATGAGAATTGACTATGGTCAAATGAAATAAGTGCTAAGTGGAAGTATAAATAATATGGGGAAATCCAGAGGAAGGGATGATTAATTTTGTCTGACAGAAGATCTCTCTAAAAAGGTAGCTTTAGAGCATTTAAGAATGATAAGGGTCCAAATAGGCAGACAATGGAGGAGAATTTGTTTCTCATAATGTAGCAAATAAAATAAACTTCCTTAAAATGTTGGATAAAATTCTTCTTAAAAATCCATTCCAGTGCATGGCTGGGCTTGCAAGACAATAAGAAAATGAAGTAAATCTCAAAAAGATAGTAGAAAGCAAGAAGAAGAATCCAAGGTGATAAACAGGCTCTCAACCCAGGAAGTACCCTAAAGGTTACTGAGAACCTAGATGGAGAGCAGTCGATAAGCAAACATTACCCAAAAGGAAAATGGTATTGCTATTTATATTAAACTTACAGTAACTTAAAATGTATTACATTTGAAGGCAATAAGAATTTTTAATGAAAAATAAAATAAGCACATAATGCTAAAAGATGCAATCCTCCAAAAAGATGAAGTAATTCTAAACTTGTATATAGCTAATAACATAAAGTCCAATTAATAAAACAATATTTGACAGAATAAGAGAATTTAAAAGATTCATTATATTAGATTTTTAACAGAGATCTTTCAGTAACTAACTCATGCAACAATAGCAATAAATAAACTAAAACAGATAATAGAACAATTTGAATAAAATTAACAAAGTTAATATAATTTATTCATCTATATATGTTTTGTAACCTACTTTTCCACTTAATATTTTTAACTATTGATTTTTTTCCTACCAATATTCCTCTCACTTAAAGTCTTATTATAACTAAAAATAAGGACATTAATGTATTTTTAAATTTTAAAATGTAAAATCCAGTGTTGAATAGGAACATATGTTATTTCATTCTTTTATCAAAATTTAATTCAAATGATAAAGTACAGAGAGAACATGGTAACTGACAAAATCTGGACTTTTCACCAAAATAACTACTCTTTAACTCAGTCATTTTTCATCTTAAGTCACAGGCTTCTTTGAGAATCTAATAAAAGCTTTGATCCTCTCTCCAGAAAAACACATGCATGCAAACTATTCAAAGAATTTGTATTAATATTAAACCTACCTATGGAGCCCCAGTGGACCACAGAACTTGTTTAAGTATCCAAGTACATGTAAAATTTTGCTGCTAAAGAAACTAATCTTGTGGGAATTCAATGAAATATTTTTTAAAAATAAGTTAGCACCAATTTCTAAAAAATGTTACATTTACAGTTTTATTTCAGTTAAATATTATGTGTCCAGTCATTTTGAGCATCAATAATGTTGTCTATCATCTTTCAATTAAACAGTACTTATTGAGCACTATCTACGTGCCAGGTTCAGCATGGAACCAAGCAGGTGCTAAAATCAATGCTGTCTCCCTCAGAAATGTATGACTATGTAAGAAAAACAAATAATAAAACCAGAAGGTGATAAATGCAAAGAGTAGATCAAAGTGCTAAGCATCCCAGTATCTAACCTGAAACAATATTAGAATAAAACTTGAGAAAAATAAATATTTGCCAACTATGCCGAGTGTATATTTGATCAGAAAATTCACTTAGAAAATATTTTAAATTAGTTTTCCTATAGTGGAAGACTGTGTAAATATTTTGTACAAATACAGGAGAAACATGCCAAATATAATTTTTCTTTCTTTCCCTCTAGACAAAGGCTAATTTTCCTAATCTTCCCAGGAAATTCCTTAATTTCCTATCAGTGAAACTCTCTTCAGTCAACATGTGTATGCAATTTCCCTATTGTAACAGACTATATCATGCATGCGGAAAGACAGCAAATTGTCATGGACAGAATTTTTGCTTCCCAGAATAGCATGCATATTTATGAAGCTGTGAACTTGAAAAGAACAAGCTAATCTTAACCACACATGGCTGTTGAGAGGGGTTCTTGCTGGATCCCAGACTTAAGAGAGTACAGGAAGAAAGGAATAAGAATGGAATGGAACGGAAGTGGAAACAGGAATGAAAATGGCACCTCAGAAATTACCTCATCTCTAATTTCCCAGAGTTGGTAACACATATTTGAGTGTCTTGCCCTGTCTTACATAAGTCTGCTGCCTGCTGCAATACCTACTAATTAATTACAGACAGAGAAAAGGAAACAATGTTGATTATTTTAATGACTTTTAAGATCCAATATTTAAACTGTCTACAACTCTGGTGCCTTATATTTTCTGTTTTCCTAATGCTTCAATCTACAGCATTGTCTTCATACTAGCAATAAATATTTTCCAATTATAATTATTTGACTAAGAAGAACTGAAATGAATCTCAATTACCATTCTAGTAGGATAATGAATACTACATTCGAAGATCATCACAGAGGCTTTCAATGAAGCAATATATAGGGAATCGATTGTGTTCCTTTTAATGAAACGTCTAACGTTGTCAGTTAAGTAAATCAGTCCACTAAATATAAGAATAACTATTTTCTTAAGGACTGAAAAATATCTATAAAGTACAACACTAACATTTTAATAAATGCTTCCTCTCATCTTGCTGATCACCATATTAAAGTCATAGTTAAATGTCATTACTTCCCGGTGTTGATACCCTCGACTCTTCATCTTATCTCTTTCTTTAAAATAAATTAGTTCTTCATTTCTCAACAACTGATGGAAGTAATGTAAATCCAAAAAGCAGCAATTATGCAAAAACTAAAGTCAAAACCGTTTTCTTTTTTTCCCCCCTCTCTAACAGCTTGTAAGCATAATTAATCAAATCAAGCTTCCCTCTCATCGTGAAGAGCTATAATTTCAAAAAGCAAATTACAGCATTCTCGCAGTAGCACATATAAAGTATATTAAGAAAATATGTATATGAAGTAGGAGTTTGTTCTTGGTGATAAATTTTATTTTATTAAATCCCATTCTGTATCACAAATTCAAAATCATATGATATACACTGTCCATTGAAGGAGCTATCTTATTATAGGAATTTTGAATAACTCAACATATAATAAATTAAAACATTTCCTATGTCACAATAAATCAGTCAGAGGAAAAAAATTAATGGACACCACATCCTCAGGAATAATCTCAAACATATCTCATGTATTACATTAATAAGTATACCTTGGTAGTTTCTTTTTTTAACAGACTCATCACACACATGTAATAAAACAAAACAAGTACTATTTTTAAGTTTATTTATTTATTTTGAGAGAGAGAATGTGAGGGGGGCGAGGGACAGAGAGAGAGGAGAGAGGGAGAATCCCAAGCAGGCTCCCCATTGTCACGGCCGAGTCCAATGCAGGGCTCAATACCACAAACCAAAAGATCATGACCTGAGCCGAAATCAAGAGTTAGACACTTAACTGACTGAGCTATCCAGGTGCCCCCCCCCAAAAAAGCACTATTTTGAAAACCTTGTCTGTAGTGTCCCAAAATGGCCACAATTAGGATATTACCAACTTCCAGCAAGATACGTTTTTTTCAATGTTTCCAGGAAACAACATCTAATAATGACTCCTATTATTTGCAGAAATGTATGGCTATTGCTCCCTCAGTAACGAAGATTCAGTAAGTCTATGTGTCCAAATATTTGCCCAAGATTATAAATGCAGGCAAACTATTGAAAAAGTAATTTCCTTCCCAAAATACGATATTAGAGAGAGCACTTTCTTCCACTGAAGCATATCTTAAAATCCCTCCTCTTTCTTAAAGCCTCTCCAGACTAATTGAATGTGGAAGACTAACAAATTTTATGGCTTCCTACCACTTACTACCACCCTTTCCTATATAATTATTCCCCTGAGTGCTATAATGCTATTAAATCATCTATTTGGCATACGCATTTTTAATTTTAACATTGATTGAGCCGTCTGCATCTTCCTTGTATTTATTTGAATCAATGCTGCCTGTCTACTTTGTTCCCAACCCAGGACCAGCTCCAGAAAAGGCACTTTCAAAAGCTGTTTGGTATAAGTGATGATGATGATGACAAAAATTATTTGTTAAAGTCAAGATATCTCACCATCTAGAATCCAGTTTCATTGGGAGGTAAATGTATTATTCTTCTTAAAAGCAAAGACCTCATTTACAGGGTTAAACACTTCCTGACAGAAATCCCGGAACACAAAAGGAAGCTATCGACTTGCACACTGGAACAGGCAGAGCATATGTGCAGAGCAAGCACTCGCACTTCCCAAATGGAGTAACTGACTCAGTCAACAAGACCCTTCTGGTCCTCCCAAAAGGATAAAATACTAACTAGCTCTTTCGTTTGAAGAGAAACAGTATTTAATTCACCTTCATAAAAATCATATGAAGCAAAACAAACGTGGACTCATTTTCACTTGAGGGGAAATAGTTAACCATGAGCCAGATAACAATTCACAGCAAGGCAAGTAACAAACCAATCTTGAACCAATTATAAATTGGTTATGTTATGTACATTCTTGTGGGATACATGTAGATTGCCCTATAGATCACTAATAATTACTTTTATCTGTATCAGTTGCTAAAGATATTAAACTATTAAGGATTTACATAACACCCAGTATTGGATTCTAAAATTAGTTATATGTTATTTTATACTAATATAGTAATATAAAAGAACACACATTATTTTCACTTTCAGATATATAAGAAATTCTGTATGATATATATATATATATATATATATATCTACATAGCACAATCTGTACTGATCCTCAGCATAAATACCATAATTTTTGAAAATACAGAGCTGTCCAAAATTTGATGAGAAGAATAAAGAACAGTGCAAGTTAGAAAATTCCATAAATGATGCATTTCATATGTTCTTTGTATTTTGACAAAAACATGCTATCAAAATATATTATCTATCAAATATGAAACTTAAAACATTCATGAAATATTTTAAAAGTAAATGTTAACTTCGGGAATAAATATGGATTTTTCAGAAATATTTATAAACATATCAAATATGAATAATATTATTTGACAACCAAGTTTATTGTTGTCAATAGTGTTCCCATAATTTTGTTTCCAAATAAAAACGCCATTAGGTTTTCCAGCCATAATAAGATCCAGGTACGCAATGCCCACAATCTAGAAATGGGAATTAACTTTGGAGGAATTATTAGATACCTCTGATCTCCTGATAATCATTAAATATGAAAGGGTGGAAACATGGAAAACTCAGGGCAGGAAAATCATTAGAAAAACATCAAGTAATGATTCTCATGTAGTTGAGCTTGGAAGCCTTCCAAACTGCATAAGGTATTCTCTGTCGTCTCCCCCAGGTAATCAAGGAATTCACAGTGCCCTTCAAAGACACTCCCAGCTCCAGAATGATCAACTCTCCACCTCCAATCATTATCATTAACTAAGGCAGATCTCCATTAGACGGTCACTCGAGGAGACCTTGGCACTAATGTATAACAAATAATGTAGCGCTCCTCATATCTAATCACATTTTTAATCAAATAAACGTCTACTTGGAGAATGAAAGAGAAAATATTTAGAAACACAGGAGACTCTAGCTCTCTTTGCTGTTTGCTGTTGTGGATGAGACACAACTCCACCCTGAAAATAAGCCACCAACAAATATAATCCCTCTATGAGGGTCAATCAGAATGGAATTCACATTAAGTAGAAAACTACTTTTCAAAGTTGAATATCTTTGAAAGCTGCAAATCACATTTTTAAGTTAAATCTTCCTAGCTCTATTCATCAAAATCTTAAGTGAATCTGATAAAATATTATAAAACAAAGTGGGGGGGGGGAGGAAATCATGGCTAAATAAGTACAAAACCCTGACTCAATTCTTTCACAGATTTATCATGTACTTCACCCTCATTTTTTCAACTTCCCCCGGACCATCATTTTTCCTCAATTCTCAGATGTCCTTCCAGTGCCATGCCTGCACTTTGATTCTCCCACTATCCAGAATGAGCTTCCCTGTCTGTTTTGCTCCTGTTCTTTAAGATCAGGAACTCTTCAGTCATCTTCCACAGCAGCCCACAAAAGTGCCTCATGCACTAAATGGGTGTTACTGACATGAATGAAGGCAATATTTCACCTTCAGCTGGAAAGTGGGCTAACCATTTGGGGGGAGAAAAAAAAGCAGTAATATCTCCTTTTCCTTTCCACAAAACTAGACTGGAAATAACAGTGTGCAGCCCAAAAGGTCAGGGCACAGAATGAGAAAAGGCCCAGATCTCCAAACTTCTCTGATTTCTCCATAAAAGAGAGACAAATTGAATCTTGCTCTTTCCTGATCCTGTGAATTTGCTATTCACAAAATTATTTAAATAAAGTATACATCTTTACAGAATTTTAGGCATTAGTATTTACCTGAAATTATAATAAACCATATTTTAACTGAATGAGTGTGTTTTTAAAATGACAGACATTTCCAATTCAACATTCTAGAATAGTGGTCAGAAAACATTTTTCTGTATAGGGCCAGAAAATAAATATTCTAGCTTTTGTGGGCCATACCGTCTCTATCACAACTACTTAATTCTACCACTGCAGCATGAAAATAGCCATAAGTAATATGTAAATGGATGGGCAAGACCGTGTTTCAATAAAACTTCATTTCCAAAGTCAAGTAGCAGGCCAGATTAGGTTTGAAAGCGGTAGTTTGCCAAGCCAGAGCTGGCTGTAAATTATCTAGTTGAGCAACATTTTTTAATTCAAAAGTATTATATAACAATTATTGTCCTTTGTAAAATACATAAACATTTCTTTGAAAAATACTTTCAAATAAAATAATAAAAAAGAAGGCGAAAGTTCCCTCTAATCTCACAACACTGAGATAGCTACTGTTAACATTTTGCTATTTACTCTTGTAGTCATTCCGTATAAATCTCATGTATAAATCTCATTTTTTTCATATGATATAGGCACTTTTTTGCAAAGTAATTATCATACTACCTATGCAATTTTGTGAGCCGTTTATCTATTTAACAACTTTTCAAAAGTATTTACTTACATCCTTAAATAATATTCAAGAGTATACTTTTAAAAGACTATGTAATTTTATCATCAGCTGTTTATGCCATAAGTTATTTAATCAGTCCCTTAACACTAGACATTTCCTTCAAGATGCTGTGCTATTATAAATAACTAGACAATGGATCTCCTTGTGCATAGATCCCTCTATGACAATCTGATTACTTTCCCATGGTAAATTCTTAGAAAGGGAATTGTGAAATCAAAAAGCATGGAAAAAGTTTTGTTTTTAATTTTTTGGTTTTTGATACACATTGCTAGATTGCCCTCCTGAGTGGATTTATCAATTTATACCTCTACCATCAGTAAACTACAATACCCACTGCCATGTACTCTTGTGATTTTTTTTCTTATACTTACCACCTCAATGAGCTTCAATAGTTTAACATGTGTTTCTTCCAGCAGTGAAAAAAAACTGGACCTTTTTCCTAACTTTGGAAAGTTATTTTATGAATTTCAACTATCATTTGAAAGACAAAGAAGATACTGAGGTTCAGAGAGGTAAAGTATTGTCTCATGGTAACAAACTTAGAGAGAGACAGATCTAGGACCAGAACTCAAGTCTTTAGCTGACAGAACAAAGCTTTTTCCATTGTACTATATGCTACCCCCACCCATCTATAATCTATACATTTGGATCAGTCTTAAAGAGTTTAAAAATTGTTTCCAGTTTGGGGCACCTGCGTGGCTCAGTCGGTTAAGTGTCTGACTTCAGCTCAGGTCACGATCTCACAGATTGTGAGTTCAAGCCCCGTGATGGGCTCTATGCTGACAGCTCGGATCCTGAAGCCTGCTTCAGATTCTGTGTCTCTCTCTCTCTCTGCCCCTAACCCATTTGCATTCTGTCTCTGTCTCTTTCAAAAATAAATAAACATTATTATAAACATTGCAAACAAACTGGACAATCTAGAAGAAATGGACACATTCCTAAACACACATGCACTCCCAAAATTCAAACAGGAAGAGATAGAAAATCTGAACAGACCCATAACCAGTGAAGAAATCGAATCAGTGATCAAAAATCTCCCAATGAACAAGAGCCCAGGGCCAGATGGCTTTCCAGGGGAATTCTACCAGACATTTAAAGCAGAGTTAATACCCATTCTTCTCAAACTATTCCAAAAAATAGAAATAGAAGGAAAACTTCCAAACTCATTCTATGAAGACAGCATCACTTTGATTCCCAAACCAGACAGAGACCCAACAAAAAAAGAGAACTACAGGCCAATATCCTTAATGAATACAGATGCAAAAATCCTCAACAAGATACTAGCAAATCGAATTCAACAGCATATAAAAAGAATTATCCACCATGATCAGG
>CM053574.1:119188285-119244017 GCA_028646485.1 Cryptoprocta ferox | reverse complement strand
AAAAAAATAAATAAATAAATAAACATTAAAAAACATTTAATTGTTTCTAGTTCATCTTATTGCTTAAGGTTTAAGTGCAAGATAACCAATACATGGTTGTTTTTATTTTCCCTTTGTTCTTTCCTCTTTCCAAAGTGATTTGGACTAAGGTCTACTGTAAAGGCAAATTTTATAGTGAGTTATTTTATGTTCTGCTTTAATTTGTATATTGGAGAGGATTTTTAAAAAGCAAACATTGCGAATAACATATATCAAATAAAATATATATTTCTAATGCTATACTGGGTTATTCTTAGAGATGGCCATACATCTTTGTTTGGCCAGGGTCCGCCTCAGTTAACACCGCTTTTCCAGCATAATAATTAACAGAGAACACTCCTTCACTCTCAGAAATTTTCCCATGTGGAAAAGAAAGCTTATCGGAGTTGTACTTGAGAACCACTGCATAGGAAAGCAAGTATCTCTTTCTTCTAGAACACTAGACTCAATGACCTCTCTCTAACGATGCTCTGGTATTTTTCAACATCTATGCAAAGTCCAGTCAACATTCTAAAATATATTTCTCATGAAGTCATTATAGTTTTACTAATATTAAAAATCTTTCTATGTGGATCTTGAGAAACTTAACAGAAGACCATAGGGGAAGGGAAGGGGGAAAAGACGTACAAACAGAGAGGGAGGGAGGCAAACCATCAGAAACTTAAATGCAGAGAACAAACTGAGGGTTGATGGGGGGGTGACAGAGAGGGGAAAGTGGGTGATGGGCACTGAGGAGGGCACTCGTTGGGATGAGCACTGGGTATTGTACGGAAGCCAATTTGAAAACAAATTATATTTTTAAAAACCTTTCAAAGTAAATTAAATGATCACTTTTTCACCATTAATTAAATTTTAGTTTTGCAACCTAATAGAGCAAATGTGATTATTTTCTAAACATTCTGAGGCATATTTTATATATGTATGTGTGTGTGTGTGTGTGTGTGTGTATAAAACCAAAAGTGACTTGTTAAAAAGACCCTAGACAAATAGTCAACAAATATTCACCTTCTCTAACCTGTTTTTTCATGAAAGATAGACCAATTTCGTCCACTGACGTAAGAGTTCAACAAACTTTGTCTCTGACCATAAGCCTTCTTCCTATCACAATTTGGAATATTTTGGTTGTCTGATCTGGGTTATCCCACTGCCATCACTCCAAAATGTCAAGGTCACAGTGATTTTTTTTTCCTATAATGTAAATCTAAGTATGCCACTAAATGCTTCATGGAGCCCTAGTGGCCTTCACACAAAGTGCAATATCTAGCTTGTCCCCCACATCCTTTCACAATTTGGACTTGCTGCCTCTACAGTCTTAAACATCCAATACAACCACTGCATGCTGTCTCATGCTATGGTGCTTTTCCTACTCTATTCCATGGTCTTGGAATGCCATTTGCTATCAGTCCCATCTGGCAGTCATTTTCTCTATGCATGGTAATATTCATGGTGACATATCCTTCTAAACTTTGCTCAGGTGACACTGTCTGTGGGAAACCCTCTCTCAACTGGATCAGATACCACTTCTCCAAGTTCTTACTGTGCAAAATCCCCAATAACATCTGACACGTGCTTAGTCAGCTTTTGCTACATATGGGCATTGTGCTAGATGCCAGGGAAAGGCAGCAGTGAGTAAGAGACACATTCCTGCCCTCAGGGAGTCTTACATTTTACATTCACAGTATGTTGCCCTATTCATCATTGCTTTCCTTAGTTACCTTAGCCAACAGATTACATATCCCATGCAAGTAAAGACAGTCTTCTTTGTCTTTGAATTTTCAGAGCCTGGATTAAGGCTTGAAACTCAACAGGAGGTTAACCTACCATGGGAAATATCTGGATAAAACATGACATCTGGACTTCTAGTTTCCCCAGAGTAAGAGATTTAAGAATTACTAAAACAGGAGAGTTGGATGAATTGCATATGTTTAAGCTTTTAGTTTACTTAAAATTAAATATTTCAAAAAATATTTTTCTCTACCACTACTGAATTTACAGGTTGAAAGGTTGCAATAATGTTTCTCTCTCATCTCCAATACTATTGCTAATCTTCATTTTTCCCCCTGCAATATGAAATCTCTTCACCTTAATTCTAGGTGTTCGGCAGAAGTGAAAGTTGCCATGACAAAGAATAGGTTCTCAGCTTCACTTCTGCTGAGCTGTTAGTTCCTGCCCTTAAAATAGGCAGAGGATACAAAGGTCAAGCACGATAACCTCATTCCTTGTGACAGGTCAACTAATATCTATAAAGCTGAAATGGAGCTCAGTAATAAAAAAATTTTGCAATTGCTGTAGGACAATTTGGGTGCTACTTTATCTTGATTTAGGTAGCAGACTATTAGAGATGTCTCTGGATTCAAAGAATGTGCACAAGAGGAGGGCAAAGTGCTCAGCCTTAGAGGACCCTCGGTAAAATGAACAAATACAGACCCATGTGCTGGATCTCAGTGCTAGCGTTCTTTGTCAAGGAGCCTAAGGAGAAAATTCACTTTATAATACTCATCTTAGTATCAAACCTTCTAATAACTTGTTACTCGTTTCTCGCCCTTTCCCATTTTTCCATTTCTCCATTTCCTTCCTTCCACTATGCATGATGGGTTTTGTGGGTATACATGCAAAATCATGGTCACCTAAGTGCAAACACACCTCTGTCTACATCCTCATAAATCCTGACACATTCGTGTTTAAGCACACCAAGGAAGAATCTATGAAATAACGCCTATTAAACAAGATATTGCCGTATGTTTAAATCTAACTAACTTGAGCATTTCAGGAATTGTCTAAACACATCATCTCCAACCAGCTAAAATAAGAAATTAATCATTCCCCATCCTAATCCACAGTTCATTAACGAACAGCCAAATTAGCAGGTTGCTCTAAGAAATTTTCATCTAAAATAAATAGGTGCAGCTTTGTAAGTAATGTTGAATGAAATGTTCAGGCTTGGAAATAAGTGATTTCATTCATTTATTCATTCAAAATACACTTTTTTGTTGTTGTTTTTTTTTGTTTAGTTTCATGTTTTTATTTAAATCCCAGTTAGTTAACATTCGGTGTAATATTAGCTTCAGGTGTAGAATTTAGTAATTCATCACTTATATACAACACCCAGTGCCCATCACAACAGGTGCCTCCCTGTTAATCCCCATCACCCATGTTTTGAGCATGTCCTAAATACAAGATTGTGTGGTAGGCATCGTGGGGAAAATGCAAAGCTGAATCGGCAATAAATTGTTACCAAGATGCTCCTCCTCCAGTGGCAAGCTTATGGACGGCAGCAGAAGTGATGATAAAGTGTCCTAGGAGCACAGATGAGGCATGAGCATTGCACACTGGGGGAATCAGAAATACCTTCATCTGGGACACAGCTTTTGTCTGGATGCCCAAGTCATTAGAGAGAAGGGAGAGGGACATGACATTTAGAAGAAAGAGCATCAGGCAAGGCAAGGGAGGAAGCAAAGCAAAGCACAGAGAATTAGTCCCATTTGCACGGGCCACTGAAGGAGGGAACACCCTGAGGACAACGCTGGCAAAGTAAGTTTGGCCCAAATCATGGCGTGCCTTGAACACCAAACAAGTCTTATTCACTTGAACCTACACTCCACAGGGAAACCACTGAAGTTTTCTGAGAAAGGATTCAGAGTTTGGCTTTAGTTCAGTTAATTGGATGAAAGAGATATTTCTTCCTCTGAGAAGAGTGGAAGAAAAAGAAAATAGGTGGAATGTAGAGAAATTTAGAAGCAGAAAAGAGGGAAGTCACAAAAGCCATCTCCTCTCAATTCATACAGTAAACTAAAATGGTCCTAGCAGAGAGCTAGTAGATACAGATGAGGCTAGGAATCTATGCAGGAAGGGAAAGTTGATTATAAAGGCTTATGGATTTATTAGACATTTGTTATAGAATAGAGGGAAGGTAAAAAAAAAAAAAAACGGAGGGGGGTGTTGGAAATATAGTTGGAAGATAGGTGGGAGCTGAGCTGTGACAGGCCATTGAACAAATGCTTAGGATTCTGCCTCTGATACAGCAAACCATAGGAATATACCAGAATATGAGCCTGAGTGCATTTAGGAAGACAACCCTAGTAGCAGCATGAAGGATAAACAGGATAGGGGATAAACTGGAGACGACAAAACCAGCTTGCAGGCTAATCCAATAAGCGAAGGGAGAGATGAGGATATATTCGATTAATTGTTTAATAAACCAAAGCATAATCAATTTAGAATATGGAGAAGGGCAGATCTAACAAAATTAACAAAAGCACTCCCTATGAAACATGTGAACGAAGCTATGTCACTTGAAAAGATATTTCATATTATAAGAGATGCAAGTAGCAAGAGTGGGAAATACTTGAACCCATTCACTCAAAATAGGCAAAAAGAAAAAAAAAGAGTTTCAGGGGCACCTGGGTGGCTCAGTCAGTTAAGCGTTGAACTCTTGATTTCGTCTCAGGTAATCATCTCACAGTTCATGGGTTTGAGCCCCAAGTTGGGCTTTGCACTGACAGCAAGGAGCCTGCTTGGTATTCTCTCTCTGCCCCACCTCCGTCTCAAAAATAAACATTTTAAAAAAGGAAGTTTCAGGGTAAAGTGATCATGAGCTCATTCACTGAAAGTTATTCTAACAGCTATATAAAGAGTAAATTATTTTATTAATTACATAACATACAAAAAAATAGCCTGGAAAATGTTGGCATTTTCTAAACACTGATTTTGTGCCAGCTTTTCTCCCCATCGTTCTGCCGCTTGGAGATACACGGTCTACTATCAACTTCTCAGGAGTCTCTTCTTGAGGGTTATCCAAGTCCCTAAAAAAATTAGCTATTCCAAGAATCTATTCTTAAATCTCTAAGTATAAACTATCACCCGAAGATTCAAATGTTAAGCTAGAAAGAACAGGAGCTGATCATTCCTCTAGGGAAAATGTGATGCTTTTTATTTTAACACTATACATTTTAAGGAATTACAAGCCCATTGAAGAAATTGTTTTTAAGAACATAGAAGATAAATAGAAATCCTGTAGCAGATGGGTCAGTCAGGTATTTAAAGATCAGAGCAACGCTGTCCAGCAATGATGGACATGTTCTATGTCCAACAATTTGATAAAAGCAGAAAACTCTACTAACATGGCTCCAAGGAAGTTAAGGGAAGTCCTCCTTTAGCAACGTGTTTATGGAAAATCCGAGCCCCTCCTGTGTCCCTACAGTGATTCTGTAATGACAATCAGCTCATCAAACCATGATGGCTCCCATGTCAAACTCAAGTCCGCAGCTAATATTGGACATCCTTGTTAGTCTACGCTAATGCTTTCCAATATACTTACCAGACACCAAAACTGTCCATAGAACAAAAAGTATAAACACAATGTTCAATAAAGCCTGGAAGGCTTTTAATAAGACACATGGGAACATACTAATCCAGATTTCTTGTAGGCAGATACTTCATAAAAGGTTAATCAAAGTGCTGGGCAATGTGGGAACATCTGTATCAGGCTCAGCACAATTTTTTTTTTAAGAGAGCTCAACATCTGCATGTAGGCCAAGATTGCTCCTTGGGGACAACCCTGAGCCTTAAAACGGAAAGATTTGCATCCGCATCAACTGTTGTTATGTTAACATGACTTCTCATCAGCAACCACACTTCTAAATCACAATGACACATGGAGGGAAAAAAAAGGAAAACACCTCTGTGCTCTGATAGTGAATATTTTTGTTTGTAAAAAAAAAAAAAAATCCAATAACTTAAGTAGGTAAACCTATTAAATACTAAAGATATATATTATCTCTGTTAAAAAAAAAAACTGAAAACGAAAAATATTTGAGATGTTATCATCAAATTAATAAGATTTAAATGGAAGTATTTCCATGCTATTACATGTAACCTGTTTAAAAGGTACAAAAATCCCTAGCAATGGCCATCTGGTGAAACAGCTCGAGTGTGAAGCCGGTCCATTGATCACTCTCCTGTGATTGCTGCCACAACCCTGCTTTTAACCACATGCTATTTATTTTAAAAAACAACTGATTATAAAAATCCATTTGCTTTGTGTCTTGCTATGACTCCTGTAAAATGACTTTCTTTCCATTCACACAACTAACAAAGGAAAATTTAAATTTCAGACAATTACAGTGATGCTGTTAAGGACCAGGCAGCGTTTCTATTACATGCCTTTTTTCTGCACAGTACTTATCTGAATACATACTCCTCATTCAGGGAAAAAAAAAAAAAAAAACCACAAAAAACAAAAAAACAAAAAAAAACCCACTTCCATTACCAACATCCACATTTTTACAACCAAAAACATACCGTACATGAGTATTTTTTAAGAATCTAAAAAGCTACCCTACAAAAGGTCACGGAATAAAAAACCTCATATAAAATAAAAACCTCGTATAAAAATGTGAGGTTATCATTACACTGTCTTTTCACAAACTCTCATCTATTTCCACCGGTTTTTTCATCCATCTATTGTTCTAGTTAGGTTAACACCACCCACTGGGATGAGAAAGTGACCATTTTTTGTTTTTGTTTTTGTTTTCTTTTAACTTAAGGTATTACTTGTGAACCAAGTTACTGTAGTAATTTTAGCCACATTCAAATATTACTTTAAAGTTTTATTTATTTTAAGAGAGAAAGAGAGCATTAGCAGGCGAGGGGCAGAGAGAGAGAGAGAGGGAGAAAGAGAGACAAAACGAGAGAGAGAGAGAGAGAGAGAGAATTCCAAGCAAGCTCGGTCCTGTCCTTGCAGAGCCAGACGCAGGGCTCGAACTCCTGAACCATGAGATCATGACCTGAGCCAAAATTCAGAGTCAGACACTTAACTGACTGAGCCACTAAGGTGCCCCCTCAAATATTACTTCATTCCATAAATTAGGCATATGATTCTCTCTCTCTCTAATTGAAGGGGATCCTGAAAAGGTAAGCTGGCATATTAACTGTTGAAATCTACCAATTACCCTTGGTCTGAGCTTCAAAAATAAGGTGTAAGATTACTGACAAACTCTAAAAGTACCAATGTTGAAGTAGAAGACCATCAATAGCCCTGACCTTCAGAAACTGTTATGAGAGTTGCTATTTTTTTCTGAAGGAATGTCAAATAACTGTTAAATAAAATCCCCAAATATAATGAGTGCTTAAGCTCCTAATTGAACCCAACTGATTAATAATTTTACAAGTTGTTCTTGCTCTATTTCAAGGCACTATTGTTCCAAAAATATCTATATTATCTTTTGTTAATAATATAAATCTTGATTGAGGGGGAGGACTGTCATTAATATCTCTACAACCCTTCAGTTTTAAAGGGAGATTCATTATGACTGAGGTCATCATCCCATTAGCTGTAAAATTAGCCTGTGACTTGAAAATTAGGATGTGACAATATATAGCATATAAGAGCAGCAACTCATGTTTAGCATAAACTATCATGTCTAAGAAACATTTTAAGTAATTTAGAATTTTCAGTCTAAAATTTGAAATCACTTGAAACAAAACAGAAAATTTGTTTTTCATTTTTAGTTAATAATTAGGGAGAAGATAAAAGTTATTCTAATAATCTTGCTATTTATTCACCAACATGAATTTACCTTGGGGACAGAGATTTTATCGCTTTTGGTCACAGTAGCAAGCTCATTAAATATTTGTCCATTTGTTTATTTTGCTGAAGTACTATCTATATAGTTTTGTACTTTTCATAGAAATTTAACTAAAATTAAGAATTTGAAATACATTCACTTCTTTCTATAGATTAAAAAGTACCCTGAATTATCAAAAGTGGTTCGACTAAGGCACTTTTAATTTTAATAGTTCTTTTCATAACAAATATTTGAACAGACATAGCCTCCCAAATCCATGATGAATCATTCTATTGATTGGAGGAGAATTAAAATGAAAACTACTATGCCAAAACTTAGAGGCACCTGGGTGGCTCAATCTGTTGAGGATCTGACTCTTGATTTCGGCTCAGGTCATGACCTTACAGTTCGTGAGATTGAATCCCGCACTGGGCTCTGCACTGACAGCTCAGAGCCTGCTTGGGATTCCCTCCCCCACTCTAGCTCTCTCTCTCAAAAATAAAAATAAATAAACATTTATTAAAAAGTGAAAACTACTATACCAAAACTTACCTAACTAAAATAACTAGACTACCATTGTCTTTTAAGTAGGATGGTCCTAAATTGGCTTCACAGAATATCATTCTCAAGTAAGTTAACAAGTATTTTATAATAAAAGTGTTCCATGATATGGATTATATTTCAAAAGCCCTCTTAGATATTTATAATCTCAGAAGTCAATGTTTCCTAAACATAGTTCTTCATAGATTGTTTTTTTGTTTTTGTTTTTTTGGTTATTTTGTTTTTGTTTTTTTGTTTTGTTTTGTTTTGCTGTCCAGCTGTTAACATCTTGCAATACTGCTTTCCATGGAAGACCAGTTTGACAAATGAGGCAAAGAGTATGTACTCAATAAATACTTGATGGTATGGACAAGAATGTGCTTTTTGCCAAAAAAAAAAAAAAATCACTGGCATCTTCCTGGATGGTGAATCAGCTCATTATTTTATATTGATTTCATTTGAATGGACTCCTGCCTAGATGAGCGTTTCAAAATCAATCACATTTCTGGTTTGGTTTTGCTAGCAGCCTTCTCTTTTCCATTTTAAGTCACTGACAAAAAGTTCTGTCGTAGCACAAAACAATATTTCAATAACTCCTTATCATCAGATCAAGGAAGCTTTTCTCTTCTGAGAAGGTAATTTTTTGAATAAATACCTTTATTTTATTCATTTGTCAGGACCATCAATTCTGATTAAAAACAAAAGTTTATTATCAAACTAAATCCCAATCACTTCACTGTCCCAACAAGATTCCTCCACCTTCCTCCTAACACATCAATTTCCCTTTTACCCTAATCTACACTCAGGAATATAGGAGTTCTTGGGGCGCCTTGGTGGCTCAATTGGTTAGGCGTCTGACTTCAGCTCAGGTCATGATCTTGCAGTTCGTGGGTTTGAGCCCTACACTGGGCTTTGTGCTGACAGCTCAGAGCCTGGAGCCTGCTTTGGATTCTGTGTCTTCCTCTCCCTCTGTCCCTCCCCTGCTCACACTGTCTCTCTATATATCTCAAGAATAAAGAAACATTAAAAAATTAAAAAAAAAAAAAAGAATACAGGAGTTCTTGTCATATCTCAAAACGTGAGCCATGCCAGGGATGCCGAGGAGTCAGAAGTGCCTCTTTCAAGTTCCTTGCACAACCACCAGCCCTCACCGGCAACACTAAATGAGACCAAGGCTGGTAGCACCCAGACCTTGCTCTTGTGCTGTGACCATTTCATCCGGCAAATACTTACTGACCATCTACTATATGCCAGGAATACAATAGTGAATGAAACACATAGACCCTCATGGGGCCCACATTCTATGAGACAAATAGACAACAAACTAAATAAATAAGTAAAATATACAGATTGTTATATTTATAAATGTTAGAAGTTTTTTTTTTTTTTTTAAGAAACAAAAATCAGCAGGAAAGAGGGATACAAAATGTCATGGGTAGGAGTTTGGACATTTTTAAAGAGTGGTCAATAAAAGCTTTAATGCAAAGGTGTCTTTTGAGTAAGTGATGAGACAGAAAAGGAGCAAGCAGATAGCAGGGAAAAGGGTAAGCGCCCAAGGCCCTGAGGTAGAGTATGCTTGGATTGTGACTAGAGCTTAAAAAAACAAACCAAAAAAAATGGAATTGTGGTAGAAGATGAAATCAGAGAGGTAACAAACTAGGTTGTATGGGGATTTACAGGTTATCATAAGGACTTTAACTTATTCTCTAAGGTAGATGGGAAGCCATAGGTGAGTTTTGAGCAGAAAACTAAAGTGCCCTCATTTCTACTGTAGTGAGATTACTCTGGCTGCTATAGTGAGAATAGATTCCGTGAAGTGAGAGTAGAAAGAAGTAGGAGGTCAATTCAAAAGCTAGTTCCTTCTAATCCATGCATTAAAGAGACAATGGCAGTAGGACATCTTGAGAAACAGATGGATAACTCCAAGGTTTGGGCAATTCTTAACTCTTATTATGACAGATGTTTTGAATAATATATTTACTGAGATGGTCAGTCAACTTGTCATACTGCCCATTTAAATCTGAACTTCTGTGAAATGCTTTTTTATATCTTTTTGCTATTGTACTGGATACAAATCTTCTCCTCAGATCCCCCTTGGTTATACTGTCTGTCTCTTAGACCTCCCCTAACACTCTGGGGGTCCAGCTGGTCACCAGCCTTGCATGTGTCAGGCCATCCCCCTTGGTCACTGCGGTGCTAGGCTGACCAGCTGGATGTTCAGAGTTTTTGATCCTTTATCAGTTTCAGCCTAGAACAAAACAATGAGGGGTATGAGAACTGGCATGTAGAACAGCCATTAAAGTGGTCTAATGACACAGGTGAAAAGCTAACTGCCTACTGGGCAAGCTCTGACCAATAGGAAAGAAGACACAGAAGGGAGCTAGGCAGATACATGCCCTCCAGCTTCCCTTCCAAAGACTTCCCCAAAGCTGAATTCTCCTTGTCACTCTTCTGAGAAGTTCCATATGCTGAGTAAATACACCACCTTCTAGGCAACTTGGTGTGTCTCAAACTGTGTCTTGTGAAACCGTTAACACCACATCACTTTAGATCATAGTGCATCTTGCCTTGTTTCTCTTTCTTTAGTCCTCACTCTTGTAACCTGAACTTGCACTTCATAAATAAAGCATCAGCACTTTAATCCTGCCTCAGACTCCACTTTCTTGGGAAAGTAGACCAAGAGAGCCATTAACTTGTCAGGCTTCTTTGATGATGATGATGATGATGATGATGATGGTGATGATGGTGATGATGATGATGTTTACATCATCATCAGAAATAACTTCTCCAGCTGTGATCTTTTGTCTTTGGTAGCTTCTGCCATTCTCAAAATTTTCACTTTTATGTAGTCAAAAGTTCTTTGGTAGCTTCTGGATTTTTTGGCTTGATTAGAAAGGTCTCCACAGGGGCATCTGGGTGACTCAGTCGGTTGAGCATTGGACTATTTGTTTCAGCTTAGGTCATGATCTCACAGACATGACATCTCACAGATCTGACAATGCACAATGCAGAGCCTGCCTGGGATTCACTCTCTCTCCCTCTCTCTCTGCCCTCCCCCTGCTGTCTCAATCTCTCTCTCAAAATAAATAAACTTTTAAAAAAAGGTCTTCATATGTTACCACATGAACTATTAATTTTCTTCTTGAATTTTATTTTTTTTTAATTTTTTAAATGTTTATTTATTTTTGAGAGAGAGACAGACAGACAGAATGTGAGCAGGGGAGGGGCAGAGAGAGAGGGAGACACAGAATCCAAAGCAGACGCCAGGCTCCAAGCTGTCAGCACAGAGCCTGACGAGGAGCTTGAACCCACAGAGATCATGACCTGAGCCAAAGTGGGATGCTTAACCAACTGAGCCACCCAAGCACCCCTAGAATTTTATTTTTAAATTTAAGCCTTTTACTCAACTGAAATTAATTTTTTACATTGTATAAAGTACTCATTTATTATGATTTCCAGATGTGTGGGAACAATTTATTAAATAAATCATCATTTTCACAGTAAAATAAAATGTCAGCTTTATCATATTTAAGTTTCTCATATATACACCAAGAACTACTTCAGAGTGCCTATCCTAGTCTACCTGTCTATTCCCAACCATTTTTGGGGTTATTACAGTTGTCTTATGGTGTTTTGCTATTTGGTAAGAAAAATGCCTCTTCACTCTTCCCCGTTTTCATATTTTAATTCATTTTCTCAGATATTGATTTTTCCAAACCTTGAATTTTTTATTAAATCCCCAAAATAATTTGAAATTTTAAATGAAATTTCACTGAGTTTATACATTATGAATAGGTATTAGTTCTCTCTGTTTATGTCTTGTTTTATATCTTTCAATATTACCTTATAATTTCATTTATATGTAATTGTGTCATTTCCTTGTTTAAAATTATACCTAAGCATTTTGTTTTTTGTCATTTCCAAGACTGAGAAATTTTTACTATTTCCATTTTTAAATGACTATTAATGATATAAAAAAATCTAATACTTTTCTTTTTTTTAAGATTCTATTTTTCAGCAATCTCTGCACCCAACATGGGGCTCCAACTCACAACCCTGCCTGAGATCAAGAGTCACATGCTCCACTGATTGAACCAGCCAGGTGCCCCTTAATATTTTTCTTATAACCTGGCTCTCTATAAAATTTCCTTATCAATTCTAGCCATTTTTACTAGCATATCTGCGGTTTATAGTTATAGAAAAAGTATCTTTAAAAAACCCAATAGGCTTACTTTTTATAATATTTATAACTGTTATTCTATTTTCTATATTTTCTACTTTGACTTTTTACATTTACTTCGACCAGCAAGAACATATTAAATATAACAGCAATATAAGATATACTCTTCTTTATCCTGATTTCAGTGGATATGGATTAGTGTTTTACTATTTTGGCTGAATTTAGGATGATGTTTGCTATCATTTCAGTAAATAGTCTTTATAATAATGTAGTGTTTCCCTTTTATTCCATTTGGCTTAATTGTTTTATTAGGGATGGCTGCAAAATTTGTCAAAAACTTTTTCAATAAATATATGAATTTTTCTCATTTAGTTTGTTGAATAAGGAAATTAGATTAATAGTTTCCTGGATATCCAATCCATTCTTATACTCCTAGAATTAAACCTAGTTGGTCATAACAACGTGGGAACAAAGGCAAAAGGAAAAAATTAAATGTCCTTACAACTTACAGCCCATTAACAAGTCCTTAAGACAAGCAGAGTGACCTTCCTCTAGGAACTCAACTGCCTCGAGGTTAATATTTTGCTAAGGGCAAAAGGCAATCTTAGCTTAACATTATCCCAACTTCCAGGATCCTGTAAGTCTTCTTTAACACATAAAAATTCCTTTGGAAACTTCCTTTATCTCTACCCCCAAGATATATATTAGTAATCATCCTCCAAGCAGATGGCCCACTGATATACATCTAAAGGGTCTCATGACTGAGTTTTTCCTAACAGTAATAAATGACCTTTTCCTAACAGCAGCTAGCCCCTCAAGGTCCTGGAAACCTTGCTTCCAAAATTCCTTAGAGACTTCCGCTGTCCCTAACCCCTTTCCAATATTGAAAGTATATAATCAATTGCTCCTCAATTGATTGCTCCTGCACTCCTCCCCAGTGCAGCTCTTTGCCCAGAGGTCCTGTCTCGGTGCTTTAATAAAACAACCTACTTGCATCGAAGATGTCTCAAGGATTCTTTCTTGACCATTCACATCAATAGTGCATATTTTTTTCATATATTACTGCATTGCTGAATTCTAGCTGGTTAACATTTTGAGTAACTCAGTTTAAAATACAAATTTTTAAAAAAATAATCACTAGAATAAACTATAAGAAACCCATTTGAACCCAAGAGTTTTCATATATTTAGAGGTAAAATAAAATGTGACATAAACCTACAAGAACAAATTTATACGAGTATATTTATGACAAAGGGAAAAGTCCACAATAGAGAACGTAGTTTTTACACAGAGTTCAGAGAAGAGTGATATCAGTGGTCTTCAAACTTAAGCATGGATCAAAATCACTCCCCAGACTTGTTAAAATGCAGACTGGCGGGCCCCGCCTCCCAAAGTTTCTCATTCTGTACATCTGGCGTGATGCCTAAGAATCTGCCTTTCTAACAAGTTCCCAAATGCTGCTGCTGTTGCTGCAGCGCCAGGGACTACATTTGGAGAACGTCTACAGTGGACCACTGGCAGCTTTCCACTTTCTAATTGCTTAAACTTCGAAGCTTCAGCCCCCAACATCTGAAAAGCGGAGATAACCATCATTCCTCTGAGGATGACTGTGAGGAATAACCTAGTGTATGAAAAGCATTTAACCAGAGCCTGCCACATGGTACACATTGAAATGCTAGTTCTTTTTCATTAAGAAAGTAAAGAATTAAAGAATAAAGAGGAAGAGGGAGAGGGGAGAAGTAAATGCTAAGAAGAAGGAAGATGAACACAATACCCAATACCTGTGAATGATTGCCATTTTATGTCAAAATCTAACAGGAATTAATGGCAAAAAAGAATTAAATTACTGGGGTTCCTGGGTGGCTCAGGCGGTGAAGCATCTGACTCTGAATTTCAGCTCAGGTCATGATCTCATGGTTCATGAGTTCGAGCCCCAGGTAGGGCTCTGTGCCTGGCAGTGCAGAGCCTGCTTGGGATTCTCTCTCCCTCTCTCTCTGCCCTCCCCGCTGCTCGCTCCCTCTCTCTCTCTCTCTCTCTCTCAATATAAATAAATGAACTTTAAAAAAAAGCTTAAAAAAAGAATTCAATTAAGGAGGAGAGTATAAAGAGTCATCCCTGTATGAAGTGAGGATAAAAAATATGTTTTTTTAATTCTTTTTTTTATTTTTGAGAGACAGAGAGAGACAGCGCGAGCAGGGGAGGGTCAGAGAGATGGAGACACAAAATCTGAAGGAGGCTCCAGGTTCTGAGCTAGCTATCAGAACAGAGCCTGATGCGGGGCTCGAACCCACAAACCGTGAGATCATGACCTGAGCCGAAGCCGGACGCTTAACCGACTGAGCCACCCAGGTGCCCCAGGTGCCCCAAGGGTAAAAAATATCACAATGACTTTTAGCACTGATTCCTAAATTCACTGAAAAGAAAAATAAAATAAATCATCAGTGTTACTTTCAACTTGACATTAGGTATTATTCTACTTTACAATTTCTGCTAAATTACTTTCCACATATAGCTTGATATTATGTAATGACACATAGAGCTATATGTGGATAATACTCTTTAAAGATCTTAAAATATCTCTAAAGAGATAATACTCCTTAGGGACCTTAAAATAGCCAAATATTAAAATATTTCAAGGTATTTTATAAAATTTTCCTGTATATTTTGATGGTTGGGTCAACTTAATGAGGTAACTCAGATTTATTTCATAGATATTAAACATTTGGAAGTATACCTTAATAAAAAAAAATACTCATTTAGATTTTTAAATAGGAATTGGACAGGCAGCTATAGGATGTTATATAGAAGCTCATCTGATTTACTGTTATGGGAAAACTTTGGGGGTTTGGGAATGTGACTGCTAGAGTCCATTTCTAACCTGTTGTGCCTTGGCAACAAAAGATGTCTTTGTATAATGAGGTCTTCGGAGACGAGGCTTTGCTCTGGAGGTGCTGCCTGGAAGGAGCTTGGGAATAGACTTCTCTCCTGTATCTCTTTCCCTGCTTTGGACACTCAGCCTGGCAACTCCTCACAACATACAGTCACATACACACACACACACACACACACACACACACACCATCCCTCCTGAGGCATCGTCAAGGGCAGGCATGTGTCCCACCCTGAACTCAGGAGAATTAAATGAAAGTTTGCAAGCCCAGTGGTAAAGCTCCCACACTCCTCTGCCGCTCACCTTCCACGGTAATGGATGTATAAGCAAATGTATTTGCAATACACAAGCAAAATCTCCCATCAGGTGAGTGAAAGAGCCTTCTTTGGGGAGTGTGAGCTGCTTAGGAGGAAAGACTTAAAGATCCGAAGCTACATTTTTTGGAATTTACTTGGCTATAATCAATGTTAATTCTTTAGAGTATATCCTATTGAATACTATTTTGCTATTACCTATATATCATCACGCCTATAGAGCTAGATATTCTACTTGTATGTGTTTTAAAAGATACCATAGTCTATAGCTATTTTAGGATCTGCTTTTCTACTTCATGTATTATGCACATTTTTACATGATGTTAAATATTATATGATATTACTTTAAATGGCTACATCAACAAACCCCACCTCACCGTCACACACACACACGCAGAGCTTTTCAGTGATCTTAGGCACATAGAGAAAGAGGGGGGATAATTAGAGAAGGAAATAGGACATTCTAAATGAGAGCAGTTGAAGAGTTGAAAGATTAAGAGTTAAATAGCTGAAGGAGAAGAAGAGATAGAGGTTAAAATAAAGGATAAGAGGGGAGAACTAACTAGTTAAGCTACCCAGAAGGCACCCACTCTGGTCTCTGAGATTGCCACTTAATAGACTGACATCAGCCTCAAACCACAGGTGGCCAACTTGGCCACTCCCCTGGCCATGAGAAGGAAAACTGACCTGAGCTGCTGAGAGAGAAAGACAGAGAGAGGGAGGGAGAGAATTGGTAACTTGAGTAAGCCCTGGATCTATCCATGACTGACGCTACAAAACTATGAGAATTTGCCAGTCATATGAGCACAGAAATTCCTCTTTGAGCTTAAAATTATTTGAGTTGAGTTCCTGTCATTTGCAATGAAAATACGCCCTGTCCTTTAATTAAACATCAACTCTTCTATCTCCAAATAAGCCAGGAAGATTTTCAAATACACAACACACCTATCAAATTCATCATTATTTAGAGTAATGGTAAATAATGGTGAAATAATTCATGACTTATTCCTCAGAACACTAATTTCTCTCACTAAGGCAGACAACTATTAGAACCAAATAGCTCAATTCCCTCTTCTATCCCACTTTATTAAATAACGTATAATATGTGGCCATATTTTCCATTTTCTCAAAGGCTAAATTGCTCTCCTTGAAGTGGAAGTTGATTGTAGTTTCAGACTTTAACATTGTGAATTCGGAAGTAGAATAAATAGCACTAACAAGTATCTTTTAGTCTCTCTGAAAGCAAAAGGATTGCTAAATAGTCTATCTTTAAAAGGATCAGAAGTGCCAGAGGCTCCTTGAAATGTATGCGCTGAGAATCGCAAGGATGATAAATCATCTACATATCAGAGCTGTCCATCTTTCAGCTGAGTCACACTGAAGAAGGGCCCCAAATTCTGTCACACAGCTTCCTGTTCTTTTCTTACAGGTTATCTCACACTATTAGGACCTTACCAAAGCCAAACGTTCACGAAGTAATGAAGTGTAAGACAAAGAAAGTAAAAATTATACATTTAGTCCTAGAGCCCTCACTAATATTAAGATATCCACAGCCAACATACATTGTCATTGCCTGAAAATCCCAGTATTCAAAAAAAAAAATGACCATATTCTCTCTACAAGAAATATGATGCAAAAGCATTCCCAGCAGGGAAGCTGGTTTAATATTAACCAAGTGGGCTTCAGCCAAGGGCGTAGCTCATCCTTGCTCTTAGGTCAAAGGGAGCCAGCCCCAAAATGCTTCTCACAATTTCCGTCTTTCTGCTAAGGTTCAGGAAAAGAAATAAATATAAGAAAGATGTGTATTTTCAGGAAGACACGCCTGAAGTTAATAAACTATTTATCTTAGAGTAGGGCACCATCTATCTATTAATTGTAAATAATCTGTGCCCCCTATAATTCTGCTGGTCAAAATGTGACACAAACCAGCAACATGAACAAGACCCGAGAGCATGTTAGAAATGCAGAGCCTCAGGTCCAACTGTGGATGTCCTGAATCAAAATCCAGATCTTAACAAGCTCCCAAGGTGATTTGTGTGCACGTTCAAGTTTAAAAAGCACAGTTCTTTAAGGAGCAAATCACAGAAATTTCTTAGAAACATAATTTTGTCTCAAAAAAAGCAAATCATAGAAAATTGTATATGTCTATACTCGTTTTAAGATCACAAAATTAATGAAACTAAATGGCACACTGCTTAGAGATTCAAACTTACATGATAAAAAGTATAAGTTAAAAATCAATTTAGCACATCAGTTACCCCGGGGGCGGGGAGTGGGCGGAAGAAGTAGAGACCAAATAGGTAAGGAGTTCAATATACAATATACGATAGTATCTTGGATTCGCAGATGTTCTTGTTATTATGCTACATATATTTTGTATATTCAAACATTACATAATAAGCATTTTCAGAAGTGAGGAAACATAACCTCAACTGGAATAAAAATGATGTTTTATAGTCATAAAGTAACAGCTTTTGCATAGGCCATGTATACAGAGAATTGAAAAGGACTGACTTAGCAGCCTTGTAGGGCATTATTAAGCAAGAAGAACAATGAAATAATCCAGATGGGTCATAAAGAATGCTTTATTACTTAAGAGTCGAAAGGTAACAACAAATACATACATAAACTGATAGATCAAGCATTTGTTTGCAAATATTTTTCTTCCAAGAGGGAAAAAAAACCCACCCTACATCACCAACATCTCTCTGAAACATGAGGAGCAAATGGCGAGTCTGGGACCACAGGTGCTTGGGGCACAGTGAGGAAGACATATTCCAGAGACACTGCGCCAGGTGATCTATCAGGGACTTTTGGAACTAGGGACAGATGTGGAGTGAATGGATTTTCCAGCCAACGATGGATGCCCTCAGGTAACCAGGCATGTGTTCCTTATTTGCAATGTTTGCATTAAACAATAACATATTTTAAAAATTTATGCTCACAACAACGCTTTGTATAAACCTTGAATTCTAACGCTCTGCTTGTAAGGAAAGAAACCTGAAAGTGCAAACATGCAGCCTCAGGTTTTCATGACCCTAACTGGCACACTGTGTCACACGCTTACTTTCACGTCTGGTGCCTGATGAAAAAGTGAATCTTCAAACCATGGATGACATGTTTCTCGTTAAAACTTCATATGAGAATTTACATATTCTTTAACATACATAGAGCACCCTAATCCTGACAATGAGAGGTGGAGGAGAAACTAAATAGAAAATGTACTCAAAAGCTGTAGGTTTGATTCTTGGCATCCCACTGACTGGGGAAGAACAACCTTGGGTAAGTTAGCTCACTCCACTAACCCACATGCATTCCTCATTGGTTAACCAAGCAAACCAAGCTTTTTTGAACATGCGGACCCCACTTTCAATAGGTATAGATGTATCTCCTGAAACATCTTCCCTGATCTTCACCTACCTCACTATTTCTTGACTTCTTAGATATTGACCTTCACCTGCTATTGGTTTGTGCTCTTGCCAAAGCATGTTCAGCTAGACTTCCTCCAGCCCCCTGACCATGGCTAGGCTTCCTGACCACTGACTTTCTCTTTATCCAGAGGATACTGGCTCCAGAAGAGCTATCTCATCCTTTCTTATCCACTCCTCAGCTTACCCCACACCTATGCGTGTCTGGCCCCATGGTAAGGACTCATGGCGTCCCTTATTCCCATTTTTGCAGACCAAAGCAGACATGAGGTGTGAAGGTATTTTGAAGAGTTCAGAAGAGTTACTGAGAATAATTGGGAAATGAAACTACAGCAGAGGTTAACCTGTCAAAAATATTCATAAAGTTGATTGAATTATCTCCCCTACTATACCAGAATTTTAGCCTTTCACCCAAGTATTATCACAACCAGAGGTCCTAGGCCCAGAGGTGTCACCAAGTAGACCCACTGGAAGATCCGTATTGCAAATTTTCTTAAGCTTTTCCTATAGCCTTGATTAGATATGATCTTAATTTTCTTGAATCCGGCAGACAGCTGTGTAAAATATGATGACCATAATTACTGAAAGGAAGGAAGTTCAAACTAACTCACAGCTCTTAGTAACCTTGGAGAGAATCCAATATAACTCCCCTGTTTCCCATTTTTTAACATATGCCTATTATCATATGACTAACTACTATCAGAACCAGAACTAGAACCCATGTCTCAGTGTAAAAATAATTCCTGTAATTTTATGATGTCTGGTAATACTTCTGAATGCAGGTCATTTAACAACTTCAGACTGGTGACACTATGCTATTTTTAAAGCCGCCAGGACAAAAATTCCACAATGGCCCTCAGAGTTCTGTTGTAGTGCCAGAGTGATATTTCTACTGGTCTTTCTCCTCATGGTTATCTAAATCACTTTTATTGCAATTTTACTTTTTCTTTTTTGTTGGAACTGAAAAAAAAAGCATGCACATTTGTTTTTACTCCTCACCACTGCAATACTCAGATTGATGAGAAATTGGCTGGTGGTTTTTTTTCCCCCCTCACAGAGCTCTAGGCATTAACCATTGTTAGAGACATACTTCCTGTCCCTGTGCTGGGGTATGCAAAATAGAAATGCCCTTAAGAGGAGCAACACCATCAGAAACCAATACCTACAATTCATATTACCTGTTTTTGTTACTTTGATTGGAATCTTATATCAAAACCACCCATTTGTTTTTAAAGATATGGTATCTGAATATGTGTGGTTCATCTCTCTGGAATATCAGTCCCCTAGACCTATTAATTTATCTCAATATTAGCTATTACTTCAGAAAATGACTATCATATTGAAGTACACCAGCATAAATTTCGTTTAGGCCACAAAACCTCTTCCAAGACAAACTACACTAGACCTATACTCTCGATTACTCTCGAGCTGAAAATACATCCAGCAGGTTTTGTGTTTGTGATACAAGATAGACAAAAACATAATTCACTTTATATTGATTACAAAATATATACTCTCTCACAACTCTCTTTAGGTCCAAACAATTTAGTAGAAATCTACTTTTCTGTTTCATTTGTTGTTGAATGGAACACATCCTGAATTTGTCATCTCTTCTTTCTCTACACAGAGTCCTTCATGTTAAAGGTAATCAATCAATTGGTTTACAATAGAATGCCTGATATACTGCAGTTACACATCACTTCACTGATAGGAATAAAAAACCTAAAATGGAGAAATGGTAGATACTTTTTAAATGAACAGGGGGAAAAAAGAAGGTTTCATTGGCAATCTTTTGGAAAATATATCATCAAAAACTAGAATATATGGCCAAGAAGAAATGGTTCATTTCTTGAAGAACAAATATTTCATCATAGCCATTAACCACCAGGTAAGAGACATGTCAAAAAAGAAACTTTCAGTGACACATCACCTTTCCAGAACCATCCAGGAGCTAACACTGTGCACAAAACAAGCTTTGTGTTGACAGACAATAAGAACCTGCCAGGGAAATATGTTGCCAAGCTACTGATTGAGGGCACCAAGGCAAAGAACTGACACACTCAGAAGCTATGTCCACATACAATTAAAGCCACAAAGGCAAATATTCGCAACACTTTAGGGAGCTGTGATTCCCTGCCATTTTTAATACAATATAACCGTTTTCTAAAATGTATTGGATCTCTTATAAAAATTAAGTATGAGTAATCTTTAAAATTTAAGTTAAAATAGGACAGAAATATGGTGTTATGAGGTGACACTGAGAAGAAACCCCAAGCATCAAACAACTGCAGGCACAATTAAGAATTTCCAACCACTGCCAAATCATGCCCAACACAGAATGAAAGAAACATACTGATTGAATGCCAATGACTACCCTTTTTATGTGATATTTCAAAGACCAAAGAGGAGTTATGAGATAAAGAAGGCAAGAAAGAAGAAAGGGGAAGAAAGCAGGGAAGAAAGTAGACTGGCAGCTAAGAGAAGCAGCAGGATTCAATTGGCAGGGATGGCCTGGCTGGGGTCTAGATAAGTCTACTCAGCTTGTAGATCTCAATTTGCCAATTTCCTTTTTGAAACAAACCTTTTCTGGTCCCTCTAAATAAGATTAAGTTTTCTTCATAACACTTTCAGGGTGCTGTCAAACATCCTGAAACTTACCCTTGGTATCACCTATATTCGTATAATTATTTGTCTATTGTTTATACTCCCCTACCCCTCAATGATAAGCTCTGTAATGGTAAGACTATATGTCCAAATCCACAGTGACTAGCATATGGTGTATATATATATATATATATATATACACTCAATAAATATTAGAATAAATGAATTAAATATAATCATTAATGTAAGTATTTGGAGAGGCAACATAATGAGCAAGGACATAATCTGGAGCCTCACTGCCTGGATTTGAAATCTGTTTCTGCCATTCACTATTCACACAAACTCTGGAAAATTTCTTAGCCTCTCTGTGACTTTGTTTCCTCAATTCAAAATATGGTTAATAATGACACTCTCCTCAGAGGGTTATGGAAATTAAATACATCAATATTTATAAGGTGGTTAGAACAGTAAATATCCATATTAATCACTATATAAATATTTTTAAAAATTATATTTTATTATTAATAAAACACATATTTGTAAATAATAAGAATTGAATTGTTAGATATGTTAGCTATGAATCCAAATTTGGTATTACCAAGTATAATAGACTATCAACATGACATGTTCTAGCCAATATAACTGTAAGAGCAAAAGTAAACTTTCCCCACTGAGGTTTTAAATAATTTGTTAAAAATTACCTAACTTGTTAAAATGCCCAAACGATAATAAGTAATACCTATAAAAAGCCATAAAGGTGGATGACAAGAGCGACATCAGCAATAATGGCAGAATAAAAACCTCTGAAAATTCTTTCCTCCATAAAAGCAATTAAAAAAAGACTGGCAAAAATTGTCAAAAATAACTTTCTCAGAACTCTGCAAATTAACCAAATGCTTGCAAGGACACAGGAGGCATTTCTGTAAGAAGAACAGCTGAATATCAGTAAGAACTTTCTGGCATTTTGACCTGTCATCCCTTGCCCTCCAGCTCACAGCAAGGTTGCAAATCAGCAGCCTGGAACCCACCATTGGAAACACTGGAGCTTCCTCTTTTCCTATCTGATGTGAAAAACAACTGCATAAAGCAATGACTATAAATCTGTGTTAACAGGCACACAATGCGAGTGTACGTATATATACATCAAGATATATGTATTACTGAAAACAGCACAAAGGAGGGAGTAGAAAAGGGAGCTATGTAGGAGTAAAGTTGTTTTACAATACTGAAATTAAGTTGGTATTAACCCAAACTAGACTGTTATAAATACAATGTGAATTGTAATCCTTAGGGCACCCACCAAAAAATAATTCAAAAATATATGGCAAAATACATAGTAAAAGAAATGATAAGGGCATTGGCACTCTAGAAAATATTTAATCCAAAAGAAGGCAGTAATGGAGAAAGAGAGAACCTAAAATGACAACACATATAGAAAACTAAACAATCTCTGCCTTTAGTGGGTATGTTCATTACATTTACATTTAATATAATTACTGGTATGGTAGGGTTTACCTCAAAAGAAAGCAGAAATGACTACACTAATATCAGATAAAGTAGATTTTAAGGCAAAAATTGTTATAGGAGACAAGGAACGATATTTTACAACGATAAAAGAGTCAATCCATCAAGAAAAAATATGAAGTTGTGAGAAATTATAATATATAAAAAGAAATTATATATATGAACAACAGAGCCCCAAAATATATGAATCAAAAACTAATAGAACTGAAGGGGAAAACAATTTAACAATAATAGCTTAATAAGGCTAATAATAAGGCTTCCATATTGCACTTTCAATAATGGAGGGAAGTAGACCAAAGGTAAAGAAACAGAAAATTTTGAACAATACTATAAACAAACTAGACCTAACAGATATCTATAGTACATTCCACACAATGACAGCAGAATACATATTATTTCCAAGTACACAAGGAACATTCTTCAGGATAGACCATATGTTAGGACATAAAGCAAGTCTCCATAAATTTTAAAGGATTCAAATCATACAAAGTGCATTCTCTGACCACATGAAGTGAAATAAGTTAATTGCTATACCTTTACTCATTCTTTAAGTTGGAGACACTGAGGGAGAGAAGCATCCCTATCCAGGGCTTCGTTCTAGCTATTTCCTTCTCTGGAATGTTTCCCTCCACTCTTCTGCTGATCTAAATTCTATCCACTTATACTGGGTTCTAGGGTTGGCTGTAACAGGGACACTCAAAATAACAGTGGCTTAAGCAAGATATTAATTTCTCTTACACATAAAATTCTTAGCTGGCATGGCAACTCTGTTTGATGAGGTTGACAAGGGCTCTTGCTCCTTTTATTTTGTTATCTGCCATATTCACATGACTCCAATATCATGGCCCAAGATGGATGTTCCAGCTTCTTGCTATTTTATCTGTGCCCCATCCAGTAAGATAGACAAAAGTAATAACGGACAGGCATACTTCCTGCTTTAATGGCATGGTCTAGAAGCTAAACACTTAGAAGTCTAGAAGCTAAGCAGTTCTGCTTACAAACCACTGTACAGAACTTGATCACATGTAGGTGCATGAGCTCTGAGAAGTGCAGCATTCAGCTGGGTGGCTGAATTCTACTCCTATCTATGAAAGGAAGAACAGGTACTGGAGAAAAGTAGCAGACTCAGCCACACCACACCTCAAGTCTTCACCCAAGTTCCATGTCCTCCAAGGAGATCTGACTACTCAAGCTTTCCTGAGTTTCTGAAATTACTTATCTATGATCGGTTCAGATGACACTTCAAAGGTCAGTTATTCTTGATTGTTTCATGTATGTCCAGTCTGTCTGTCCCTCCATTTATATTAAAGGTCTTTGAAAATAAGATCTGACCCTTATGCTGCTTTTGACTCACTTCTCTGCCCCCATGATACCTGGCACAGTATTGGAGATATACTAGATAATCCTATATTATTACTCAGTGGTTAAAATTAAACAGTTAAAATACCTGAAGAACACAAAATTACATTAACATTTCAATCAGTGTGTTCTGAAAAGGTATTGCAAATGCTATTGCTGAAATTCAGGAGTAAGCTGATAAGTTGGAGTTCCTCCAAAATACAGCTAATAATTTATAAGGTTTTGAATAAGGTTAGATAACCTATTACTTATATCACTGTAGCTATTTTTTTAAATAAAACCTAAGGTAAAATTACAGCTGATTCATTTTATTCACAGCTGATTAATTACAAGACTTGATAAAATTAAGCAGTTGATGTGAAACTTCAAAAGAAATTATTGATTCTTCTCATGAGCAACAGCCAATTAAAACAGTATGGTGCAAGACTGCTCTAGTTCTTAGTATTCTAATTTTGGATTTTTTCTCTTCATTTTTTTAAACAAAGAACATTATATAAAGACTTCAAATTAGCTCTTGGCTTTTCCTATTCAATATCAACCACTTACTGGGTGCCAATCATTTTGCTGAACCTTCTTTAAAAAAGACTTTTGCCAGTGGCACAGCAAATGAAAAGAGATGATGAGATAATCATAGCTAAATCTTATCCGGTGTGCTGCCTTTCTTCCTTGATGAAAACCCCACATGACATTGTTGTGTGGGAAAAGGACATGATGATTCAAACACCAGAACTGTTTCTTTCACACAAACAAAATATGAGAACCCCCAAAAGATGTGGATTTTTAACAAAAGAAGTTTAGAGTAGTTCTTGAATTCTAGATATCCTACTGGCAATTCTACTTTTGGGGGGAAATTGAAATTGATGCTTCTTATATAAATGGCAGGATTCCAAGGCAGATCTCCTAAGACAGGGTAGCCATGTCCTACATTAAGTGAATATACATTATTATTGAAGATAAAAATTAAAAGCGTAAAACTATCCAAATTAATTTATGCATTTTAGTTGTTGAAGTATCTATATAACTCATTTCATTTTCCATTCCCAGAAACTGAGTACTTTTCTCCATAACTGACCACAGTCTGAACTATTGCTCTGTTTTTCAGTTATTATAAAATGGTATTTTAGTATTAAAAGAAAGTAATTTACTCATTAATCGATCTCCTAAATATAACTGCCTTTATATTTGCATTCTCTCCCAGCCTTTATTCATGTTTTCCCATAGGTATAATTGTAGTATAATTTTATCTTCTATTTTCTTCACTTAAAATTAAATAGAATTTGTGACATTTTCCTGCTGATATATAATCATCATAGTTATGATTTTAATTAATGTATATATTCCAATTAATTAGTACAATATACTTAACTTATACTCTTCTCCCAGGACTTTTGGAAAATGTCACCTTTCTGAAGACTTTCATTTTTAGTTTTTTTAAATGTTCATTTGTTTTTGAGAGAGAGAGACAAGGACAGACCGTGAGTGCAGAAGGGGCAGAGAGAGAGGGAGACACAGAATCCGAAGCACATTCCAAGCTCTGAGCCGTCAGCACAGAGCCCAGTGCGGGGCTTGAACTCACAAACCGCAAGATCATGACCTGAGCCAAAGTTGGACGCTCAACTGACTGTGCCACCCAGATGCCTCAAGACGTCCATTTTTAAAGGATGGTATTTGCCAAGCACCTACTAAAGGTTCCACATTATAACAGAAGTGATAAGAAATACCCAGAAGAACAATATACGATTCTTGATTGCAACTAATTTACAATACAGTAGATGAGGTAAAACAAAAGCAGAGGATAAAACTCAACCAGGACTTCATGGGAAAGCCCACTAAGGAAGGTTTCACTAGGCCGGTCACACTTGTGTGAGGCCTAGAAATATAAAGACAGAGTGTTTGGATAGGCATAGAAATGTAGGGAGAGCATTCCAGAGGGGGGAAAGGTTATTTGACTATGTTAAAACAAGAACTTTGGCCAGACGTGAAATCTGTCCTGGACTGAAGCAGGATTGGACCTGTAAGTGGACACTTCATCCTTTCTGGCTGTGAGGATCAGTGGGGTCCAAGGACTGAGAACTGGGTAGATAAATAAACCCACTCTCTTGGCAGTCTGTGTCCAACAAGAGTGAGGAGGAAGGTAAGGACTCATAGATAATTCCTCCCTTACAAATGTATCCCTAGATTTTTCCCTTCATTGCATAGCTTCATTACAATCACACAGGGGTAGCTCACCATACATTTAGGGTACAACTACTAGATGGTCTACATTTTATACACTAAAACAAGACATGGAAAGTATTCATCATATATTGTTAAGTAGAACACAAAATAAGCCACTACCATATAAACCTAAATATGGACATAAAAATAAAAATGATTCTTTGGGTCTTGCATTATGACTTGACCTAAGGAAGCAGGTAAGAGGATAGGGAATCTTCTCATGGAGAGTTGTCCCATCTACCTTGACTCTTCCCTAATTCTCTTCTTCACATTCTGTGGGATCTGTAGCTCTTCTTGGGTGAAAAAAAAATTTGTTTCATATCATAATGTACTTTTCCAAATTTGCTGTTTCTTTCATACATTTATAGCTAGTCTCTCAACTATATCTTCCATGGCTTTCCAATGTCTATGTGTCACCTCCCCTCATCCGTAAGAGCCCTCTCCTGAGACACTGGACTAGAAAGACTCTAGTTACCTGGCCCAGGCAGAGCCATGGGGTATGAGCAGGTACATTAAGAAAAATAAATCCTGAATATTTTCAAATATTAGGCCATAGTACCCATATATATTCTTTTTTAATTTATTGGAAATATACCTTAAAATATGCCCAGCAATATTACAGCTAGAATGTAATCTCATTATCAATTCCAAATTATAAAGCAGTGCTCTCCAAGCACATACCAGCTGGAGTAAGGCATTCCTGTTTACTTCAGGTATCTTCCAGAACTCTCCACCATGTTCAGCTCAGGGATGGAGGCAACTGGTGTAATGAGGGAAGCCCTAGGTTGGTCACCATGTATTCAAATTTTCACATGACCAGTCATCTATGGAGAGAGATATTATATTGGAAAGGTCTACACTTAGGTGCTGTGGCCTAAGGTTGTAGAGTAAACATGGGTCTGTGGCAGAAATTACCAAACAATTCAGAAGAACTATATAAGTAAGCTGAGGTTCAGAGCATGGACTGAGCTAGGTTTCTCAGGATCCCAGCCCTGTCGCAGGGTTGAGGATACTCCCCAGCAGCCTTCCAGGTTTAACAGGAGTGCTAATAATGTCTCTAATAATAATAATAATAATAATAATAATAATAAAAGGGTGTTCTTTTCCAACCACACTATGTACCATGCTTCATTCCATTTTCAACTGCTTCTCTCAAATATAAAGAAAACACAGTGCTGGGCAGCCAATAGCCCCACATTCTCTGACATTCAGCCTGCAATCTCTTGTTTAGTGTTTCTCAAAATAGAATACAACCCACATCTGGGTCAGAATCACTTAGGATATGTTATAGGTGGAATTATGCACACAGACATACACACACACACACACACACACACACACGACAATTCACATACCAAAGTCCAAAATTCACATGTTGAAGTCTGTCCGTATCTCATAAGGTGACTCTTTTTGGAAATAGGGTCTTTGCAGATGACCGAGTTAAGCTGAGGTCAGTAGGATGGGCCCTAATCCAAATATGACCATGTCCTTATATAAAGAGGAAATTTGGAGATACGTGCACATAGAGAGGACACCCTGTGAACATGAAGTCAGAACTGTGATGATATAACCATAGCCGAGTAACATCACAGTCAGCCAACAAAGCAACAGAAATTAGAAGAGAGTCCTGAACACATTCTCCCTCACAGCCCTTATATGGAACCGGCCCTGCCAACACCTTGAGCTTGAACTTCTAGCCTTCAGACTGTAAGACAATACATTTCTGTTGTTCAAGCCATCCAGGCTGTGGTACTTTGTTGTAACAACCACTGGAGACTAATCCACAATGCTTGTTACAAAATGCATGTTCCCCGGTCCTCCAGGCAAACCTAAAACAAGCATCTCTGGTCATGGGACTTGGAAACCTACCTCTAGAAAGCACTCCAGATAATTCTGATATGTTTAAAAGCATAGAAACCTTCCACATAACTTAAGCTAAATGTTAAACTATAATACCAGCATAGAACTTCCTAGGAGAATAATTGAGATTACAGACATTATTCTTCAACAGAAACCTAGATGCGTACCTACAATGAAATAAAATTGCCTCTATATAGCAACTTATAAAAGATATTTTCACATGCTTTACTGCATTGAGTCCTCACAATAACTGTAAGGTACATAGGTGAATATTTATATTAGTCCCATTTTCTAAATATAATAAGGAAGTTTCAAAATATTTCCAATGTGCTAAGCATCACACAGCCAGAAAGGTGCTAAGCCAGTGCTCCCAGCCAGGTTTGGGTATATGCTCAATAAATGTTTTCCAAGTGATGAAGGTCAAAGCTAATCAGAGGAAAAGATTAGGCAGTAGAATCAGAAAGTGGCATCATCGTCCCAGAGAACTGTCCTGTTGAAAGGAGGATACCAGTCAGGCAGTGTCCTGGGTCTTGCCAGCAGTTGAGGGCAGGCATAAGGCTATCAAGGCACAAAGGAAATAGCAAGGCATGATGGGAACAGTGAGCTAATCCTAACAGAAGTAGGCCAATTCTATCCTGCTCCACAACCACAAAGCTATATCCATTTTGCATTTAACAGGCTTGAGGAGGTTTTCCAGACCTTATTTTATGTATGTTTCAGAATTAATTCAGAACCACCACCACTACCAAAAAAAAAAAAAAAAAAAATGTTAGTGGCATTTAGATTATTTAACTTCACAGCTACTGACATTTCAGAAAAGTCATGATTGTCACCTTGAGCTTACATAAAAGCTAGGGAAAACAAAGGAACACAACTTCAGTAAACAAAGATTTCAAAGAAGAATGCTTTTAGCCAAAATGATAGCTTATGGATATGTGTTTCAGTCCTTTTACATATTGAATTTTTATTCCCAATACATAATCCATTCTTCACATCATATAGCTAACTAGAGAAAGTATGATGTGCTACTTTTACTGTAGAAACATTATTCTATTGATTAGAAATTTCAATAGAAATGGAGAAAAATAAATTACATGGAAATTCTCTAAAAATGAGAATGAAAATGCACTGCCTGTTGCTGTATAACACAAATCCCCAAATAATTATTGGTAGGGTCCATTGCCATAGAGTTGTATAAACATAAATGAGCCCAAGATAATACCCAAAGCTCAAAGAGTAATGACAAAGGTGGAAGAGATGGTCTAGTCAGGCATGAAATTGATTTTATAATAACAAATATCTGTTGCCTTCCATGTGCTAAGTAAATAATTCTGAAGCAGGGGGTAAAGATAATAAAAACTAAATCATTAACTGCTTCTACTAAATCAAACACAGAAAGAAACCCATTGTCATGTTGACCCTGAAGCCTGTTTAATGGCTAATTAAAGCAATTATTTTCATCACGACACAGCCCTTAATCATAGGTACCTTCAGAGCTGTAGGAAAGTTTGGCTGGTAATCTTGCTGGAACTAAATCCCCCAAATTTACACTGAAAACATGAGAGACACCATGCTCAGGTCAAGCAGGAGAAAGGAACATAGGGAATGAACTCAGTGTTGGAGCCCACACTGGATCATAGACCCCACGATCCAACCTTCGAAGGCAGGCTTAGTATGTTGTATAATCTCACACTTTAGTTTGTGGGTTTTTTTAAAGGACTAAATTAGCTAATTACAGATAATGGAAGTTTATGGTCAGCTTTTAAAAGTCACTTTGAATGTCATTATGTCATTTATGTTCCCACAGCTCAGCTCAGTTGATTAGAACATAATTCTACGGAGAACAGAATTTCTGGTTCAATGCCCAGGTGGGTCAGTTAGCTTTACTCAGTCCCTTTGCCCCACAACTCATCATTTCTCCACCCAGCTATTTTCAAAGGTGAGGCTTTTATCCAAAAGGAATCGCAAAAGAAAACACGGGGTGGTGGGGAGGGAAAGAATATTATAAACTTTTACAAATTCCAGTAATAATTCCAGAAAAGCTCTAAGCAAGTGCCTTATTAATGATTTCTGCCCACATCTATGAAATTGTATGAAATAAACACCTAGTGTTTTTGTCTTCTTGGTACCCTTCTCTTCTTGATGTTTCTCCTCCCCTTTTCCCAGTGCAGTTTCCACAAACACTGCCTTGGTCCTAAATGACTCAACTTCCAGCCCTCAGTGGTTGGTTAAGAGACTGACACCTTTCCAAAACTGAACCAAGCAGAAATCCTTGTCTGGGATTTTTGAAATTGAATTCAAAGAACATCTATAAGTCTGTCCTTCTTGATGACAGAAGCAATCAGACTTAGAGTTTAGGAGCTGCTGGTGGCCATAAGTTGACCCCCTGTAGAAGAAATCTGGCTTTAGTGAGAGGCAATGAGGCCTCCACACAGAGAGAAGTCGAGACAGAAGGTAGAAGCAAAGGGGCTGGCAGTATTCAGTCCCATCCCACAGCTTGGACGTTGCCTGAGGCTCAGATCCATCTGTACCCTCCTATTGTTTTATTTTTTAACCTTTCTCAGATTCCAAGCGCTGTTAAATCCCTTCTTTTTGCCTCAATAAATTTGAGTTCAGTTTCTGTCACTTGCAATCCAAATAATACATATGTACTCATTTACAGGCAATGAATCAAAAAAGAGAATGTCATTTTTAGTTCTGGCATTGACTCCATGTATCAGTCTGGATAAGAGGTTACACTGCAGTAACAAACAACTCCAAGCTCAGCAGAACAAAATAACGAAGGGTTAGTTTGAAATGATTGTATGTCCCTGTTTGCTCAGGACAGTTCTGGTTTATGACTCTGTCTTAACCAAATTATTAGTAGAGGCTTCTCTGAGTCTCAAAAGTGATCTGGTTTGAATGAAAAAACTATACAGTCACACTATTTATTTCTCACTTGCCTTATCTATCCATCACATAAGGCCCAGGCTGATGGAATGGTCACTGTCTGGAACACCACCACTCAATATAGTAAAGGGAAAACAGAGGTCTTGTGTCCTAAACTATCAATTAAATGCTCCAGACTAGAAGCATCATCTAGATATATCATATCTCCTTCACAACTCACAGCCCTGCCTCATTGCAAGGGGCCAAGAATTCAAAATTATTTGGTGAACAGTACTAAGGACCTTCAAATTCTAACTCTCTCCTATCGTGTATCAGTTTTCTTATTTGTAAATCTAAAATTATTACTCATTTTTTTCTAACCGACTATTATGTGGATCCTTAGATGAAAATTAGATTATTTAAATTTATATTTCCTTTTCCAAATTTATCTCACGACAACGTGCATCATTTCATTTCACATTTATTGGATGCCTGTTTGTCAAATATAGTGCTAACTCTTGAAGGATAAGGCAATGATTAAGACATGATCCCTGCCCCCAGAAAGTTAAAGCAATTTTAGTATTCTTTAGAGTATCTTTTAGTTCATTGTACTCGTAATTTACTAAGTGATTCCTTTAAGAACTGCTGGAGTTAATATCCCCAGGGTATGGTTCACTCACCTGGTAAGACCTCTAAAGAAAATCTCTATGCAAATTTAATATAGCTTATTCTCCTAATTTAATTTTAACTCTATAGCTTATATTCTTATGCAATGAAAACTCTGATCTTAATTAAATAAGCATAATACAGAAAGTCCTAATATAAAGCACTTGCAACGTCCTTTACATAGAATTGACTTTTTCATTACAGTTATTAGAACTCCTTCCCCCATCCAGAATTTTCTATCTCCTACTACTAGGGCACTCAGAACTTAAATTGCCCTGTTATGACTAAGGCTGAAACTACATCAAGATGTTCCTATTCTGGTTGCTTAAAGTCGAAACAGGAATTGGGGAGGAGGAATTTGTACAGTTGTTGCCAGTGATGCAAAAGCAGAAAATGTAGATCTGGCACCAGAACTAGAACTTCAAGTATATTTTCTTGCAGAATATTCTATAAGGTGGAGAGCTACTACTTATGAGTGCTGTATTTCAGCAATATTATGAGTGAAATGGGTTTTTATGGACCTCACCACCACTTAGAGTCAGTCTAGGGACCTCACCACCATTTATATCAGAAATAGGTTTTAAATTCCAAACAACAAAGCTATACATTAACTTTCAGAACATTATTCCATGAGTTGGCTTATCTGAATGCTACAGGTAGGTGAAGATAATTGAATGAGATGTCCAAATCCATCCTTTGCTTTAAAGTCAATTACTCTGTGTCAAGGCTGTGTATACTTTCAACACCTGGGCCTCAACCATTTAACCAACGTATACTGAGCACCCACTATGCACAAGAGAATATTCTAGGTGCTGATGATATGTTAGTGGGCAAGAGAGAGAGACTGTCTATGATCAACTCGGTATCATCTCTGCTCCCTTCTATAGATATTCCACAGTGCAGAGAGAACACAAAACCAGCCTCTTCAGAATGCCCTTCCCCGCATGGTACCAGGTTAGAGCCATCACATGAGAGGAGTCCACATCTCTGGGAAAGTTGCAGGCAGACTCATGGGCAAAACGCTAGTTCTTAAGAATCCCTACAATCAACAGTGGCAATTCCCACTGAGACTGGGATATTTTCTGAGACAGCTTCTAGGTAGGTTTCTACAAGTCAACTACACCCAACCATCTGTTTCTATGACCTTCTCCAGAAATAAAGATACAATTTATAAATCAACTTTTTTAATTAAACAAAAATAATAGGTTTTAAGTGAAAAGAGACAATTTACTGTGTCACTCACAATGAGTTAGAGAAACCCAAACCAAAATAACTTAAACATATTTAGTATTAAAAGATGATGTGTGGGGTACTTGGGTGGCTCAGTTGGTTAAGTGTGTCACTCTTGATCTTGGCCCAGGTCACGATCTCATGGTTCATGAGATCAAGCTGCATAATGGGCTCTGTACTGACATGGATTGGGATTCTCTCTCTCCCCCTCTCTGCCCCTCCCCTACTTGCTTACTCTCAAAATAAATAAATAAACATTGAAAAAAAAAAAAGATGATGTGTGTATTGTTTCCAGTTTCCATAACAAAAGACCACAGACGGGGAGGGGGGGCACTTAACAAAAATGTGTTTCTCACAATTCTGGAGGCTGAGAAGTCTAAGATCAAGGTGCTGGAAAGTAGGTTTCATTTTGAAGCTTCTTCTCGACACTTGTAAGCAGCTGCCTTCTCACTATCTGCTCACATGGCCTCTTCTAATGTAGAGAGATCTCTGGTATCTCTTCCTCTTTTATAAGGAAGTCAGTGGATCTACCAGATCAGGGTATTATCCTCATGACCTAATTTAATCATAATCACTTCCTTGAAGGCCTATTTCTAATACAGTCACAAGGGGGTTAGGACTTCAACATGTGAATACTGGGGAGAAAGGACACAATTCAGTGCATAGGGATATGACTTCATATAACAGCATATGTCAGATATTTGGTACAAGGATACAAGGAAGTCTTTTCTAAAATTACATCAAGAATCAGGAGCACCTAGGTGGCTCAGCTGGTTAAGTGTCCAACTCTTGTCCTCTGCTCAGGTCATGATCTCAGGGTTGTGAGTTTGAGCCCTGCATCAGGCTATGTACTGTCAGTGCACAGCCTACTTGGGATTCTCCCTCTCCCTCTCTCTCTCTCCCTCTCCCCCACCACACTCTCAGAATAAATAACCTTTAAAAAGAAGTCCTAAAAGTAAAATAAAATTACATCAACTATCATGATAGCCACTACTGGATACACTACATCTTGTATATTATATAATACAACCCGACACACACACACACACACACACACACACACACACACACACACACTTTAAAAACCATCCACGAATCACAGCCCTTTAAAGCTGACAGCTGAGTAAGTTGACCACAGACAGCATCAGCATCTCTCATTCCTACAAGACAGCAGCACTTGGCTAATAAGCAGAAATATCAGAAATATAAGTATCCCATGAACCACACTTGGCTTTATAGCCTGGGAACATCCTGAATGGTTCTGTGACTACTGGACTATTATTTTAATATTCAGTGCTATTATAATTTATAATTGTTTTTATATCCCATAATAATATCCCCAAATGCACCGAATGGTGATGCTGTGAAACATGCTACCCCCGCCCAAATCAAAAGCCATGGAGTGAAATTACACATGATAAAAAGCTATGAAAAGGGTCAAGGTTTATAGTTTATTTATTCATGTGTTATTTTTATGTTATTTGCTATACATAAAAAGTATATTTAAAAGTAAAATTACACTACAATTGTGGTAGATTTATGAAGTCTGGGAAAGCATCCCCCTGCATTACAATTTATTACAATAAGAAAATTAGTGTTGAATTATGTGAGCTTTGAAAAATGCAAAGTCTTTATGAACCTATTCCTCACATAAAATGCGACTGCATCGTGCATACAACTGAGAAGGATGGACATCTTGTGAACCCAGAGACAGGGTGGAGGAATCACTATGCTGCTTTCCAAGACACGTTTGTTCCTGCCTTTTCACAAATGTACCTCTCTGCCATTATTTAAATAACCTGTAATAGAAAAACTGTGTCCATTTCCTTGAAGTATTACCAAGATGGAATTGACAAAATATAATAGGGCATACTAGATCCAAAGGAAAGTTGTCTTTAGCTCTAGGTGAGATTTCATGCTGAAGTCATTTGATATGTGAGTCACACCTCCATCCAGAATCATTAATGTGCAATTTTGCCAGGAAGCAAGAGGATAAGCAAGATGATCTGATGTCCTCTGCCGTCTGATAAATGTAAGTAATTGTTGGCAGTTCAAAATGTAGCTATGTTAGATTTTATCTTTTGTTGAGCCTAACCCTCTGCTCTAATCAACTACTTCAGCCACTTTGGAGAACCACCAGATAAGCCTTGTTGGTCTCTGGCTCTGTACACAATCCCTTCCTCCCAGCAAGTTTCATGAGAATGTAGCCAAGGGCAAGCAGACTGTGTTTCCTGGGTCAACGGTGGGAGGTCAGCTATCCCTGTCGATCTGTCTTAAACCTGGAATCTTTCTTCACTCCCAACCTGTCCCTTGATAAACCAATTGCTTTTTAGGGCTCTTTCATGACCTAAATACCCAAAATATGTTTCATACCCATTCCTTCCTATCAGTAAGATCCCTACATTTTCATCATAAAATAACAATTTCCCAGCAGGGACAATATGCCCCCTGTAACTTCTCAACACACACATAATTCTTAATCCATCTAAAAGAATTTCCCATCCTGAATGGAACCACCTTGCAAATGTTATAATACAGCATTCATAAAATTGGCATCATACCCTAAATTTTATAAAAGTTTGTATTACCATGAAGAAAATGAAAAGATGCAGCCTAATAGTTGTGTCCATTATGATACTTAAGGTTACTGCATGGTATCACACTTATACAGTGCTTTGAAAAAGCCTGACCGATTTTTAATAACATAAAAGATATTCATGTAGTCAGAAGAACAGATTTTTCTCCTTTCCCACTGAGAAAAGGTAGAAAGGAAAATGCTCAACTTGAAACCAAGGAAGTTTAGTTAGATTTAAAGATTTAGAAATTGTTATATAGGACTAGGTGAAGAAATCTAAAATATTCTTTCCTGTTCCTAAGCATTGCTGACAGATGCTTGTCTGTCAGCAATGCTTAGATAATATCACAGGACAGCCAGACTGACAATTCCTTTGGGGCAGGCACCATATTTCTTTTGTCTGCTTTTGATTTATCAGTCATTGGAATGTATGTGGCATACAGGCATTTACAGAATAGACATTCAATAAATATATGTTAAATGAATGAATGTCTAATCAAAACGTCAAGTCAAATATGTTCATTATTGTATATCTACTCTAGCCAATCCTCATAACTACTGAAAGTAAGAGGGATCTTAGAAGATGTGCCCATGGTCAAAACAGAGAGTGGCAGACCTAAAACTTGAGTCTCCCACTTTTAAGTCCTATCAATTAATCAATGATGGAACTCTGTCCACGGAAGAATAGTTAACAACCTCTATTTTCCCCAGAATAATAGATGAATCGAAGTAAAAAATACCCTGAGTCCCAGTAATTGGCAGTAGATTCAGACCAACCAAACTAAAATATCTTGTGTCCACCATTAGCCAAGCATTACATACATAGTTGTTATGTAAACAGCTGGGCTGTTCTGTGAGGTAGGGATTGTTATCTCCATTTTTTTTTAATTTTTTAATGTTTATTTATTTTTGAGAGAGAGGGAGAGAGAGAGAGAGAGAGAGAGAGACAGAGTGTGAGCGGGGAAGGGGCAAAGAGAGAGGGAGACACAGAATCTGAAGCAGGCTCCAGGCTCTGAGCTGTCAGCAGTCCACACAGAACCCGATGCAGGGCTCAAATCCATGAACTGCAAGATCATGACCTGAGCTGAAGTCAGACGCTCAACCGACTGAGCCACCCAGGTGCCCCTGTTATCTCCATTTTAAAGATAAAGAAGAGCCACAGAGAAATTAAGCCAACTGCCTAATGTAGCTCAGTTAGTAGAAATTTGAAGCCAAATGTTTTGATTCGACTTCATTCTTTTTCTATATCTTGAAAAACCATGGAATTCATTAGACAATTAAATACGATGACCATCTATTTCATCATCCAAATGAGGACACTTTCTGAAAATGAAAGAACTACGAAATCATCAAGCATAAACTCGCTCCGTCCCGGGAAAAACTGGAGGAAGATCTTTCTGGTCCTGCCCCTTGATCCCTTCCTCTATCAAAGCATGTCTGTATCACCAGAATCTTAATCACTCCTTCATAAAGATTTGCTACTTTTGGATCAGCCTATGTGTCTGTACATCTTCAAACTGAAAGGTAGGTATTTTTACTTTGCATACTATAAAAGTAGTTGGAGTGTTTCAAGGGACTCTAAATGAATTAGAGTCAATACTATTATAGTATATTAATTAAATTATGATTGCTTACATAAAGTCAATTTCTATTCAAAATTTCTGAGGAACAATAAACTTTTTTTCTGTGTAGGGTGATATCAACAGTGCTTTGCAGGGAAACTGAGAGGAAGTAGAAGTAGGCTAGATGCTAAGACCCCAATTTCCTACACAGCACCACAATGTCATTCTGTATTTATATAATGGCTTTGGGTCGGAAATTTGAAAAGAAGAGGTTATTTGCTGGGTAACTTCTTAGTGAATGGTAGAAAATGTCAATTCCCACTTATTACTGCTTAATTAGAACTTTTCAAAAGTTATTTTCAAATTTCAGCATTTTGAAATGTCAACTTGTAACACTTGCAAATAATTTCTAAAAAGCTGTACAAACTAAGCCTTATACCTTTGCCTTTTAGAAATAACCCATGGTGACACCGGGTTGCTTTGGAGAACTGTAAAGGCTCTCATCTTCCCAGAGCTTACCTCCCTGCACCATAAAATAAAGCTGAGAAAGGTTTGAACTCAGAGTCGATCAGTTTACTTTCTGTTTACAGTCATCTGTGAGAGTCAGGGTGTCTTTAAAAACAAACCAGGTTGTTCATTGTTTGGTGGTACCAGAAATATAAATAATCTAATTTGCTGTGGTCCATGTGCTGTGTGGATTCGCCCTTAAGAATGGACAAGCCAGGACCAGTCAAAAGCCATCCTTAGAAATTTGAGGATTTTGTGTAGCTAGGGAGAAGCTGGCAATCCTTTGTGCAGCCTCGGAAACACCTCTCAGTAAAAACTAAAGATGGCTTTGCTTGGGGCACCTGGGTGGCTCATTTTCGTTAAGCATCCTACTTCAGCTCAGGTCATGATCTCACAGTTCGTGATTTCGAGCCCCACAACGGGCTCCATACTGACAGCTCGGAGCCTGGAGCCTTCTTTGGATTTTGTGTATCTCTCTCTGTCCCTCCTCTGCTCATACTCTCTGTCTCGGTCTCAAAATAAATAAACAAAACATTGAAAAATGAATAAATAAAGATGGCTCTGCTTGAACAAAAGGGACATCTCCTTCCATGATCTTTATCCTGGAGATTCCATCCATCTGCTAACTTCTACACCTGGTCCAATATTAGCATAGCCGGTCCAGGGAGTCATTGTGATATCCCTATGAATGTGGAAGATGGATTCTTAATATTGTTTATTAGGAGAAACTGAATTATCTGAGATTAAAACAAAACAAATTATCATAGGCATAGGTTTGTGATTGCCCAACGTCACCCCATCTGATCACCCACATGAAGCCACTAACTCATACATGAACATTCTCATACATCTAAGAGTGGGGAGGAAAATGGAGGTGTATCTCCCACCTTGGCTGGCTTCTAGCCCCAGGAGGTGGGCCATAAAGTGGTTTTCATCCACCTTGAGCCCAGACATGTGGCTGTCATCACAGAGAAGTCCCTAACCCCTCACCAACTACGAGCTCTTTGTCAAAGAAGATGGTTTTCCTCCTGGCAAAAGTATTAATCAAGGTAACATTGTAAATGAGAATGAAATCCAGACCTGGACCTGGGCCAGTGGCTGCTCTGTTCTTGTCCAGATCTGGTTTGCATAAGTCAATAGTCTACTCCATGTAATAAATGTCTGAATCTTAGCTTCTGCTGCCTATAATCTATACCAAATCTTCTGTGATCCATTAAATACTTAAGAAATACCCTCATTTGTTGAAGTTAGTCCACAGTTTTTAATAATTTTCCACACAAATTATACAGATGATCTTATGCCTTATAAAGAAAGCGGGGGTGGGGGGAAGCTAGGGCTAGAGAGGTATAGCCAAACACATCAATAATTTCTATCAGTACTTAGCATTCTAATTACAATAAATATTACAGGATGGCTTCATTTTCCATTTATTATATTAATGTGGGCGTTTATATATGTTTTCCCTTCCTCTGTGAATGTTAAGTCAATTGTAGAGTACAGACCAGGTAAACCTCCTAGGCTAGTGGCTTTTAACCTGGGTTCCTTGAACTCTCAAGGCATCCTGGGAGAGAACTCAGGGAGTCCATTAATTTGGATAGGAAAAAAAAATTTGCATCTTTATTTTCTCTGTCTCTAGTGAAAATTTAACATTTCTTTCAATTATGAATGTGGGCAACATATCATCACAGTATTAGTCAATCCTGTGACTGTGTCGCCAATGGAATTCACGTATGTTTTCATATCACATTAGGTTGTAACAGCTGTTTTGCAACACCAGTTATACTCATCATTACTTCAAAATCACAGTACTTAAACGTCTACCCCATAGCACAGTTTTATTTTGTACAATATTTTGTTTATAAACTTTTAATTAATCTATAAAAATTATTTTTAAAATTTGTATTTTTATTGAGGTATAATTGACACACAACACTATATTAGTCTCAGGCATAGAACATGATGACCAAGGATTTGTATATACTGTGAAATGATCACCACAGTAAGTCTACGTAACATCTGTCACCACACATAGTTACAAATTTTTTTTCTTGTGTTGAAACTTTTATGATCTACTCTCATAGCAACTTTCAAGTATGCAATACAGTATTCTTAACTGCAGTCACCTGTTTTGTGCGATTTTGAAAATAGTGTTTTAATACAAATGACTTCTTTTGTAATCCTATGTACTTTATCTTATTTATACGCCTACAAACATTATTCTGAGAAGTCATTTACAGGCTTGTACAGACCAACAAAGAGGTCCAAGGAGCAGATTAAGAATCGCTGTCAGGTGCTCACATTTAATAACATAAATAGGGGCACCTAAGTGACTCAGTCGGTTAAGCCTCTGACTTCAGCTCAGGTCATGATCTCACAGTTTGTGAGTTCAAGCCCTGCATCGGGCTCTGCGTTGACAGTGCAGAGCCTGAAGCCTGCTTCAGATTCTGTGTCTCCCTCTCTCTCTGCCCCTCTTCCACTCGCACTCTCTCTCTCAAAAATAAATACACACTTTTTTAAAATAACATAAAAAATGCAAGGAGACATAAAAAAGTTTTTATATGAAAATGCTTAAATAAATAATAGTTCATAATATCATGTGACCCATTTCAAGGTAAGTGCACATTTCAATTCTCATTAATTCAAGTCCATTTAAAAGTTTCCTTTCTTTTTTATGCAGCTGTCCAGTTTTCCCAACACCATTTGTTGAAGAAACTTTCTTTTCCCCATTGTATATTCTTGCCTCTTTTTTGGTAAATTAACTGACCACACAAGTGTGGGTTTATTTCTGGACTCTATTCTGTTCTATTGATCTATGTGTCTATTCTTGTGCCAGTACCATACTCTTTTAATTACTATCGCTTTGTAGTATATCTTGAAATCTGGGTTTGTGATACCTCCAGGTTTGCTCTTTGTTTTCAAGATTTCTTTGGCTATTCAGAGTCTTTTGTGACTCCGTACCAATTTTAAGATTATTTGTTCTAGTTCTAGTTAGAAAAATGTTGTTAATGTTTTGATACAGATTACATTAAATCTGTAAACTGCTTTGGGTAGTATGGACATTTTAGGAATATCGTTTCTTCCAATCCATGAGCATGGAATGTCTTACCATTTGTGTCATCCCCAATTTCTTTCATCAATTTTTTTATAGTTTTCAGAGTACAGGTCTTTTACCTCCTTCGTTAAGTTTATTCCTAGGTATTTTATTATTTGGGGGCATCTACATACAAAAGAATAAAACTGGACTACTTTCTTATACTATATAGAAAAATAAACCCAAAATGGATTAAAGACCTAAATGTGAGACCTGAAACCATAAAACTCCTAGAAGACGTATGTAATAATTACTTTGACATTAGCTATAAAAACATTTTTCTAGATATGTCTCCTCTGGCAAGGAAAATAAGCAAAATTAAACTATTCAGACTACACCAAAATAAAAAGCTTCTGCATAGTGAAGAAAACCATCAACAAAACAAAAAGGCAAGTGGATGGGAAAAGATATCTGCAAATGATATATCCAATAAGGGATTAATATCCAAAATATATAAAGCACTTATACAACTCAATACCAAAACAAAAATAGTAATCCAATTAAAAAATGGGCAAGGGACCTAAATAGACATTTTCCAAAGAAGATATATAGATGACCAACAGACACATGAAAAGATGTTGAACATCACTAGTCATCAGGCAAATGTAAATTAAAACCACAATAAGATGTCCCTTTATGCCTGTCAGAATGGCTAAACTCAAAAACATAAGAAATAACAAGTGTTGGAGCATCTGGGTGGCTCAATCGGTTGAGCATCTGACTCTTGATTTTGGCTTGGGTCATAATCCCAGGGTTGTGGGATCAAGCCCCGCATCAGGCTCTGTGCTAAGTGTGGAGCCTGCTTAAGATTCTCCTTCTCCTTCTGACCCTCTCCCCACCCCATGCTAAAAAAAAATTTTTTTTAAAGGAATTAACAAGTGTTCGCAAAGATGTGGGAAAAAAAGAGAAACCCTGTGCACTGTTGGTGGGAATACAAATTGATTTAGCTACTGTGGAAAATAGTATAGAGGTTCCTCAGTAGAATTACTGTATGATCCAGTAATCCCAAGGAAAATGAAAATACTAATTCAAAAAGACATATGCACCCGTATGTTTACTGCAGCACTATTTACAATAGCCAAGATATGAAAGCAACTCAAATGAATGGATGAAAAAGTTGTGGGACATATATATAATGAAATATTACTCAGTCACAAAAAAAGAAGGAGATCCTCCCATGTGCAAAAACATGGATGGACACAGTGGGTATTATCCTAAGTGAAATAAGTCAGTTAGATAAATACCATATTATTTCACTCATAGGTGTAATTTAACAAACAAAACAGAGGCGCCTGGGTGGCTCAGTCGGTTAAGCCTCCAATTTCGGCTCAGGTCACGATCTCACGTTCGTGGGTTTGAGCCCCGCATTGGGCTCTATGCTGACAGCTCAGAGCCTGGAGCCTGCTTTGGATTCTGCGTCTCCTTCTCTCTCTCTGCCCCTCCCCCTCTCATGTTCTGTCTCTCTCTGTCTCAAAAATAAATAAAACATTAAAAATTTTTTAAAAAAAGAAACAAAACAAAGACAAAAAAGACCAAAAAAAATACAGACTCTTAAATACAGAGAATAAACTAGTGGTTGCCAGAGGGAAAGTGGGCAGGGGTATGGGAGAAACATATTAAGGGGAGTAAGCATACACTTCTATTGATAAGCACCAAGAAATGTACAGAATCATTGAATTGTTATATTGTACACCTGAAACAAATTTAACACGGTATGGTAATTATCCTTAAATAAAAATAAATAATTAAGCACACTGTATGTAAGATGGAAAAAAAAAAACGGTATCCTCTCCTGAAAGCTGAAGAGAAAGGAGCCCTCACAGCTCTCTGGAAGGTGCATGGTATAGGACTCCAGTGGGCTGCATAAGGATACATTTCTGCCATGATAAACCCAGGATGGGTAGATGGATACATAACTGATCGTGCTTTTCATGAAGACTGTTCACAGAGAATCTTACTCTTGGATTCTTTGTGCGTGGTTTTCCGTTTCATTAAATCTGCTTAAGAATCAAATTATTTACAGTGTAAAGGAACAATTACAATCAATGTGTGATGATAATTTCCTTAGTTTTCCCCCCAAAAAGCACATGCTATCTTCATACATATAAGTTACAGAGGACAGAAATATCCACCTTGATCTTCATGGCTTTCAGACATAATCTGGGCACTTAAATGCCCCTCATTATTCAGCCAAAAAGACCAGACTAGGACAAAAGGTCCCTCGGCCTTAACAATTTGTTTTTGTTTTTTTTTAATAGAAGATGTTCACTTTCTTTCGTCTCATTTTCACCTGCTAATAATTATCTCTTTATCCTTATCTTCATTTCAGTAGAGCCAAATATGTAGTTCAATGGCCTTTCTCGATGTCCTGGGAATAAAGGTACCTAATTGTGATGTTGCTGCCATCTTACTTCTGAAACGTTCCTGAATAACAGCTTTCACTATTCTGATGACCTTCATCCATCCCAGGTTAACCCACAACGAGAAGTGGGGTTTAAGATGATTCTAGGACCCACGGTTAGGATGATTCCAGGACTTTGTTGTACCTTTATAAATGCAGCTGGTCCTGCTTTCGGTTTCTTCTATGAGAAACTTGGTTCAGATGACCTGGGTAGTACCCGCTGTAAATCTCTAACACGTTCACCAGGCCTGGCTGAAGGGGATTAGTCTAGGACCACAGAGTTCCTTTATTTTCATATTCCAATGTCCAAAAAAAAAAAAAATCAGGAACCAATTTCCCCATAGATCCACAGCCTCCACATATTTCTATCTTCACACAACTTCCCAAGCTTTGAAGAATAACATTTAAAAGACGCTAAAGTTCAAATGTTTCAATCTCCCAACTTTGTAGATAAAGAAAGGTAAGCCTAAGCGGGTGGAGAGATTCACGCAAAGTCATCCAGGTGCAGAGCTGAGAGAACACGCTTCCTGTGCCTTTTCCATTTCACCACGCTGCCCTCTCACCCTCCCTGTGTTTTATTGCATTCATAGGCACTTAATACTGAAAAATACTATCATCAACGATATTTGCTAACACTTTAAAAACAGCAGTGTTCAACCTATTTTCTTCTTTCATTCACAGCTCCGTATCCCCTTTTTCAATTGGTGCTTTCCTATAGCTGATTATTGCTCAACAATTTGAAGCCTACCATTATGTACCAATCTATACCTAAAAAACTGGACTGCTTTAAAGGCTTATACTAGCTTTCCAACTGCTAAACAAAGAATCAATTCCTGTTCTATTTTATTAAGCTTACTGGTATTTGCTAATGAATTTCTGTGAAACAAAATATAAAATGTTTAGGGCGCAACCCAAAGACATTTTGAAAGTAATGGCTTTGTTAAATTGAATAATCTTCCAAAAAATCCCCAAATATATGAATTTCCATTCTTATAAATAAATCCCTTCTGGCTTTTACTCCAAAGCCCAGGAAGTCAGCCATTGTAAAGGGGATTAAAAGAAAAGGCAAACACACTACACTATAAGAAAACTCACTCAGTGAAAAGAAAATATTTAAAAGGCCATTCGAGCTTGGAACCTAGCAAAGTAGCAACCAAATGATTTAAGCAAGGACATCAAAGAATATTCACATAAAGTGGTAGTATTGAACACTTTGCTTTGTCTTTGGTGGCAGTAACAAAAGATACAATACATGAAAGGCTCAGATTCTTAACCCATTTTATGTATCTACAGAACTCAGATGGAAACTCACAACCCAAGTGAGGGCACAGCCAAGAAAACAATTTTATGGGAAATAGTGTTATGCATCCAATTCATGGTTTAATACAGTCATTGATTTAAGCTTCATATGGTAATATAAGTTTAAGCGGAACTAATAAACAAGAAACAAAAACTTTACTCCTCCTCTTTATGGCTACTCTCTGACAGAGATGATAATCAATGGTTACTTTTTCCACCCAATTAAACAACCACAGGTACAAACAAGAGAAGACCAATGGAAAATGTGTATAAGGCCATGAGCTAGAAAGAACCAAAGGAAAAATTAAAAGGATAACGGATGAGTGTGGTAGCTTTCAGATATTAAAAACACTATAGTAAAGTCAGAAAATCTAATGAAAATACAAAATATTTTCCATGGCTCTTAAAATACAGAAGAGTCTCCACTGATAGAACTCAAACCAGGATTGGATTTCTCTAGATTTTACATCTAATCAGTCCCAAAGTCCTTTTGAATCCATCCCATTGGTCTTCCCAGAGCCACTATGTGCTCCCATGTCTCTTAAAACACCACAGTAGTCACTAGTTGTCCCTCCATGTGGCAGCCAGAAGGCCCTATCTAAATCAGTCCTGTCCATTCTTGCTTAAAATCCTCTGAAGGCTCTCCATAACCTTTAGGATAAAGTTCAAGTGTCCAAACAAATCTTAAAAGACCTGTCATGATTCGCCCCCCTGCACAGCTTTTCACCCCAGATTCCATCCAGACTCCCCACGCCCAGCCCCCAAACACACACACATACACAAACCCACATACACACACACACACACACACACACACACACACACACACACACACACGGCTGTCCAGATATGTAAAAACACTTGCAGTTCACAGAACACAGCATGCCCTCCCCCTGAGTTCTTGTACATGTAATTACCTCTATGAAGAGGGCTCTTTCCCTCACTGTATCTGCTGAGTGGATTTAGTTTAAGTATCTTTTCCTCTGTGAAGCTTTCCTAGACTTCCCCAATTAGAATAAGGGCACTTTCTCATTTGTGCACCCATAGTGCCTTGTACAAACTTCACAATGCACTCATTCTAAGGTATATTCTCTCCTTCCCATCTATCAGTCCCTATAGGAAGGGAACCATGCCATGTTCATCTCTGTTTCTCAAGTTTTTAGCACAGTAACTCACATAGAATTGTTACTCAATTAAGGGTTGATGAATGAATGGATTTAATTAGACCATTATTCATACAATATTGAATAAATATCCATTTAATATCTACTATATGTCAGACACTGTGTTGAGTGCTGGGGACATACTAATAAAAAGGCATGATGTCTATGACTGAGAAACAGTCTAGTGAATGGCAGGGAGAAGGAAATTGCCTATATCAAGCGCCACTAAGAATAGCTCCTTTGACATACATGATCTCATTTAATCCCTACTCTGACTCTGTGAAGGGGTGTCAGTCCCATTTCACAGATAGTCTCTGAGAGCTTAACAAATCCTTGAGGCTCATACAATTGATCCCAGAGCCAGAATTTATATACAATGCTATCAGATTCCAAAACCCATACCGCTTTATTCTGTGTCTTTGTATTTTTCTAATGTTTAAACGTCTGGGGTTCTTTGTTGTTAATTTTTTGTTTTAACTTCTGACATAAGAACTGGGACCCAGATAATAAGATGACCTTGTTCACATCACTATGAAGCAGTGATTCTCAGACCACTCTATCCAGGTTATAGAAGCAGTTGTTGCCAAATGCTGTGCTGTCAGCTCTATGAATGTTTCCACTTTCCTGTTTCATTCAGAAAACTCAACAGCAGACATACTAAATCCACTGTGGTCTCATCCAGACTTCAATAAGAAACTATCATTTCAGAATCTCTACGTCCTGAGGCTTGACTACTGTTTCAAAGGTACAGTGAACTGCCAAAATCAAATGAAATCTAATATTTTACACAATCATCAAAATATTGATGACAGTGATAATATTAGCAATGACGAAAATGATTGCAGCAGCACCCCAGAAAAACTCAACAGTGCTCAAAGAAGAAAGCAAAGGAAAAATCACATTTGTCTCTCAGGTTCATGATACCCAATAAAATACTGGCTCTGCTAACACACAGATTTCCATCTTTAATCTCCTGAGGAATGTATTTCCTACTCTTCTCTTGAATGCCCCAGTGCTATCTGTAGTCCTCGCTTTTTCTTTTGTTCTTTCCCTTAAGTCCCATATTTAAGCTTGTGAGCATTTCAAGCTTAATATGAGCAGCATCTGATTCTATGTAAAATATATATATATATATTTAATTTATAAACATTTGTATAGTTCTTAATAAGTATCACACACTGTTATAAGCATTTTACAAATAATTCATTTAGTCCTTGCAACAATGCTATGAGGTAGGTATTTTTTTGAGGTAGGTATTATTACTATCCTCATATTACTAATGAAGAAAATGAAGGGGAAAAATTAAGTAACTTGTTGAGGGTCACAAAACTGATGCGGGTAACGCAGAGTGGCAGCTAGAGTCGACTCTAAGTACAAGGCTAATCTGTCTCTCAGATAAATATGATAAGACATACAGCAATCCTGGAAAGGAATATCAGCATGGGTCATTAGAAAACTACAAATAATACGTGAATAACTGTTGACTTTGAATCATACAGCTTTATATTCCAAGTGCTGCTTCAAGACTAGTTAAACACATTCAGTGGATACACGGTATGGAGATGGGGAAGGTTCTTCTGGAATCCCATGATCTCCTGATTAACCCATTCATTTCAAGGTCCCAGTAGCACTGCTCAATTAAGGACAGTCAAGCGGCGCTAAGCACCTGCCTGCAGAAGGATCCCTAAACACTTTGAGAAAGTGAGAAAGGCCATCCTCAGGAATAAGTCCACTTGTGCTTAGAATGTGGTTATGTCATTAACTCAACAGAAACAGGAAGCCCTTTTGAGAAATGCTCCATCTTAAATTAAATCAGATCCCAAATGAAGAACATCAACCCCAAATAGGGTAACCATCTATCTCTGTTTGCCTGGGAGAATTCCAGATTTCAACTATGGTCCAAGTGTAAATATACACAACATGCTCGTTCACTCTCAAACTCATACCAATCTGGGTGATAAAATATGCTGTAATCCTCACTGTGGACAACCAAGAGTTGGTTGTAACTCTTAACACGTCTAGGTAAGAATGACCTCTCCCAAAGAGCATACACAGCTTCTTTAAAAATGTCGAAGCTTGCCATCTGATTCACAACTCTTCATCTAAAACCCAATTGCTAAATCACCTTAGACATCCTGAACAGAGAAAGATTAACAAATTTTTTCAGTGCTTCTTAACTATGTAACCACCTGTACAAAGTCTCATACAGGCATGCAAGCCAGGGCCCCTGCCCTCCAGCTATGCACCAGCCACCTGAGAAGATGCTAACGTTACATTGCTGGCTCCCACCATGCAGCTACTTAATCCTCACAGTAACGCTGTGAGATTAGGATCAGCACCCTCTTTTTAGAAAAAGAAGAACAGGCTTGGAGATCACTGTTGAACTGACAAAGAAAATTAATCATCCGGACACTGCTGAAATAACATGGAATTTTTAGCTCCCATTCCTACCACACTTTTGAGATGACAGAACGTTTTAATATACACATGACAGAGTCTTTGAGGTTCACACAACCTTTGCTTTCATTTATTATACAATGAAACTCCATTCTCTCTAGGACCAATTCTGTGTACGTGTTTCACCTGATGAAACACCAAGCAGAAGTACGACCTGATGGAACTACATTGCCTGTACGGCGGCATTTATCGAAGTATCTGAATATTTAGTTGCCTTTTCTTTCCTGTTTTTATACAACACAGTGGAATACAGAAAAATGAACTGTTAATACTGGTACTAATACAATTTAGGAAATGCGAATTATCATCAAGCGTACCAAAAGCAAGACATCAAAAGCTCATGGGACATGAGCTGGTCGATTTTGAGTTTATTTGTGAAGGAAATAGCAGTTTCTCGATGACATACATGCAATGATAGAACTGGGGGTCAAACCTTGTGTCTGTAATTGAAGTAGGGGTAGAGAAAATGGAGAGATTTATAAATTTGTGGATTAAGAACCAATATCAGAAAAGGATTTAAGTGATTCAGATACAAAGAGAAACTCAGAAATCATTAGAGCTGTTGATATGGATAAAGTTTTCTACAAGTTTCTTTTCAAGGGAAGACAAAGGCTAGCTTCAACTCTTCAGAACAAATTTGGTACGAATGTTGGTGATCTGCATTAAAGTCAGCATCAAAACTGCCTGCTAAGTCCCCTGAAAAATCACCACCTAGAAAGTCCACCCCACTGTTTATTTTTTTTAATGTTTATTTATTTTTGAGAGAGGGAGAGAGAGAGGGAAGAGGCAGAGAGAGAGGAGACAGAGGATCCAAAGTAGGCTCCACACTGACAGCAGAGAGCCTGATGTGGGGCTCGAACATGAACCCAGAAGATCACAACCTGAGCTGAAGTTGGACGCTCAACTGACTGAGCCACCCAGGTGCCCCACCACTCCACTGTTTAAATACATTTCTTCTACCTCCTAAAGTCACACCAAATAAGCTAAGAAATTAAAACCTTAGGTAGGAAATTCGTTTTAAAATAAATTCACATTACATGTCTTTAAAGCTTAACATGGTTTTTAGTCTCACAGACAATCACATATACATTGTAGAATTTACAAAGAAAAACCTAGGGCCCATTTACCATGCTTGATGCCATAACTAGGGGTTTTATAACATTTTCATTTCTATGGGATTGTCTCTCCTCAACTCCTTGCTATTATCCAGCCAGTCTGTGTTACTCAGCTATTGTATATGATTTCCACCCTTGTTTTCAGAAAGACCTTCCGTGATAAAATGAGATAAAATGAAGACTGTTTGCTCTCACTGTAGGCCTGTGGTAGAGGAGATCCCACAGACCAAATTTAATTTACTGTGGGTGGAGACTCGCTTCTCTCTGAGTCTGCCCTGACTTGCCTTGCTCCAGCTTGGTGGCAGCTATTAATTGCTTGTTGAATAAATTTCAAAAAGAGTCTCAAAAGTTAAGAATATTTCCAAAAGTAAGAAAAAACAGAATGTCTTTTCCAACCTAACTTTCACCATTTACTTTGACTCACCCTTTCGCAACTGGTTTTTAAGCAGCTGAAATCCACTTATAATTCTCGCTGAATGTTGGCTTTCTATTCACCGCTATGGAGAAAGCTACAGGTCAGGAATCAAGCGTCAGCTTTTTTCTGCAGGTTTTCAGAACATACAGCCTTCTCTTTTCTGCAACAACCTGAAGTTCCTTCTAAAGCACACTCTTTTCCTTTGAGGCAGAAAGTCCCCTTTCTTTGGTTGCCCCGAGCCAGAGAGTTTCCAAGCTTCTCTCTGGAGTCTGCCCATCCCTTTGAGCCTTTCTGCATCTTTATACCTTGGAGGCCTAAAATGACATCACTCTCTTCGGCTGATCCCAGCTGAGCTCTTCTGACAAGAAGTATGAAGACGAACTACAAATGGAGGAGCTGCCCATGATGGGACTTGTTAAAAGGAAAAACTATATTACAGAGCAATATTTCCTTTTGTGGAAAAACTATATTCATAATAATCTTTACACATCCACAAAATGAAAAGCTACATTCCAAATGTTGGAATTAAGGATGACATTCACTCTTGTCACTGCCTACACTTGGGCAATGCTTGAAATTTTAATAAATAAGTACATATTTCATTTGTAATGAAAACAATAAGGAATGGTTAGGCTTTTTCAGCAGGTGAGACCTCCTTTATGCAAAGCCCTGCCCTAGAGACTAGAGATATGAGGATAAATTAAATGTGGCCTCACCATGGAACAGTTTGTGATCTCAGGGCAATGGACACATAGGTAATTAGCCATACTATCATTGTTTTGATGTGGAATCAAAGGAGTAAATAAGTATTAGTTATTTAATATTTAGAAAGAAAACAATTTATTCACTGGCGCCACTGAATCCTTAAAAGAATTTAGAGGGAACAGAAAAAGGAAAAGTCAGCTGGTTCCTGTTGGAAAGGACACATGCTTTCCAGACAACACAAGCTGGATTCAAATCCTCACTGCTTTTACCTGCCATTACACATCATGCAACTTGCCTACTCTCTTAGAGCAGTGGCTCTCAAAATCTAATAGGCATGAGTATTACAGAAAGAGGATCACACAAAATGCAGATTCCTGGAGAACATGCCTAGACTTTCTGATTCACTAGGTTGTGGACAGGGCCCAGGAAACTGCATTTCAACAAACAGCACAGGTGATTCTGGTGCAGATGGTCCACAGATCACACGCACTATGAAAAACACGGGTGGGGAGCCTCGGTTTCCCCATCTAAGGAAGATGCCTACTTTCTTCAGGTTTTTGTGAACATAAATCAGACCTAATAAGGGTGGTTCAATTTTTCTATAACCTAGAAGTCTGTAGAGACGCCTTCAGGATACTGATAGAATCAGCCACAAGCCAATCTTCTCTGCAGTGGGAGCTCTTAGAACTGCCCATGACTAGTCAGATTTTCCAGAGCACAGAGGAGTTGGAGGCTGTATTCATTTCCCAGAGTTCCATAAAAAATTACCATAAACTTTGTGGCTTAAAACACAGAGATTTATTCTCTCACAGTTCTGGGAGCTGGAAGTCCAGAATCAAGGTGTCAGCTGAGCCACGTTCCTCTGAAGGCTCCAGAGGAGAATCCTTCCTTGCCTCTTCCAGCTTCTGGGGGCTCCTCACATTGCTTAGCATCCCTCCAGTCTCAGCCTATATCTTCACATGGTCTTCTCCTGTCATTCTGTTGTTTTCTCCTCTCCCGTCTCTTGTAAAGACACCTGTCCTTGGATTTGGGGTCCACTTGGGTAATCCAGGGTGATCTCATCTTGAGACCCATATTTAATTACATCTGCAAAGACCCTTTTTTCAAATAAGGTTATATTTACAGGTTCCAGGGATTAGAACACAGACATATCTTTTGGAGGGGACACCATTCAATCTACTACAAGGGTTTTATGGCCTTTGTGCTCTCTCTGGTTCTATAACCCAACCTCTGCTGAAGTAATTCACTTTTGAGACCATCTTCCATCCTGCACAAACTGTGCAGACATGTGAACAGTCTCTCTCTCCGCATTTTTAAAAATGAAATTTACTGTGATAAAATATTCATAACATAAAAATGTACCATTTTAGCCATTCTTAAGTGTATAGTTCAATGGCATTAAGGACATTTATATTGGTGTACAACCATCACCACCATCCACCTCCAGCACATTTCCATTATCCCAAACTGAACCCTTTAAACATATGTATACCTTAAACAACTCGACATTTCACCCTCCCACCACCCTCTGGTAACCTCTTACCTGCATTCTATCTCTAAGGATCTGAGTACTGTAGGCACCACATATAAGTTGAATCATACAATATTTGTCCTTTTGTGTCTGGCCTCTTTCACTTAGTATAATGTCCTCAAGATTCATCATGTAGCATGTATAAGAATTGCATTCCTCTGTAAGGCTGAATAATATTCCACTGTATGGATACACCACTTTTGTTTATCCATTCATCTGTTGATGGACATCTGGATTGCTTCCAACATTTGGCTGTTGTGAATAATCCTGTTCTATTCTAATACGGTTCTAGATTTTGACGTGGAAAAATTCACCCATAGAAGGCTGTTATGAATGTAGCACACTGTACTGGAGAGAGGAAGACATCTATATTACAAAAAATATCAACAACCTAAATTTGACTACCAAACCAAACTGACCTTACAAAGTCCATTAGCCCTTTCTGCCTACTCTGTTTCCACTTCTCTCTAAGTTTTCTGGCCACTTGCTCCCTTCCCTTTCCTTCCTTCTTCCTCTTTCCTCCTACTCCTTTTCCCTCCTTCCCACCTAACCAAAAATTTCTGGAGATCATGTATCCAGGGTAATTCAGCTACTTTTTCTCAACTTGTTTTCTACCAACGTTTTTTCTCAGGGTCCCAATTTGTAACATCGATTGGCTTACAGGGCATTTTCCTAGGCAAAGCCCATGGTCTCCCAAGATGGATATCTGGGGCCCTCCCTCCTCTGTAACATTTGAAGTAGCACTAGGACACAAATGTAGAAAAGCAGCTAAGTTGAAAATGAGGGACAGAGGATGAAAGAGAGAGCAGGGTTTGAGATGAAGAGTTTGGCACAGGGAGGAAAACGAAAATTGCCTTCACTTTAGGGGAGGGAGGAAAGAGAAGACTTGAGGACAAAGACCCTCTGGAAGATATGCTGAAAACTCAGAGCCAGAAAATAAAAAAACCGTCAAGAAATGCACAAAGTTATAAGTGCATCGGTTGATAGAACAGCTAGCCACATTGTTTACACTAGATGGCAAATATGAGGGTTAGTCATGTATAAGCTTTCAGGATAACTTCACCAGTATCAGCTAACATAGGAATTATATGTGCATGTGCTCAGAGAAGAAATATAGGCATCCTTCAACTGAATTCAATTCGTTTCTGAAAGTACGTTGCATAGCAATTTTCAAGTGGCGGGACCCTATCACTCTATTGTTTCAATGGGGAAAATGAATATGTTCCAAATCCATCCGAACATCCATCCAGTTTCCCCAAATATCAATAAAACACCTGTAAACATCTACACAGCAATCCAAATCCATTCCTGAATGATATAAATTAAATCATTTGAAACACCAAATATCTATTTAACACCTAATGAAGCATGTGGTGGGTATGCTTGTACACAGAACACATGGAATCCTTCCTAACAGTATCAAGTGAGAATTATATTTTCCTTTTACACATGCAAGGAACATACACATAATGTAAGTAAACCATGAAATAACATGTTAGAGATACTAAAGATCCTATGTAAACTAGACCCATGTTGGAAGTGCTCCCAGATCGTGGCAGAAAGGAACTGAGATGCAGGAAGGGCCAAATGTTCAGGGAAAAGCATGAGGAAGATCAGTGACTATGCAAACACTTTCAAACAACCTGAGCATAGGCTGAAGCCTGTATCCCACACACTCCACATCCTCTTGACTGATTTCAATAGCAACAAACCTTTTTGTTACACATAACACACATGCATATTGATTATGGTAAATTGCTGATTCACACTATGTGTTTAGGGTAAAAGTGTCTATAAATCCTTATGGTAAATATTTGGATAATGAGGGTTTATGTACACCTATATACTTTAAAAGAAAAACAGACTATAGTGAATTATTCTCACATTATCTTAATATATTAATGTTAATATATTCCCACATTAAATTAATTCTAAATTAAATCCAAACTTTAGTTTCTGTCTCTAAGGGATTAATGTTACAGAGTTGACACAGAGCGAGAACTCAGCTGGAAGGTATATTGGAAACACAACTTACCTTATTATTATAACCTTAAGAGATTACATAAAATTAAAAGTTCCCTCAGATTAGCTGAATATACTAAAATATGAAGCTGCAGTACACAGTATGTACTTGAGATTCTCAAATTTCAATGAAAGTATGTACTTTAGATTATCATATTAAAAACATCCTCTGTTATAGATGAATGGATAAAGAAAATCACACAAAGACACACACATATACATGTGCGTGCGCGCGCACACACACACACCAGAATATTATTCCACCATAAAATAAAAACACTGTATGGTCACACTTATATGTAGAATCGGGAAAAGCCAAACTCATAGGAACAGTAGAATGGTGGCTGGCAGGGGCAGGGGGGTGGAGGAATGGGAAGATGTTGGTAAAGTATACAGACTCCCAAGTTATTAGATGAATAATAAGTTCTGGAGATCTCATGTATAGCATGGCACCTACAATTAACAATACTGTAACATATACTTGAAAGCTGCTGAGAGAGATCTTCAATGTTCTCACCACACACACACACACACACACACACACACGTTAATTATGTGAGGTGATGAATATGTTAACTGATCTTTTGGTAATAATCATTTTGCAGCATATATGTGCCTCAAATCATCATATTGTACACACCTTAAACTTACACAATGTTATATGTCAATTATATCTCTCAATAAAGCTGGGGGAAAGTGGGCTCTGCTACGTTTCCATGTTATTTGATTTTGGCAGCTTAAAGTCATTCACTAAAAGTAAGAAGGGAAGGAGGGGGAAAGATGGGAGGAAAGGAAGAAGGCTGCATTCAAACAGGTGTAAACACCCCTATCAAAAATTGAATTTAAATAGACACACTGCCACCAAAAAGAAAGGAGCCAAGGATTGGAGCTCATACTGGGATACAGTATGAGAAAGAAAAGTTCTTCTGGAAGATTTTTCTTGAAAGCTAAGATATTTTTAGAGCGAGAGAGAGCATGCAAGTGGGGGAGAGGGGCAGAGGGAGAGAGAGTGAATCTTAAGCAGGCTCCATGCATAAGCCCGATGCAGAGCTCCATCCCACAACCCTGGGATCATGCCCTGAGCTGAAATCAGGACTTGATTGACTGAGCCACCCAGACGCCCTGAAAGCTAAGATTTTTAACATTGCCATAGGAAATGGAAATGTCTGATTGGGTCTCTAAAATGTCATTCTCTCCATCAGGGAGAAATGAAATACAAAATACTCTCTAACTACAAATAATCTCTCTAAAATCTGTCTAGATCTCTACACAACCTCACAAAAACATGAATACTTCGCTTTAAACTTTTCTTTTTTTTAATGCAACACAGTCTTCCAGGTTTGTTTTTAGCAGACACTAAGCAAAATCAATTACCATTCCCAAGAAACAGGCCCACTGAAAAATTATTTTTGAAACCTGTCACATCTTTTACACTATCTGGCCCATAAAGTTATAAATCCTCTCCCAATAGAAATCCATTCCATCGCAAGGAAGAAGAAGCCAAAGTTCTATGCCATCCAATCTCCTCTAGGGACCTGAAGACAATTTCACTCTTCTGTTTTTAAACATCTTGAAAAATCCTTACATTTGCTTGAAAGGGCAAAC
>CM053574.1:119064857-119187785 GCA_028646485.1 Cryptoprocta ferox | reverse complement strand
TAAAATAACCACTGCAAATGTCCTTGATAATGTATTTCAATGTTTCGACCTATTAGCATCAAAAAGTTCATCCTGATAGTTAACCTAATTCTCTTCAATTGCAAAATAATATCATTCCCAGGCAGGGAGGGCAGAAATGAACAAAGAATTCTGAGCAAGTCAGAGGACCTGGTGTCACATTCTGGTCAGCTACATCTGCCGTGTGACATCATGCTAGTCATGGGTCCCCATTTCCTAATTGTTAAATTACTGGACTAAATTACTGGTCTTTACAGGTAGGACACTGCTCTAGTAGTAAGTAATTAACTGGTTAGCACAAGCCAAACAGAATAGCCATTCACATATGTATGTATTATTATATTGTGTGTATATATATAATTATCATGTATTTTATTTGTATATTAAATATATAACAAATTTTACATATATATAACTACTTCATTACATATATAATCAGCACATATATATTTAGTATAAATACAGTAAAATTAGTATCTTAGATACCTCTCTTTTACTCAAGCTGACCAACTCTACTGGTTTTTTTTTTAATGTTTATTTATTTATTTTGAGAGAGGGCGCACACACGCCATGTGCACATGAGCAGAGGAGGAGCAGAGAGAAGGAGAGAGAGAATCCCAACTAGGCTCCATGCTGTCAGCACAGAGCCCGATGCAGGGCTTGAACTCACAAGCCATGAGATCATGACCTGAGCTGAAATCAAGAGTCGGATGCCCAACCAACTGAGGCACCCAGGCATCCCATCTTTTTTAACATTTCCAAAAAAATTCAGTTTGTCTGTTCTTGTAGAGAATAATGCTTTTAACATATCAATGATTTAACATATTAACTAATTTTTCCCTGTATATTTCCTATGTTCCCAGAACGCTCTGTCATTCCCAGGTTATTGCAATCGAGGAGACAGGTAGGCATTTGGGAATTTCTGTTTAAGAGAAGAACCAAAGAGACATATTCTTTACTTCTGCACCTAAAAAGCCAAGGACCTCACATGGGCAAGAAACTTACTTGAAAGAAGAATATGCTATTTCCCAATGCTAACAAGGGGCGACTGTAGTTTGCACGGGTGTAGGAACTCCCAAAAGCTCAGGAGTACCACATGTGCGAGGAGGTGGCTCTGTGGGAGGTCCTGCAGACCTCATCATCAGAACAAGGAAGGTCTCGAGCAAGCTGTAGGGACCAACACATATGAGACCAGAGAGAGTACCAGTGTGGATCCACATGCCTTAGCCTCTGCAAGGTTCCTCCAAATTAGTTGGAACCTATGAGCAAATGGAAACCAAGAGCTAAGTGAGGAAATTCTGAACTGACAGCTATTACCTTCAACTGTTGAAAGCCCTGAAATACAAAAATAATTGAGTTACATCTATTAGAGACCCTGAGGTTGTGGTCTTAATGCCATACCTCTTACACTCTTCTCTAACTCAATTCTCTGAATCTTGTATAAGTAGCAAGGTCCAAAGTAGACATGATGACTGAGGAGACCTGCTCTAGGGAGCCCGAGAATAACCTCATTGTTTGCAACATCATACATTGATTCTAAATCCTCCCTGGAAACCTGATTTCGATCATCTGAGATGATTTAGCAACAGTACACAAAATTAGTGCCACTGTAGCTTATCACATTCATCTAAGGGGGTTATGAAGTAAAATTTCACTATTGCTGGAAGAGATTAAAATTATTCAATACATGCTGTGACTTCCTAGCATAGACAAGTGAATAACATTTAAGGTTAATATGTATTAACTTAATAGCAGCACCAACAATTTTATATTCAAACACAGTTACACCTAACTTAAAAAGAAAATGCAATATATCCAGTTTCCCCTTGAGGGAAATTGACAACAGTTCATTTCCTATGTACAAAATATATCATATTTGGCCGACTTCCATTATGAGCCACCCACAGACTTCAGTCCCTAGCAGAATAAACCTCAATAATTAGCACCAGAGGCTTCAAATTTCAATTCTTTGTCTTATTGTGAAAGTTTAAAACGAGTTTATATAATCCTTTTCCCATCTGTAAGTTACCTAGAACTGGAGGAAGAATAGTTGTTTTTTTCCCCTTTGATTAATACCAAAATAGATGGAATGCATAACAACTCAATTTGCTTTGTATGGTGATAGGATTAAGCATTTCTGATTCATCACAATGACATCGCCTATTCCTGTAAAGCTTTTAGGAAATCAATTGCATCTGTTAGAAGTAAATTAGCACACCTTCTTGATTGCTGTAACATAGTGGTCATAATTACAGAAAAAAAGAACTCCCCTTTCATGCAAAAGACTTCCATTCTCCAATTGATAGAAGGATTTCTATTACAAAACTGATTTTGATATGATAAATTTATTTTAGCATAAAGTCATTAGAACAAAGTAATCACTTTGTCAACTCTCCCTGCTACACAGTACGCCCTGGAGATTTCCTAATGCCATAGGGCTGCTGTTCCAGAATTTGCACTACTGAATTCATATCATTGCATTCACAATGGTGGAAACTTTAAAAAAAAATCCTACAACTCTGAATAATTACTGTGTTTTCATTGACCCTGCATGTAAGGGTGATATAATTTCCCCAAAGGAATGGTTAAAATACTGTGCTAAAGTTCAGAATAGCTTTTTAAAACAGCTTTATTATCTTCCTACGTTCATTTTAATTTGAACAAATTAAGATTCTCGAGGGTCCCTTTTCCACTTTGTTTATCCTGAAGGCCACAGCTCTCAACATAAAGGCTTATCAGAAAGAGATAGTGACGTTTTCAGAAGCTAGGCAAACCCTTCATCTCTGCCCCCCTAAAAAAAAGTGAAAAGTTTCTAAGGGATTAGTTGGTACAGCTACGCCAGTTTATTTTCAATCTAGGTTCTCAGGTAAGTCAAATATAAGTGTGATAATATTAACCAACTCTATGAGCACCCCAGGGAACACTTAAACTCATAATTTCTTTTAAAGAGCATCTAATACCTTCCAAAGAACTAGTAATTGGTGTGCAAAGATGTTCGTACTTAAAAGCTGTTGTGGCTGGATGTAGCTGTAAAGACACAACAGTCCCACCCCCAGGATGCTCACAAATTTAAATGACGGCCTAATCACAGGAGCAGCAGCCATTGGCCAACTTGTCAATTATTTAAAACCGGGACAGCTTTGTTGTTCCAAAAAGAGCTGTCCTATTACCAAAGGGCCAGTCAACAGATTAGTATCATCAAGGTGGTTTAACAAAAAGTTTCATTAGTCAAAAGAACTCAAAAATGTAGTAGATCATTTTATCTTACTATACCTGACCATTGAGCCAGCCATACCATATCCATATTTCTATTCAGCCATAGCATTGAGCATATCACCTTAACAATATCAAATAAGTTTCAAATATGACCCTTACCCTTAATAATCGTACAGTCTGCTAAAAACAAAAGCAAAACAAAACACTCGGGTAAACAGCTGGCAAATAAAAATGGAATTTTTAGTACTAGTATTTGCCATATAAATTTTCACTCTCCAATATGATAGCCACTAGTTACATAAGGCTATTAGCACTTGAAATGTGACTAGTCCAAATTGAGATGTGCTATAAATGTAAAATACTTGATTTTGAATACTTATATAAAAATATATAAAAGATCTCAATAATTTTTGTATTTATCACACACTAAAGTGACAATATCTTGGACAGACTGGGTTAAATGAGATATATTAAAATGAATTTCAATGGTTTCTTCTTAGTTTTGTCAATGTACCTCAGTGAAAAATAAGAACGATATATGCAACCCACATTTGTGGTTTATATTCTTTTCCTCCTGGACAGGGCTGGTACAGATGATAAATACAAGTGTAATTGGGAAAATTCAGGGAGGGGCTGGCCTTTAAAGGATCCATAGGACTTGGACAAGGTGGAATTAGGAGGGAGGCATGTTCTAGGCAAGAACTGGAATGTAAAATTCTAGGGGCAGAGGGGACATTGGCAAGGAAGTGCATTTGGGGGTGCATTTGGATATTTGGACAGAGACCATGTTTTGGGGTCAGACAGAGGGGCACACATACACTCTTTTTCTAACTTCTCCTCTCACTTCGGTTGCACTTTATAAGCAAACTCACCAAAAGAGATATCAGAGAGAAGTACAAAGTGAGTTTATAAAATCTTCAGACAAAGAAAGTGAGAAGCCGAGATTCTATCTGCCAAAGGTAACCTCGCATAAATGACTTATCACCTCTGCCTCTGATTATTTCCCACAGTCCTTTAATATTATGTAATGTCTAGTATTTTTCATAATGCCAAGTCATCTTCTGATTTTAAGAATTTTCTGCCAAGATGGGCTTGAAGAATGTCGCATACCAAACAGATTGGTATCACTTTAGGGTCAAGGTCAGCCAACCTTGAGACAGGCTTCTCAACCATCAGCTGAAGCTCCCACTCTCCACATCAGCTAGCCCAAACATTATACTCTCTCTGGCCATCCTCCCTCATCCTTCCTGCCCTATCGTGGATAGTATAATCTCCAGTCCCATAGAGAAAACCTTCAAACTTACATCCAGCAAGACTTCTAGCTTCCCTTCCTTGTATGCTGGTGAAGGGAGAAGGATCCTTGAAAAATGATGCGTCTGTGGACTGAACCTATGCCGTTTTCTCACTTCAACCTATTTCACTCCCAAGACCAGATGTCCTCAAACTTGTGTTCTCATATAACCAATAAAGTGATTTTGAAACACCCCACTAACACTTTCGAGTTAACATCCAAAAATTACCATACAACTTCATATAGGGTATCATTGCCAAAGGATATAATTCCCTCCATTTTATAAATTCTATAACAACATTTAAAAATATAACAATTATTTCATTCTTTTACACATGTCAATGTTCAAGATGTGTGAAGTCATTATAGGGATCTCATTCCCACCTTCATCTAGTTAAAAAAATACATGAACAAGTTCTTCTTTAACATTAGAAAATATTACATCATTCTGTTTACTCTTAGAATTCATAATTCTGTTTTGCCTCTCCAACAAAATTTCAACCCAGTATAATATATTTTATGCTTGGAAGTCTTTTATTGATCACCTTATCCTACATCTCTGGAAAAAACTATGTTGATAAATTTGATTTTCTTTAATCGCCTGGGACCGTAAGTTTCTAAGTGATAACATTTTTCTTCTGGATTGAGTTCTCATTAAATTACCATTATATCCAATTGATAAACACAAAGTAGCATATTTTACATTTGACAGATATTTATTAATTACATAAAACAAAATTTATATGAAACAATTAATTAAGGTGGTTTTCATTTTTTTCAATTAGTTTATGGGTCCATGGATAATATAACTTACTGCCAGAATGAAACAATGTTCTGTATCAGGTTTACTCCTGTTTTTCATTTTTTGTGCCGAAAACATTTCCTACATACTAGGTAGACAGAAATGGAGAAGAGTTTTATTATAAGAATGTCGCACAATTACTTAATTCCTTCTGAGTTATATGCTAAAAGTCAAATAGTGATCTAGCATCCCATAATATTTTTAATGATCTATCAGCTGATAGTTCTTTTATGCATTATTTTCATTTCATGGAATGCAAAAGCAAACAAACAACAGGGCGCCTGGGTGGCTCAGTCAGTTAAGCGTCTGACTTCGGCTCAGGTCATGATCTCACAGTCGGTGAGTTCGAGCCCCGCATCAGGCTCTGTGCTGACAGCTCAGAGCCTGGAGCCTGCTTCAGATTCTGTGTCTCCCTCTCTCTCTGCTCCTCCCCTGCTCATGCTCTGTCTCTCTGTCTCTCAAAAATAAATAAGTGTTTGTTAAAAACAAACAAACAACAAAACAGAATGTACCCAAGTTACAAAAGGATATATTGCCCCCATTCGGGTCATTCACTTTCTCTCTATAAATGCCATTGCTTCTCTGTGAGGCCCACAGAGACACCACATCAAGTAGGACTACATTTCAGGTCTGCTCTTCTTTTGTCAATGGGAAATGAACTCTGTGAAAGAAAATCTGGGAAAGAAGAATCTGCCTGACCACAGAAGGATCCTCAGAAATGCTGATCTTAGAAAGACAACTTATGAAAATTGGAAACCTAGCAATTAGATTCCCTTAAAATTATTTGTGTGCCCACATAAACCTGCGAGTCTTTATATACTCTCAGAAGTACATGTACCTCAGTTTGAAAACCATAGGGCTTGGGGCGCCTGAGTGGCTCAGTTGGTTAAGCATCCAGCTTCGGCTCAGGTCACGATCTCGTGGTTTGCGGGTTCGAGCCTCACGTCGGGCTCTGTGCTGACAGCTCAGAGCCTGGAGCCTGCTTCAGATTCTGTGTCTCCCCCTCTCTCTGCCCCTCCCCTGCTCATGCTCTCCCTCTCTGTCTCTCAATAATAAATTTAAAAAACGGTAAAAAAAAAAAAATTAAAAAAGAAAAAAGAAAACCATAGACCTTTTACAGATTCCCATGATATCAATTACAAAATGCTGATAACTGGCAAACATGTATCAGGTCAGTCCACTCTCCTGAGATTCAGAACCACCTACCTACCAACCTATTGCCCATCCTAACTCATAAACATTTCCTGAATCTATCCACTTGTCTCTACCCTCTTGCCCTTGCCCATACTTTCTTGCCTGGAATGCCATTTTAACATCCTCCTTCACTCGTCTCCCTGTACCCAGTCTTATTTCCTTCCCACCCATTCTCCACACGGCAGCTAGAGTGGTTAAAATGATGAAATAAAGTCAGATCATGTTCTGACTCTCCTTAAAATCTTCAGTGTTGTCCCAGCATTTAGGATAAAGTACAAATTCTTTATCATGACTCACAAGGCAATCCGAATCTGGTCTCAGCCCTTCTCCTGGGAACATCTCTGACACTTCTTTTATCACTCTAAGCTCCAGCCAATGTGGACTTCCTTCCATCTTTCAAAGGCTCCTACATACATATATGTTCTTTCCTCTGTCCACTTTGCTTAACTTCTTCTTAAATAAAGGCTTAGTTTATCTGTTATTACCTCCAGGAAGCCTTCCCTGATCCTTATAATAGGTTAGGACCTCAGAGATAAATGCTCCTGTGGTACTCTTAATTCCTCTATCACAGCACATATCACACGTCACTGGAGCAACTTGTTTAATGCTTCATTTCACCCAAAGATTATCAACTTTGTACTGCAAGGCCCATATCTGCCTTCTGTAACTAGTACTGAAACTGAAATATTATAAATGCTACATAAATGAATAGTTGGTGAATAAAATAACATTCTTATCAATAATCAAAATTTTATTATCAGTATATTTATCATTCTCTAACACAAAATTTGTTTGAAATGTATCAATTTCCATTATCCCTTGAAAGCAAGTCCAGAATTCCTTCCTGATGACTCATAAAAGCATCTCAACATAGAGACCTAAGCACCAAGAGTTTGCTTATCTACTGCGTTAAAGGCGCTCTTAAGGAAAAAGCCAGCTCTTTTGAGAGGACTTGTAGCTTGCACCAACATTCCATTTAGATAGAATCATGTCAGTCATCTACATGGACCCAGGTAGGAATGATGTTGATTTTAAGGATTCTCATTCCTCAAACGTTCCGAAGGGGCTTAAAACAGAAGTTATTAATTTCTGACAAATTTCCATACACCATATTTATGTTTGCCTTGCCTCTTACACATAAACTCTTTGGGTGATAACGTTCATTATTTTTATCTGCATGCTTATAGTAATTGACTATTAAGTATTTCAAATTTCTTTTGTACAGTTAAAATTAGCAAAAACAAATGTATAATTGGCTTTAACAAAACAAATGAGCACACTGCAAAAATTACTGTATTTGCTATGAACACAGTTAAGCTGTATTCTCTAAGAGTGTCTGCCTTATTAAACCACCCATTACAACTGCCTTTATGGATAGCATCTTTCATATGAAGTAGTGCAATATGATAAGCCAACTGCTGCTGAGTGATTGATTTCATTTGTGTAGCCAGATGAAGACATGTCTTTCATATCAACACTCTAAGGCATAAGACAATCACAAGGGAATTCTTTGACAAACAATAAGCATCAATCACGAAAATAATTAACCTTCTTATTAACCATTTCCATGGTATGGGTTCATGTACTCACTTGTACAAATGTAGATACTGAGGAACCGGTATCTCCACACTTTCTTAACTTTAATATCTTTGTGGTTTCTACTCTGTATTCTACCCTGAAGAGTTCATAAATTCTACTTTTGAGTCAGGTTGCCTGAAGAGATTTTTTTTTTTTAAGTATAAGATCTCCCACAAAAGGTAGAAAATACTGAGCTCCCAGTATTCTTTGCTCAGCCCTTTCCACTGCCCTATTTCCTCATTCCCACCAAGATACAATCATTTTGTCATTTATCAAGTTCTAAACTTCACTGTTGTTTTCCATTTCTCCATATTGTGAGGCTAACCCTTACCACTTATCCTGGGTCACCCAGGCACCACGATAATCATCTTACAACCCAGATCATTTTTATCCTTTCTCTTCACATCAGCACCAAATAAAATCAATGCTTGCCAAATATTCATCTGTTCATTCATTTCACAAATATCTACTGAAAACACATGAAGCACTGTGCTAGGTACTGGGGTAAAACAGTGATCAGAGGGGACTTGAGCTTTGACCTCAGGGGCCTCCAGTCTAGCAGAGGAGATACAATAAACACATAAATATACATAATTTGAGATCATAAATGTTGTAAATAAAACTAAAATGGTTCTGAGCAAGAGGGGTGCCTGGGTGGCTCAGTCAGTTAAGCGTTCAACTTCAGCTCAGGTCATGGTCTCACGGTTTGTGAGTTCCAGCCCTGCATCAGGCTCTGTGTTGACAGCTCAGAGTCTGAAGTCTGCATCGGATTCTGTGTCTCCCTCTCTCTCTGCTCTTCCCACACTTGTGCTCTGTCTCTCTCTCTCTCTCTCTCTCTCAAAAATACATAAACATTATAAAAATTAAAAAATAAATAAATCATAAAATGGTTCTGAGTGAGAGAATAATAACGGAGAGAAGATCTACTTTTATCAGGAGGTTGAGGAAAGCCTCTTAGAATTAATTACATTTAATCTGAGACGTAAAGAATGATGTCTCAGGAGCAAAGGGGATAGAGGCATAAATAGAATGATAGACAAAAGAGCCTTATAAGGTGACTCTTCACTATAGAAAACTGGTTGTTGCCAGAGGGCAAGTGAGTGAGGGTATGGGTGAAATAGGTGATGGGGATTAAGAGTACACTTAGCATGATGAGCACTGAGAAATATACACAATTGTTGAATCACTGTATTGTACACCTGAAACTAATGTAACACTGTATGTTAACTATACTGAAATTAGATTTTTAAACAATAAAAATAAAAACAAATTTTTAAAAAAAGAGCCTCAAAGGCTTTTGTAAGGAATGCACAGTGCATCTCAGTGGCAAAATAAGATTTAACTTTTAAAAAAAGGCACTTTGGGCTGAAGGATGGATAAAAGGTGGCAAGACCAGAGCACGGAAACTGAGAGGCCTGCAATGGTCATCCAAGTAAGGAGCCATGCAGCTTGGCTTAGAATGTTAATGACAGAAATGGACAGTAGTAGAAGGTTTGGAGATACACAGGAGCTGAAAGTTATAGATGTTGGTGGCAAATTGGATGTGAGAGGTAAAATATATGAATTAAGGCTAACTCCCAGTGTTCATTCTCAAACAACTGGGTAGATGGTCATAGTGTTTACTGAGATGAGGAAGACTAAAACAGGAAGAGATGTGGAGGATGGAATCCAAGGTTCCATTTTTGGAAATAAGCCTGGCAAGCCCGTAAGGCAATCAACTGTCAACATGGCAGCTGGGAGATATGAGATTCATGGGTAGAGAGGGAGACCTGTTAGAGAGAAAATGTGGAATTGGGAGTTGTGGGAGGAAGGTCCGGGTTTAGCTGACAGGAACACCAAAATTCTGAGGAAGAGTAGTGAAAAACCCGAAGTTAGAGAAGAATAAAACAAGAGAGTCTGAGGTTGAAGAAGCCAAAGGAGATCATGTTTCAAGAATGGAGTGGTCAACTGAGTCTAGTGCTGAGTCAAGTCTGAGGACAAAAAGAGCAAAAATGTGGCCACTGAATTAGGCCATATGAAGGTCATTTGTGACCTTGACAAGAGCAGTTCCAACTGACTGTTGGGGTTAAATAAAAACAAGATTAGAAGTAAAGCATTAGCACTTGTAGATGGCTTTCCAAGGAGGGCAATTACTAAGAAAATAGGAATGGAGCAAATGTTAGAGAGAAATATGGGGTCAGAGATTTTATGTCTGTTTCTACACACTGACCTGGTAGTGAGGAAGAGGTCAGTGATGCAGGGAGAAAGGAGAAGTGAGAGAAGGCAGTGAGAGAAGGCGGAAAAGTTGGAAGGGAATCCAAGAACGGGCTTGGATAGGAGGAAGAGGGATAGTTCCCCGGTTATACTGAGGGAAGAATGATGCGAGTGGGTTTGCAGACTCGGGAATGAGAAGACAAATAAACATCTTCCTGATGGCTCTATATTCTCAATGACGTAAGACACAAGGTCACTAGCTGCAAAAGAAGTGGGAAGAAGAAGTCTGAGAGATTTGAGGAGAGCAGATGTTAGGAAACAGTCATTACAGGAGGTAGGAAAGTGGGTCCACTAGAGAAATATGGTAGAATAGCAGTTTTGAGATTTGTGATCAGGCATTTAAAATTAAACCAGGAAGCCCTCCTCTGTGTGTGTGTGTGTGTGTGTGTGTGTGTGTGTGTGTGTTTCTCTAGGAATAGTTAGCTGCTTGGGTGCTGGCAAGGAGAGAGTAAATGACAGATTCCGTGTCAGAATTGTTCTAGAAATAAATAACAGAGGAAGAAAAGTAAGAGAAGTTAAGGAATGTTTCAATAGAGCTACTACAGTAGACAACCATGGGATCTCAGCTGGGTCAGGTGAAAAATGAAGAGAGGGTGCTGCCAATGATGAATGGACAGTGGGAACAGGTTAGGAAGAGGAGGCAGTAGAAAAAATGACTGAGAAGGTAGAGGAGCCAAGCTGGAAGAGTGGATGGGTGTTATAGTCACTGAGAGGAGAATAACGACAGGGTTCAGGGGACTAATACTATTCAAATAGGAACTAAAATCTTCAATGAATGAAGAAAGGTGACCAGAAGATCAGCAGATGACTGTAGGGATTTGAGGGTGAAGGTGCTATAATCTTTGTAAACTCAAAGGATCAGGGGTCTTTGATGCAGGGAAGGAGAAGTATTGGTCTGAACAGAGTAAGAGAAAACAAGGGAAAAAACAACCATACCTCTCCATAGTTTTTTTTAATGTTTTTCAGAGAGAGACAGAGAGACAGAGAGAGGGGCCCAGAATCTGAAGCAGGTTCCAGGCTCTGAGCTTTCATGACAGCACAGAGCCTAATGCGGGGCTCGAACTCACAGACCGTGAGATCATGACCTGAGCTGCAGTTGGATGCTTAACCGACTGAGCCACCCAAGAGCCCCCGTAGTTTTTAAATTTATTTTCTACATTTCACTGTAAACTTTTTTATTGGTCTTGTGGATAGAAATAGTTTATTTGCCATGAAGGACGATCCCATCATACTTCTGCAGGAACCATGGCCTTCTTTCCTGACTCTGTGCCTGGCCCCAAAGCAGCCTTCCCTGCACTTGAGGCACTTGGGCTGTAAGTAGAAAAACGTTCTGTTTGATGGGGCTATAAATAAGCCTACCTTCAAACGCCAGTTGACTGCCTACTCTGCATAGTACAAATCTTTGTCATCTTGCAGAGGTCAATCATAGGACCTCTTATAAGGCAGAATTCCAGATAGTTCTCAAATATATATTTTTCTATAATATATAGAATATCCAACATCCACCACACATTCAGACATATATTTTTCCCATATTGTACCAACTACTCATGAAACTGCTTTTCCACTGAGCAATGTACCATAAAGATTTTCCAACATTAGATATTCTTCTACAACATGATCTTAATAAATGCATTGTATGACACTGGATACATCAGTTGAAATTTATTTAAGTATGGCGCTACTGTTATATGTCTAGGTGGTTTCCAAATTTGGGATATTATAAATAATGCCATAATGAACATCCATGGGCATAAATCTTTGAATATATCTCTAATTATTATTACCAATAATAAATGGTAATAATAATTAAAGTAATAGTAATTGAAAAAGTATTAGTCATAGGAAATGGATGACTTTAGCATTTTTGATATATATCATCCAATTATCTTCCAAAAGAGCTTATAATAGTAGCATCTAAGATTTTCTTTGGGCCTTGCCAAGCCAGGGTATATTCTTTGTTTCCTTTTTTTCTGTCTGTCTTTTTAATAGATGATAGAACAAGGACCCAAAAGAAAAGGTCTTGTTCAGAGGTCAGCCTCCCTTCCAGAACCTGGATGTGCTGATGTGCAAAGGCGTGCCCGTTCCAACATGAAGCAGGTAACAACATTCACTGCACACACTTCCCCTAAGATGCCTTTCTTTCTGCTCCTGCATCCTGAATGCTAATTACCTTCCCTGCTGCCATTTGACCATGGCAGTCCTCTACACAAAATTGCCCCAAAGCTCCCTGGATTAAATTTAAATTCCTTCACAATCTTTACTTCCTATTTACAGACTTGCTCAGACCCCATCCCTCACCTCCTACAACCAAGTCATTATCAGCTTGCTTCCCAACATCCTATAATCCTCCACTCCTATCAAATTTAATTTCTGGATTAAAGCTTCCAGGCAAACACAAATCGCTATCATTTCATATTTTTCTATTGTGTTTCATTATCTTATTATTTTCCCAATTTCCTACTGTGTTCTCCCTCTTCCTCATAACAGGTTTCATTTTGATTTATTAGGTATTTTTTCCAGTCCTCATCACTGTATCTCTTTCCATTTCAGATTTATTTTGCTGGAGCTCTTCAAAGTACAGTTTCTTTCTTAGGTATTTCAACCCCTCTATAATAAAATGAATGTTCTATATTTGTCGAGTTCAAAATTACATTTCCCACTAGCTATTGCTTTCAATAGGACAGTAATAGTTACTACACAAAACTAAAGGAATAAAAAGAACAAAAACCAATATTGCAATATTGTAATATCCTACCCATTCTGATAGACATGACAAGTCTTTTTGCATGTGGTGTGTTATATAGCTTCAAAAGAAAAGGGACTTTTTCTGGATGAAAATTCTACTCTTGAAAACCTGATAGTGGCCCCACTTAGGGAAGAAACTTAGAACTTCATTCTACTGTAATTTTCTGTTTTCTAATTTGTAGGAAACAAATATTTCCACACCACAATTAGAGGAAAATGCATTATCTTAAAAAAAAATCCAATGTTTTAATAAAGGAAAACAGATGTTATCAATCAAGCAATTGTTCTGTACTGTCATTCAAAAAGAATGTATCACATGTGTTATCAAAATGATGGAATGAATCGTTCAACATCTTCTCATTTGGTATGCATAAAATAAGCAGACCTCTTTTTTTGGCAGACAAGACTACACACTGAATGAAAGATACTGGGCCTACATCCCCAACACATCCACCCTCAGAAAAGGTTTGCCAATACCCTTCTAAAAAACTTTTACCCAAACCTCAGTCAGAACCCAAGACCAGTCAATAGCATCTCTGCCCTTCTCCTTGCTGTCATCTTTCAACACTGCCTTAGGTACCAACCATTTCTTCCATTGCTCTTCCTTTCCTCCTGGCCCCTTCTATAGCCAATCCCCTCCAGTCCTGTCCTCTGGGCTCTCTGGAAACAGCCCTGCCTGTGCCCATTCTCCCTCCAGCTCCACCCATATACACTCCAGCTCTTCTTGGAATGATCATATTCTTTGCTACCCTGTATAGATCCTGCTTTCGTAAGGATTCATTATCCCCTGTAGCCCTCTCTGGAGGAGACTGCTCACCCTTGCTCACCCCATACCTAAGCATTCTTGCATAGCATTTTCTCTGCATTTCTAAACCATTACTTTTTCACTCTTTATCACATTCTCAAGGGCTCATGGCATCTGCCTATCCCATCCTCAACATCTGCCTTCCCTGGCAATAATGATCCTATGATCACTCTCACAACGGATGAGGGCTTTGACATCTGTCTTTCTCCAGTCCTCAATTCTGCCATCCATCCAAACACTTCCTTAGCAACCTGCTCCAACAGCCACTGTCACCTCCCAGGTTACTTGACCTCCATCATCTTAGACTGTGAACTCACTCTTTCAGAACACAACCTCCTGACACTCTGTTTTCTCACTCCTACACCTTAAACCTCCCTCCTCAGACTACAAGCTCTACTTTTTCCGAAATCAAGAACAGAACAACATGGCAGATCTCTTCAAGGGTCCTATCACATCCCGCTTCAATCCACCTATCCATGTACACCCCACTTACTCCCATGAATACAAACACTGCTGGAAACAGCACACAATCATTCATGCTGGTATCATCAATGTTTTGATTTCTAACTTTAGGGGAGATAACAGCTTTTATTTTCCCTTTATGATGGTCAGTGCAGGGGCCAATGCTAGTTGCAGAAGTCCTTAACCCCTCTTTTTGTCTATCAGCACTCTGTATCAAAGCCTTTCCCCCATATAAACACACAATTTAAGTAAAAACAGTAAGTATATACAACAGCTTCTAGAAAATGACCTGGTTACTTGTATTCAAAGTTTGGTGATATGACATATGACATCAGCATCACTTGGGACTTAGCAACTTGTCAGAAATTCAGGATATGAAGCCCTACCCTAGACCTAATGAATCAAACTGTCCATATTAACAAATGATCAACAAGTACATTAAAGGTTGAGAAGCACAGCCTGGCCCCACTTGCCCTTTTCTCCAATTCCTCTCCCAACACACAGACACACACACACACACACACACACACACACACACACACACAATATAGAAGTTATGGGAGCTTCATTGGACAGTTGAGTCTCCTAATTGCTTACTTCCACCTTATTCTTTACACCACCTTTTCCCCCTCACCTGAAGTGGGTAGCCTTACCACTTTCTTTCAAAATGAGATGTAGGTCATGAGGTGGGAGGTCCCTCAGTGTCTTGATCTTCAAACTCTAAGTCTGTCAATCACCATAAGTACCTTCATCTCTTGCTGTTAATACTAGATTCCCCTCCTATCCAAGCCAAGCTCTTTGGCATCTTATTCCTTTCCTTTTGGAATTTTCTCCTTTTTCTGCATTGTCAGGAACATATCAGTCTTCACTTCTGATGGGCTCCATTTTCTCAGCCTATGAACATGCTCAGATACTACCTGCCTTTTACAAAGCTTCTCATGTCCTTGAGTCCCTCTCTAAGATCCACCTTGTCATTCCCTTTAATTCTGTCTCTTGAAAGACACCTACATTCATGCTTCCACTTCTACTGCCACCATCTATCTTCCCTTGGTTTCCGTGAAGCTCCTCTGCTCTTCCCAGGAGGTTGGCCTCCAGCAAATTTCCATCCTTGGACCTCATGTTCTACATGACTCACCCTCCCTACACATTTTCTCAGGTCTAAATGCTTCAACTACAACTTCACACTGATTGATTTCCAAAGTCTGCATCTCCAGACCCTTATTTCATCCAGAAGGCTGGACAATTACACTTGGAACCCCACATTCAATGTCTCCAAAAACTGAATTTGCCTTCTTTACCACCATATCAATCCACTGACCCACATCTGATGGGGTATTGATGAGCACATCATCTATACAGTTTCCAAACCAGTACTTGAGACTTCTTTAAGACTCCTCAATCCCCTCCTGCTACTCTCTTCATTCTCATTCTCCTGGTCTGTTTAACTTTGCATCACTTCATATTGATTAAGATAATGGATTCTTAACTTGTTTCCCTGCCTTAGCCTTATGCCCACTCCAATTCATCGTCTACACTGTGCCCAAAGAGATGACCAATCTGGTCATATCCCTACTCTACTCAGGGTCCTTCAACAACTCACTATTACTCACAGGGAAATGTTCAAACTCCTCAATAGGACATGAGAGACCTTTCAAAATCCTAAGCTCTGGTAACTTCTTAAACTCTTTTCCTGCCAATCCAACATGCTCTTCTTATGCTTTGGCCATGTTGAGTTACTTGCATTTCCTGAACATACCTCATGCTTTCTCAACTCTTCCCCTGCTGCTGAGACTCTTCTCTCTCACCTGATTAACTCATTCATAATATGATTAACATCATTTATAATATGATGTCTTTTTGCAGTCAACTTTTTATCCATCTGAATGAAAAGTTTCTGAAGGCAGAGACAACACTAAATATTTTCTGTGTGTCTACTCTAGCACTAAACACAGCACTAATTATGTAGCACAGAATTTCATGAAACGCATTAGATGGGGTTTAGCAAACTGTGGCCCACTGGCCAACACCAACCTACTGCTTATTATTCTATGGCCCTAGAGCTAAGAATATTTTTTACGTTTCTAATTGGTTGAGGGGAAAAAAGGAAAATAAAAATATTCATGGCATGTGGAAATTACATTTAATTCAAATTTCAGTCTCAGGGCACCTGGGTGGCTCAGTCAGTTAAGCATCCAACTTTGGTTCAGGTCATGATCTCACATTTTGTGGGTTCAAGGTCCATGTAGGGCTTCATGCTGACAGCTCAGAGTCTGGAGCCTGCTCCACATTCTGTGTCTCCCTCTCTTTCTGCCCCTTCTCCACTTGCACTCTGTCTCTCCCTCAAAAATCAATAAACATTTAAAAATTTTTTCTATCTCTATACAGTTATATGGAAACATGGCCACATTTATGTGTGTGTTGTTTGTGGCTGCTTTCATGTCCCTACTGCAGAGTTAAGTAGTTGCAATGGAGACCATATGGCCCACAAAGCCTGAAATATTTACTCTTCAATCCTTTACAGAAAGTTTGCTGATCTCTGCATTAGAAAGTTGAAGCAATTGAATTAAGTTCACCAAGATTATTGAAATATTCACCCCAAATACCTCCTCCACAAAAAGAAAAAAAAGAAAACACTTCAAAATGAGTAAGTAGGAAAAAAATGAAGAAAGAATCACAAGTCTTCTATTGGAGAATCCACTTGCAGAACTGTCCATGACACAATCTGATACTAAGGGATCACAAAGCATCACGAATTCAGGAGAGAAGGTCATGTCCCTGTATCATCTTGCTCTGAGTCTTTCTGGCCATGAAGCAGTAACCAGTGCGGGCATCCTGCACATTCTTTACCTAAACAGTCTACACTGAAATTCATGCCAGAGGACATAAAAGAGCTTTGTTTCCAGCAGTTTAAACCCATGTTGTGCAGAAGGAATATGAATCATGGATTGGAAACAATGAGGCTTCTTGTCTAATTAATCATTTTTATGCACTCATCTCTCACTGCAGGACAGGGATCAGTAAAAAATGACCTAAAAGAGCTGAGACTTCCACAGTTGCCCTGACTCCTGCAACACTGTGAATAGATGAAAGTTGAAGCCAGTGGTGTCACAGCACCAAGATATTTTGATCAAACGATGGGAGATGCAAAACTCGGAGACAACTATGTTAATAAGGTGCTGCCTTTACCTCATTGTAACATCTGTACCTGTGCATCCATGGCCCCTACAGATGCCAATACATTAACTTCATTGCCTGCCTACCTGAAATCTCAGCTTAATTAGGACCATTTATCAAAATGGCACCTGTTTTAGAGGCCAGATCAAATTGATTACTGTTGTTCAGCTGGATCTCCACAAATGCTGTTAAGTCTCTATTTTTAGAGCAAAAAATGGGTAAATGTTTATCCCAAAGACTGTAGTAGATACAGTAGGTAGATGAGAAGACCTATATCTGATACATGAAGAACCTCCATACTTACAAAGTAAGACCACATTTTTACGTCTGCATGGAACTTGCAGACGACAGAACCCTGCAAAATCAACATTTTAGGGCTGACTCTTTCAAAAAAATGGGCTAAAAACAGTTCTGGCTCATCAATTTAAGGTGACTAATCCCAACAGTCATGGATTTAACTGGCCATAATTTTAAATAGAATAAAAATATTTATGCAAAACACTAGATAAAGTCGCCATGGAACATCATGAAGCTACTAATTGTCTAAGGATTGGCAAGTTGATATGAAAGATGGTGAGATGAGCTGGCCCCTATCAATAATAGCCACTGCTAAAATGCTTTGCCTGTAATGTATCTGACAAAAAGATCTCCCATACCTTGGCTTAACATTTCATTTTACTGGATGTAAGTGCCACTTATGAGCATTCACACCAAGGTCTCTAACCTAGACTAAGGCCCTGAAGGACATAACTGTGCCATTATATTTCTTTAATCAGAAAAATATTACTTTGTATCACAGAACTTAAAACTACAAAGTGTGTTGTCCCATTTAAATGGTATATTTTTGACAAAAATATAAACAACAGCAATAAAACATAAGATAATGTAATGTCTTCATTTCCCCGTCTAAATCCTGAAACTGTTCAAAGTATTTCCCCCTTTGAAATGTATATAAATCCAACCATCAGTTATTTCTAAATGCTCTAATCACTTTAAGTTAGTGCAACAAAACCATTTTTAAGAGTGAGACACTTTCTCAAAAACTCATCATTCTACACACACAGTGACACTTTTGGCTTAACTTCACTTAACCCTCATTATGCCCACTACCACTGAAGGAACGACGAAGGCCCAGAGACTCAACAAAAAGTGCTTAGTTACCAAAGATCATCCAGGTTGTGGCAAGACCATAAACCAAATTTCCTACCATATTACCCCAGGACTTGCCATAATAAAAGATTACATATTTATAATCCATTTTTCCACAAAGTCTCCTTGCTCTTCCAGGTTTCTCTTTTATTTGTTTCCCCAACTGAAATGCAGTCTTCTCTTCTTTCTTAAATCTTAAGATACTTAGTAATCATCAATTTTAATGGATCTCAAGGAGAAAATACATACACGAAAACCAAAAACCCTGAGTAAATAGCAGTGCCAGAGAAAGAGCCAATAGGAAAGAAAAGTATCAAATAGGTTATAAACTGATCACTGATTAAAAACAGGAAAGTATAGTTATTAAAATGAAACATTATATCAGGGATATCCTGGTGCAAGTACAGATGGATGTACAAGAACTATGTAAGATACACTTCTTTCCTTTTCCATTAAAAAAATACATAGAAGAGGGACACATTCAACGTGATTACCTAAAATAATCCTATCTTTGTATTGAAAAAAATATATTAAAGTATGATGTTTATTTCTAGTAAAAATGTTTCACTTTGGGAAGAAACATGACTCTTCGAATATTGAAGCCTACTGTTTCTTAATATATGGACACTGGAAATTATTTGATAATTCACAAAATGGTTTCCAAAAGGAATATTCCCAGAATAACTCATTGTTTGTACCTCCTAGTGTAGACAATCTAATAACAGCATCAGCATCTACACACTTATGTCCCCTGGATAATTTAATCAGGCCAAACTGAATTTGATACGCATTTACTTCTCAAATGGCCTGACATACAGGTATACCTGTCAGGGACGACCAATTAAATCTATTGTCTACAAAGAATGACTGTGATCAAAATTCACATTTTAAGCTACCAAAATACTATGATGCTTGGAGGAAATGTTTTATTCTTAGTGACTCCTTCAATTGCCAACTTACAAGCTAATATATTACTGTGCATAAACCATGCATTCAACTTCGGAATAATTCAATTACCCTTTGGAAAAATTAAACGCACTCTCAGTAACAATGCAAACATGCTGCACTTAAGCAAACATAAAAGTCTACCCAAATTATTTAAGAATAGCCTTAAAGAAATCTAAGTAATGGATGATAGAGAGGATTTTCATTCTAAGCGATTGTAAGATTCTTACCAAAAGAAACTCGTAAAAAGATCACTTGTTGAGGGAATCAGGAAACAATTAGCTGGCCTACAACCTCTGGCCAAGAACTGACTTCCTCTAACCCTGTATTCACTTATCCTAAAACAAAGATAATTTATATTCTGCCTAGAACACAGGATGATAAACATATATAAAAAATGTTTTGTTAATTTCTAACAGGTGCCAAACTACTAATCAAATTAATTCTCATGGTAGAATTTGGTGCAAGCTTGAAGATTTTACTCTTCCCTGTCCAAACCAGCAGTGCTCAGTGATGGGGCTCTGGAGTCTCATTTGCAATCATTAGCCTTAAGAACCACAGAATAAATGAAAGCACCATAGAGGCTAATATTCTGACACAGAAATCAGAACATCTTGAAAACCCATAGGTAACATGCAAAAGGAGTTATGTGTGTCACTGGGATGGACAACTCGCTGCTACAGGGCTGATTCATGCCCATATATATTCAGTTAATTCACACTCTGCAAAGGGAGAGGAGGAGAAGAGAAGGGAAGAGGGGAACAGGAGACAGATGAGGATGCTGGAGGGGAGAGGGAAAAAAGGGAAGAATGGAAGTGATTGGAATATTCTGTTTGAGTTCATAGCCAGAACTAGCCTCCATCTGAAAGCAATTGCCAAGATTAGAGAGAGAAATTGGAGTCCCTCAGCTAGATATCCAAAGATAGCAGTTTTGACCTTTTACAGTAGCAGCTATCAGGGTGAGTTTTAGAGTTATTGCCAAAAATTGTAGCATATTTGTTAGTGCAACAGCTAAGCAATTTTCTTCCTTCTCTTACCACCCCCCGCAAGTTAGACACAAATCAAGGAATAACCTAAAAAATGAAAAACAGAAAGGTTTTTTTTCCCCTGCAGCCATTCCAGAAAGAACATCCAAGAGGGTTATTTTGTGTCACGACAAAGTATAGGTGTTCCGTTCTGAGCGCAATTGCTCTGGACCCATCCATGAATGTCCATACTAGAAATGGGTCTTGGGTTCAGGCCCAGACTGGGGCATTAGAAAGACTCTCTGTGTACCTCAGCCCTGCCAACAGCAATGTGGAAATTAGCTGAATGGCGTCAGCGGCGGGTTTGAGCAACTGTGCGGGCAACCATATTGCAAAGGGCATTCGAACAGGTTGTCTTGTTCTAGTGTTGGAGGCTGGGCTGCCCAGTGTAACAAGAATGCCTGTGTATTATCACCTCAGCAACAGGCCATTTGCTAAGTGGCCACTACCACGTTTCCTGTTGCAAAATAAGGGTAACTCGTTATCCCATCCATCTCTAGTCCCCTCCTCCAACTTCACTCGACTAATCCCATTCTTGTCCTGACGGGATTACACAACTGACACACTAATAGTGAAAATTCAAACCAGAAAATAAAATATTGGTTTTTTTGTTTTTGCTTTGGTGAAATCAAATATCCTAAAACAAGCATGGCTCACAATGAGAGGCGACTTAGCCCACAAATGCATTCTACAAATCATTAAAAAATACCAGGACTTGGTATATGGCTACAATCCATTTCTAAACCAAAACACATAATATCTTCAATTTTGCAGTTTCAAGATAGAACAGTCCAACAGAAGCTCCTGGTTTGACATCGTTTACCAACTTCATACCCATAAATGCCACTGAAATAGAAATACAAAAGCTACAAGAAGAGTCATCCCCTCCGCGCGTGCACACACACACAAAAAGAAAGAAAAGAAAAAGAAAATGAATCCTATCATTAAACTGTGTGAACTAAAGCATACTTCCAGATAAATGAAAAATTAATTTATGAGGAAAAAAAGGAATGGAAATCCAAGAAATTAATGGCTTAGAGGTCCCAGGTGTTAACCCCCTATTTATTCCTCAAATTCACTAACACACACAATAATTTTCTGTAAATAAGTTCATTTTGATTATTCTATTACTGATTCGGCCATATGAGCAATTACTAGCTGTTAAGTCTGAAAAATACGCTCCTGTTTAAAGAGCAGTGCTTGAGAAGTGAAATCCTCCAGGAACCAGGTGAAGCAACTAAGCCCATTTACCTGATATGAGTTCAGTGGGCAATTTTCATTAAAGAAAGTTAAGGACTCATGTTAGCTTTCACTGATCTTGTTAACTCCTTGCTTGGATATTGACCTTGTGATTTTGCCTCTGGTTTTCTCTGAGCTTTAATACATTCTTTAATTTCCTGTGTGATTAATCTTCAGCCCAGGGAAAATGAAGCTGATGTTGAACCGTAAGAAATGGTTCTCATCACCTTTCCACACAGACATCTGTAGCATCTTCTAAAGCCTGGAAATTATTAAAGTCCATTTCAAAGCCTTACCTCTTTTGGCTTATGTGATTTGTGCCTTGTTAGTAAAGGAAATCAATGTATTCCCTGTTACATCATAAAGTGGCTAGGAGGAAAATTATATTTACTCCAGCATCTCTAGATTGTCTTATGAAGTTAAAAAAAAAAAAAAGAATTGAGATTGGTATTTTATGGTTACCCAAGGAAAAATAACCTTGATTTTATCCAATCGCATTGTCAATTTCACCATCTTTATTTCAGAACTTGAGTAAATTTAAAGTCAACATGCTATAGTTTATTGTTCATTTAGAATCAATTATAAAATTTAAAATAGCACTTAATTTATCATCCAAAAAGAAAATTTAATATTATAACTAAAGTTGATTGATTTTTTTTCCATTTTGAGTGGAAAAATATAATCATTGTTTTCAGCCATCCATGCTAAAGAGAGAAATAACCCAATGTAAGAAACTACATCGTATTTATTTTTGTATCCTAGCACCCCAGGACACATAATCTGCCGGGCAGCTTACATTTTACAACCTGGTGGTAGACATTCCAACTGCCTAGAGTTCCAGGAGGCCAAGCGTCAATGGCTTCTTTTTTCTGATCATGAGCTTGTTGGAATCACTTTTTACCTTGTTAGACTCTGGAGGCCCAGCTTCCCCATGCCACCCCTGGCTGTCTGCACCATATTTTTCCTCTCCTGTTTAATGCCTGCCGAATGAACTTTATTTAGGGCATTAACTTGAGTTCATTCCCCCAAATCCTGCCTCTGTACTCCCCATTCTATTACAGTTAAATACAATTTGGTTAACAAAATCACTCAACAAATATTTATTGGAAGCTACCATGGGCATTGTTCTCGGTGCCTGGAACACTGTAGTATTTAAGACAATCACAATCATTAGTTTGAATTCTACAGATGAGAATAAGCCATAAGCAATGAAACAAATAAATAAGTGACAATTTGAGGGAGTGGTGATCACCCAGCAGTGATTTGAGTAATAGGCCTATTTGCCCCACTCAGATAGATATAATTGGATTATTATTTCTGGAAAAGACTTCTCCTGACCCTAACTGCTTTCCAATCAATCAGAAGGTAAGGGTGTCACAAACTGATTCCTCACCAACAAAGCAGCAGCTGTCTTCCCCATAAAAAAATATATATATTTTGTTTTGTTGTTTTGTTTTACGGGGATGGGGGGCGGGCAGGAGGAGTATTTGAGACACAAAGAATGTTTATTTTCTTCTTCATTAGCTATCTTTGTTCATTTCAACATAATGTATAATAATGTGTAAGATGTTTGAGAAATGTGAGGAAGGATATGGAAAGGGACTTCTTACAAAGATGAAGCAGGTGCAGGGCAAACAGGGAACACACGGGGACAGTGCAGCACCCTGAGACCCGTAACAGCAGGGTTGTCACCAGCACTGGTCCTAAACAGAAGGAAGTGGAGCGAGTGGTTCTAGCGACCCAGAACAAGAGAGGATGTGAGAAGAGGGCTACCTAACAGACACTGTGACCTTGGGTCAATGGGCAGAGCCAGGCCAGGAGAACACTTGACTTCAGTTTCCCCCTTCTCTCGATTCCCTACTGATGCTCCCCATTGGCCAAACTCAATAGTAAGAGGCAAGGAATGCTTTGAAGTGCCCTATACTAGTCACCTTCTCAGGTGTTATGGATTGAATGTGCCCCCTCCTCAAATTCATACATTGAAGCCCTACCTGACCCCCTATGCAATGGTATTTGGAGTTGGGGTCTTTGAGAGGTAATTAGAATTGGATGAGGTCATGAGGTGGTGTCCTCGCTACAGGATTAGTAGCCTTGTAAGAGGAGACATTAGAGAGTTTGTACTCTCTCCATACACACACACACACACAGAGCAAGAAAAGGCCATGTGAGTCCACAGCAAGAAGGCTGCCATCTGCAAGCCAGGAATAGAGCCTTCCTCAGACACTCAACCCTGCTGGACCTTGATCCTGGACTTTCCCACCACCTGAATGGTGACAAAACAAATCAGCTGTATATGCCACCTGGTCTATTTTGTTACAGCAGCCTAAACCAGCTAATACAAAAGGAAACAAAGCAGGGAAAAGGGTGGAAAGTAGATCTACAGAGGCAAGCAGACAATACTCAGCATGCTCAGATATATTTTATAAACTAAAAGTTATCAATAGCACAGCTCCAAGTATGAACTGGCTGATATTTAAATTATTAATTAGTCAGAAAATGTTCTATTGCTAAATATGTTATATACTGAGTCTCTCTTAGCCTAAGATAGAAGGTCTCCTCAAAATTTTTTGCCAGCTTGCAAACACCATTAATTGACAAGCAAAATCTTTGAAAGGCGTTGGCAAAACAAATGTTCATTAGTGCCCCAGTAGTACTAAGGCTTTAAGATTTTTTTTTCTATTTAATTTCTGAATGAGATTAGTATTTTGTAGTAAACTGTCATGGTTTCAGTATCCTACATTTACTCCAAATGGGATGTTTCAATCCTGAGGCATAAAAAATGGGAAAATCATGACATTGTCAGACCACATTAATTTCAACAATTACATAATTAAATTCATGAAAGCCAGTGGAACAGACTTAAAATTTTACATCATATGACTTAGCTATCTAATATGTGAATTTATAGAAGCCCTGGGCCAGATAAAATGTCACAGATTTATTAGGGGATATAAAACTATTACCAGGAAAAGAAGTTAAAATAAAGTTTCTTTAATTTTTTTTTAAGATAAAGTGTCCATTTGAAACAGATCATCACAAACAACCTAGCCAGCTCAAATAAGCTGATAGTTTCAAGAAAGAGAAAATCACCATGATTTCTAATTAAAGCTCTTTAAAATGGGAGAAAAAAAGGAAGGTGACTTCAGATGTCTGTGAGATACATATCCTTTAAGAAAAGGTATCTTTCCTTACAACTTAAAAGCCAAGAAAACAAATCAGAAGATTTAACATGTTAATGAGTCTTTAAATCTGTGTATTTAAAAAGGTCTTTCAAAAATATTTTTCCTCCAGATGATCTTTCACAAAACTCTTAAAAATGTATCTAACATCGTGTTTATTATCTGCAGGGAAGGATGGCATATATGATTTAATAAACAACTACTATGTACCAAATTCTATGTTGGTTGCTTTACATACTCCATCTCATCTTATCCTAACCACCACCCTCCAGGACAGAGATTATTTTCACCATCTCATAAGGCACTTGTAGTCAGCTTTGTCTATCTCCAATTTGCCAGAGCCTAAAAATACTTCCTGATACTCATATCAGGATCCACTCGATAAATGTTCCTGCAATGAATGAATGAATGAATGATGCTACTAGAGTTTAAGCACCTGTGGTCATGTGAGCTCAAGTCTGTCTACCTCCACCATTCATTCTTTTATCAACATGCCATGTTGAAAGTGTGAGGCTCAAAATACAGTCAAAGGAGAAAATCACCACATAATATTGTTCTGAGAAATGCAGCTTCTCTGACTTACAGCGATTTGTTCATATAATTTAGATGATGTTCCACACTGAAATACCTTCACAAGGCTGACCAAATTTGGAAGGGAAAATGGACCAAAGAAAAGGAAAGAAAAACGGCAAGAATTTAACAGGGCAGAGTCTAAGGCGGGGAGGGGGCTTCAGGCAGGGGTGAATGAGAGGAAGACCATCTGTGAACCAGGTAAGCTCTTTGAGTCAGTGAAGTTCTTGAAGCACATACTTAGAGTAAAGATCTGCATTTAGGCAAATTATTTAAGGGGAGAATGTACAGGAACTTAACAGGTGTCACGGCTGGTCCCCCAGGGCATCTTTGTGTAACAGATGCAGCTCTTGGGGTGCCTGGGTGCCTTAGTGGGTTAAGCGTCTGACTCTTGATTTCGGCTCAGGTCATGAGCTCATGGTTGTGAGATCAAGCCCTATGTCAGGCTCAGTGAGGACCACATAGCCCGCTTAGGATTCTCTCTCTCCCTCTCTCTGCCCCTCCCCCACTTGTGTGCTGGTACATAGGCATGCTCACTCTCTCTCTCAAAATAAATAAATAAACTTCAAAAAAAAAAAAAAAAGAAAGAAAGAAGAGATGCAGCTCTATGAGGGGATGTCTTAGGCAGCCATTGGTGTCTTTGTGGGAAAAAGAAAATGCCACACCAGACTCAAATGTGAGCAACAGCTCTAGATGCCTGACTGAAAATGTCCACTGAGAAATAGCGTGAGCTAGGGACTGGAGGGAAAAACAAAATTGGTGAGAAAGTCTGTTCCTGCCAAGAGCAGTCAAAGCCATCATGAAGAAAGAATGGTGCACATCCAGGCTTGGTTCAGCACCAGAAAAACCAATCTGTCAAGTAATGGACAGCAGCAAATCATATCAGACAGCACAAGACAAAAATATTCCTTAAACTCCAGTCCTTCAACAGATGCCTTCTTAATTAAGCGGGGCCAGGCCACATTGCTCTGGCCAATTCCTGATGTAAGCTTCAAACATACCCCTAATGCTTGTCTTCTCCCCACAAGGCTCCACATGGCTTGGGGCATTGACATTTGGTAACTGGCATGTTCCTACAGGAAATGTCAAGTCCTGGAAATAGCCAGATGAGTAGAGAGAAAGACATCATATACAGTCATTCTCTGCCGGGTCTCGTCCCTAGTCCCCTCCGGGTCTTTCCGCCCTGGTCTGACTGCCCTGAGGTTCAACTGTATGGACTACAACAAGGGGTCCCCTGCCCTCTGGCAGTCATTTGGGTTTGGCACTTGGGGAGCCCTGGTAGGAAGCAGGAGTGGGGGAGGAGAGTGGGGCCTGGGTATTTATTCTCCTGGTTTTTGCAGGGTTCCCTCTAGCTGCTATGGCCCTCACCTGACTGTCACTAATGTTCTCCAGGTGGTCTGCTCTATACAACTCTCTCCTCTGCTTTTGGGAACCTCTGCCCACCCCCCAACCCCCCCACCCTAGCCCCTCATCTCCGTGGACACAGAAATGGCGAAGACTGTGGCTGCTTCCAGTCCTGAGTCCTAGATTATCGCCAGGCCTTCTGTCCTATATCTCTATAATGAATCATTTTATAAATAAATTCATCTTGAATTATTTTAATTTGAGGGCATCATTTCTTTCATATCTTCCATACTGGGACCTTAACTTACATAAATTTGTTCATTCCTTCAGCTAGTATTTATTAAACACCTACTGTATGCCAGGCATTATTCCACGTCCTGGAAATACAGCAGAAATAAGCTAGGCAAAGACGCATACACACACACACACACACACACACACACACACACACAAGCACAAACACAAACACTGTCTCTCTCTCTCTCTTTCTCAATCTCTCTCTCATACTGCTACTGTGCAGTATAAACAGTACAGACTGCAGTTAAACTATCTGGTTTCAAATTCCTGCCCTACTCTTAACTAACTGAGATTCTGGAGGAATTTGCTTAAGCTCTCTGTGCCTCAGTTTATTCATTTGCAAAATAAAAGATGACAGATAGATGACAGATAATAGGACCTACTTCCTTAAATTGTTGAGAGGATTGAGTGAGGTAATGCTAGGCAGCCAATCAGCCCTGAATGAATGCAATCATGTTTTATTGTCTCCTGGAGCTTCCATTCTGATGGAGGGGGACAGATGAGTAAAAACAGTCTCAGGGATATCATAAACAGGCAATGGTGATCTTAAGCACAGTACTTTAACTCTCCAAGAGTCTGTTTTCTCATCAACTAATCAATGGGAGAAAAATAAACCCTATCTTGCAGTTTGAGGAAGATGTAAATTAGATTATATATGTAAAACACCTAGTACAGGGGGTCCCTCAATAAATGCTCAACGTCTTCTATCCTTTTACTTCTTAATTCAGATTCTTTGCTCTTAGACTAGATACGATGTTCAAAGTCAGCTTCTTCTATATTGACCCCCAGGAACATTGCTGGCTTCTGTCTTGCTCCCTGACATCCCACAATGGCTCCAAGGCAGGAGAGGATAGGCAATCAGAGAAATGTGATGAGGAGGGCTCCAGAAATACATCCTGGACTTGCAGGTGGGGTCCAAAGTCAGTGAGAAGCCAGGGTGAAGACACAAGCGACTCTGTAGGTCAAGGGGACCAGGGGAGTCAGGGCAAAAGTGTGGAGGGTAGGGAAAACAAGGCAAGTGCTGACAGAAAATTAGACGGCTATGTTTTTATATTTTCAAACACTCCTTCTGCTTTTATTTTCCCTTTATTTTTAGTAAAAGTCCCTTTAAAAATGGCAACCTGTCCTAGTATGCTCAGGGAACACAGGAACCTGCAGATTATGCATGTTTAGGGCAGGTTAATATACTGTAAAAAGTCACCTCTGTGGTAGAAAGGAGGGGTCTAGGACAGAGACAGCCTTCAACGCTTTCTAAGAGGAGCTGTCTTCCAGATTGTGTCCCCCACCACCATCTCTCTCATCTCCTCCCACCCCGATGACAACATTTCTTAGCAAAGGATGAATCAAAAGTACATACAGTAACATGTTAGTTTGTGTGAATCTGGTCGTGGTATCTTGGATTATGTTCTATACTTCTTTGTATATAAGAAGTATTATAAAATTTAAGATGAATTTCCACTTTGGGGAAATAATCAGAATGCACAATAATATTTCTCTATTATTTATCGGGGGGGGGGGGGAGGAAACGAAACAAACTTTAAAGGGCCAATACTGAGGCTCTGTGAATCATGGAGTGCCCAATCAGTGGAATATTATGTAGTCATTAAAAGTACTGCTTACAGGTGTGAGTTATGTGACACAGCAGAACAAAAAGTTTATTTGCAGCACAAACAAATAAAATATGCTGGAATGTCAGCCCTGACTGCCCAAGAATTGCACAATAATGATAATAGTTAACATTTACTTACTAAACATATAGTAGGTACTATTTTATATTGTTTATGTATGTGAATTTATACAATTCTCAGAACTTACTTATGATCAAATATCATATTATCCCCATTTTATGGATGAGAAAACAGAGATACTGAGAAGTTAAGGAATTTTTCAAAGAGTATAATGCTAGGAAGTGGCAGAAATGGGGTTTGAGCTTAGTCAGAAGATGCTCTTAACCACTGTCTTCTACTGCTTCCCTTAAATGGGCCATAATAATAATAGCTCCCAAATGTCAAGGCCAGCGATCATCTCAGTTAATCCTCACAACAACCCTGTGTGTAGAGATTATTAACTCCATTACAAAGATGAAAAACTCATCAGAGAGAGGTCTAAGTAATACACCCAAAAACCCAAAGCCAGAAACTGACAAATCATAGCCCACGTCCTAATCATGACGCTCTATGTTCATTCTTCGCCTTCCTAAATCCCCTACAGTGAGCACATATTACCTTGACTAAAAAATTAAAACCACACACACACAGAAAGACAAAAAGTCCAAAAGAAAAGGTGCTCTTAACAACCACAAATGTAAACTAATAAAACATTTTAGATTAAAAAAAAAACAAATTTTAAATTCTCATTTTGTAGCTATCCATTAAGTCTTCTTTCATATTCATTTCCCATATTACTGTAAGAGACGACATACAATTTTATATCCCCCAGCAATGATTCTGATGGGCCACACTTGGGAAGGGCAACATTTCTTTATATGATTGGCTGGATATAGCCACTGCCACCGGCAGTGCACATCTAGAATTCAATTTAATGGAATGACCAATGATTTTCTTTCCAAGCTATCCGAGTTGTGTCTCATTACCCATTAGCAACCAGGAATTACTAATCACTGGGTGAGCTGAAAGCTATACATAAGCATGTGACACATCACAAAAACAGCCTCCCGCTTCTTTGGGGAATATTGCTTACATGCTGCATCGCAAATTGGACCAAACAGGCCCGTGATATTTTGAAGTTGCTGTTAACAATGCAGACATTTAGACTGAGAGATGAAGGGCGTGAAAGGCAAGCAGCCTTTACCACCAACCTCACCTCAACCAGAAACCTTCCTTCATCTCAACACTAACCCCCCCACCGCCTCCCACATGGGCACAATGGGTTTCAAGATAGAGTGGAGGTGAGCTAAGAGATGGGGATTAGAAATGATTCATCAGACAAACTACACTTGGCGGGCACCATCTCTGCTACTGCTCAGCTCACATGCTAAGCAACATGTCTCTCTTTTCCTCAGAATTCAGTTGTCCCTCAATGGCCTAAACCTCCGCTTCCTCATTTTGCTCTTAAAGCTGTAACAGTCATCTTCATTTATTTTCAAATAATAAAACCCCTTGCTTGATGTCATTTTAAAAATTTTAGAGATGTATATTTCTACAATCTGGAGATCTCCTAATTATGCTAACTAAAGAGATATTCAGGTCACAAGGTTGGCTACTCACAGCTCCAGGCTCAGTTAAATTCAGACCAGATCTGGGCCCTTAATAATGCACATCCACAGTATTTACTAAACTTCAAAATAATCATCTTGGGGCATAGGTAACCCACCTCAGACACTCATCCAGTTAATACAGTCTTTATAAGCAATAAAGGATTTTTAAAAAATTGTAATGAGATGAGAAATTTATTTACCAGAACTCGAGGAGTCTGGAGGAAACAGATCACCATGGCAGGGCTATTCCCCAAGAAAGAAATAGTCAGAGATGAGGTGAGATTATACTCCCTGGGGGCTTGGTGGGATGCATGAGCAATGATACCTTCATGTAATTCCTCCTTACCACTGATTCCACTTACCCAAGTAAAATCCTGCAAAATGTACTAGCTCACAAAGATGCTGAGTATGAATGAATTTCACGCAGAAATGGTCTACGGATAGAATTCTGGATCCTGGCCTGACTGGTGCAGAAGTATACACTAGCTATACATGTTTGTAAGATTATAAAAGTAGAATATAGCCATAAAAATACAAACTACAAAAATGAAAAGGCAGACAGTAAAACTCTAGGGGAGTTTTTTAATGACCTGGAGTTAGGGAATGATGTCTTAACCAAGAAAGTAACATAAATAAATTTTATAACACAGTGGGGGAGGCGAGGGTGCCTGAGTGGCTAAGTTGATTAGGTGTCTGAATCTTGGTTTCAACTCAGTTCATAATCTCATGGTTCATGAGATAGAGCCCCAAGTGGTGTTCTGCACTGACAATGAAGAGCCTGCTTGGTATTTTCTCTCTCCCTCTGCCCCTCTGCCATTTGCCTTCTCTCTCTCTCTCTCTCTCTCTCTCTCTCTCTCTCTCTCTCTCAAAATAAATAAATAAACTTTAAAAAAAGAAGAACCTGGGTGGCTCAGTTGGTTGAGCGTCCGAGTTCGGCTCAGGTCATGATCTCACTGCTCGTGAGTTCAAGCCCCATGTCAGGCTCTGGGCTAACCAAAGAAATGATTTTTTTAAAAATGAATAGAAGGAGTATCCAATGGACAAAAGACAGTCTCTTTTAACAAATTGTCCTGGGAGAACTGGACAGCAACATGCAGAAGAATGAAATTGGACCACTTTCTTACACCATACACAAAAATAAACTCAAAATGGATGAAGGACCTGAACATGAGACAGGAAACCATCAAAACCTTAGAGGAAAAAGCAGGAAACAATCTCCCTGACTTCAGCTGCAACAATATCTTACTGAACACTTCTCCAAAGACAAGGGAATCAAGAGCAAAAATGAATTATTGGGACCTCATCAAGATAAAAAGCTTCTGCACTGCAAAGGAAACAATCAACAAAACTAAAAGGCAACCAACAGAATGGGAAAAGACAGTTGCAAATGGCATATTGGATAAAGGGCTAGTATCCAAAATCTATAAAGAACTCACCAAACTCCACACCCTAAAAACAAATAATCCAGTGAAGAAATGGGCAGAAGGCATGAATAGACACTTTTCCAAAGAAGACATCCAGATGGCCAACAGACACATGAAACAATGGTCAATGTCACTCATCATCAGGGAAATACAAATCAAAACCACACTGAGATACCATCTCATGCCAGTCAGAATGGCTAAAATGAACAAATCAGGAGACCAGAGACTATAGATGCTGGCAAGGATGTGGAGAAACGGGAACCCTCTTGCACTGTTGGTAGGAATGCAAACTGGTACAGTTGCTCTGGAAAACAGTGTGGAGGTTCCTCAAAAAATTAAAAGTAGAATTCCCCTATGACCCAGCAATAGCATTGCTGGGGATTTACCCAAGGGATACGGGAGTGCTGATGCATAGGGGCATGTGTACCCCAATGTTCATAGCAGCACTTTCAACAATAGCCAAAATATGGGAAGAGCCTAAATGTCCATCAGCTGATGAATGGATCAAGAAGATGTGGTTTATATGTATAATGGAATACTAGTCGGCAATGAGAAAGAATGAAATCTGGCCATTTGTAGCAACGTGGATGGAACTGGAGGGTGTTATGCTAAGTGAAATAAGTCAGTCAGAGAAAGACAGATACCATATGTCTTCACTCGCATGTGGATCTTGAGAAACTTAACAGAAGACCATGGCGGGAGGAGGGGGGAAAAGTTATAGAGAGCGAGGGAGGCAAGCCATAAGAGACTCTTAAATACTGAGAACAAACTGAGGGTTGATGGGGGTGGTGGAGAGGGGAAAGTTGGTGATGGGCATAGAGGAGGGCATGTGTTGGGATGAGCACTGGGTGTTGTATGAAAACCAATTTGACAATAAATTATATTAAAAAATTTTTTTAAATAAATAAAAATTAAGAAATCTAAAAATGAATAGAGAAGTCATAGATTAGGAAAAAGATTTTTGCCATCATGTAACAAAGGATTAGAACCTAGAATTTCATAAAGAACTCTTATAGAACAATAAGAAATATCACCCCTGTTATGGACAAAATGTTTGTACCTCCTCACCGAATTCATATGTTGAAATCCTAGGAATTAGGAAGTGGAGCCTTTGGATGATGATTAGGTCACAAAGAGTGGAGTCCATATGAATAGAATTAGTGCCTTTTAAAAAGGATCTCAGAGAGCCTCCTCCCTCTCTCCTTCAAGTGAGGAAACCAGCAGTTGGCACTCTGCAAGCTGAGAGAGAACTCTCGTCAGAACCCAAGCATGTGGCACCCTGATCTCAGACGTCTAGACTCCAGAACTCTGAAAAATAAATATCCATGGTTTACAAGCCATCCAGCCTATGGCATATTTGTTATAGCAACCTGAACTAAGACAACCACAAAAAAAAAAAAAAAAAAAAAACTCTATTAAAAAATAGCTCACTGAAGAAAAGAACTTAAGTGACCAATAATGATATGAAAATATGATTAACCTTATTAGTTATCAGGGAAGAGTGAATAAAAAATAGGAGATACTGTTTGTTTGCACTAGATGGACAGTGAAAATTAAAATTTAAAGTCTGCCTATACCACTGCTGGTGAGGGTATGGAGCAGCTAGAGTTCTTACATGCCGCTGACGCAAGCATTAATTGGAGAGCAATTTGGCAATATCTAGTAAAGTTAAAAATATGTATGTCCTACAACCCAGAAATTCCACTCCTAGGGAGATGCCCTGGAGAAAAATCTCAGATGTGTGCACATAGAAATGTAGACTTTGTCAGCTTCCTATATTGAGAAAATCAAAATGCCTATCAACGAGAGGAAGGATGAATAAAATGGAATAAATTCATGCAATGCAAAAGTATAGTGCAATAAAAATAAACTATATCTATAGGTATTCATGTGATCGATCTCCAAAAACACAATGGCAAACTAAAAAAAAGCAGATTGTGAAACTATAGCAGGTGTCCTCATGCCTTTTATATAAAGTTTTTTCAATATGCAAAATGATCATCTCATTTTTTGGTTTAGATAAGCATGCATACACAGTGAAAGTATACAAATATGCAGAAAATGATCACACCATACTTAAGTTAGGATTGCGTCCGGGAAAAAGGTCAGAAGACCTGACAGGTTACACAGGGATCTTCAACTGTATTTGTTTTCTTTTGTTTCCCTTAAACTGGGGATTTAAGGATATTTTTACATTACTTTTATATTGGTTTAAAAAATTCATAATAGAAAAAACAGGGAGTAAAAGAACCCCACTAATGAAAGTAGGTGTAATGGGTGAAATAAGGACATGGAGGTCTAGGACACTTATACTCTATAATTTCACCCCATTATCAAAGTATCCAAACTTAGCATTCGGGATCCACTTGCAAAAGTGAATGTATTTTGCTTATCTCTGAAAATGAAACACATAGGTATTAGGTCCCCATACAAAAGTGATTCCAGGGATTTTCCTGTTTCTCTTCTTTTGTAGAGGGACACTGCTTGTGTGTGAGATAGACACACACTGAGATTCACTATTCAGACATCAAAACGTCCTGCCCTGAGGCGGGAGTCAGTTATAAACCACAAAGTAGGGAACATTCACTTTCACTTACCTTGGTCTTCACCTCTACTGCCATTATCACAGACAGGAAAAAAAAGGAGACCCCATAGAAGCATAATGCAGAATCTTTAGGTGTGGACGAAACAAATGGTTAAGAATATATCCCCAGCAAATTTAGACAGCAAAGGAACACAGGGACCACAGGAAGAAGAATCTGTGTGGAAACAGCCACCCTACACTCCAGTACTGAATGGTGTCCTTTTTATGGCCACATGATGGGAAATAGATAACAAGTACTGGTACAAGGGGGCCAAATTTTAAGGAAAATCTGTGGCTGCCTTATGAAAACCCCAATGGGTTAAATTAAATTTTTCCCCTTGAAAAGTCAATATTTGGATTTGTAAAGTCCAAGATAAGCCAGTACAAAATAGCATAAAAATCCCTTGACCTAACTCACAGTTTATACATTAAGTCAAACCAAAAATAAGTTATCAGCTGCTCTGTCAGTATAGAAAAATCAATATTTTCCTATCATACCATCTGCTTTAGCAGTGCAAGTTAATAAATTTAGCTGGTGAAATTTTCTTCTCTCTTTGGATTCTGGAGAAAGAAGATATATTTTCAATAGTTAATCTAGTCACTTACTATATAGAGCAATGAAAAATGAAATACTATTATTTGAACATGTGAGTTTGCCGTGTTCGGTAATAGAATTCTTTAGCACTGAAATAGCAAACCTGTATCACAGCTATTTTTCAGTACGCTCCACCCCGGTCCTCCTACTTCCGAACTTCTTGCCCTGTTTGTCCCCCAAAATTGTATCAAGAGAATAAAATAATCCAAACTCTAGAATATAACTTGGCATTTGGGACCCATTTTCAACCCTAAGTGTATTTTGTTTTTCTCTGACAATATAAAATTGACTCCATTTATATAACTTGAATACATGTGGCCTAGATCTACAAACAGATTGAAAGAATTTTCGAATTTTCTCAAATTTTGTGAAGATATTGTTACTGCAAGAGATGTGCACAGAGAGTCATCATATCCTGATAATATGTATCTTTTGAAGAAAATAAGTTAAATAGGACTTCAACTTTTAAACCACGGGCAAACAATCCACAGTGGAAATAGGCTTTCATAGAAATGTTCAAAGCAATGACATATATATTGAGTACCTACCATGTGCCTAGCATGTATAATGATATATCAAGAAATCAGGTTTTCTTACATGCACTGCTACAATACCCAGGCATCAAAACTGATGCCAGTTTTTCTTTTATAATATTTTTAATATTCTACAAAAAGCTTTCTTTTAATTTTTACCCTAGAGATATTTTCCTATTAGTGTGCCTGGCAGCAATTGACCAGTCAGATAAAAGTTTCTTTTGATGTAAGTTTTTCAGTTAGAAGAGTCTATCCAAATTGGTAGAATCATCCTAATCAGGAAAATAGTCTCATTTGAGAAATGGTGAAATTAACAGACCTTTCTTGTTTCTGGTGTACTCTATGATGTCAATGGTCTATAACTTTCTTTCAGGCCACCATTTGTCTTGTCCTCTGGGGTTGTTGAGAGTTAATATCTATAAAAGGCTTTGTGTTTTCTTTACAAGAAGAGGGTAAGTGGAAGAAAAGCAGCAGTTTATTACTGCACTGTGTAGACATTTAGGTGAGTTCCATGCAACCTGAATGTAAAATTTTAAGTTTCCCACAAACACAATATAAAGACAGCCACCTACGGTGCCGTACTTCCACCGGAAAATAGCATCCTTTTTATTATCTTTTTTTTTTTTTCCTAGAGGAGAAGAAAATAAAGATCTTTGGAGTAAGAAAGTATCTAATAAAATAATAGAAAACAATATAGGGAAGGGGTTTTGAAATTCTCGCAATCTAAAAGACACTTAGACGATACATAACTCTGTTCTCTAAAAGCTGGAGCACCTAATTCAGTCCTGCAAAATACTAGATGGAACTCACCAAGCCTGTCGCACATCTGTCTATGGAAACACAACCGAGCAGGCTGAGTATAGTGGCCTGGTGCAGTCACTCGGGTGGACCCTGCTGACCCGACCCCAGAGGTTCGGCGGGCCAGGTTTGTAGTGGGGTGAGTGCTGGAGACAGAACCTGCTGACGACTGACAGTGGTAAGCTTTGCATAATCCCAAGGGCCGGAAGTTTATCTTGCCAGACGAATAAGAACCATGAGAATAAAAACAGAAGTAGTAGCAACCATGATAATGATGACATACGCAAGTGATGAAGTTGATGTCATAGAAGGAAAAAATATAGAAAGTCGTCTGTTCTCCTTAACTTCTGCTAAGGCTATGGTACATGAGCTGAGGAATTGCTGAGTGCCCTGGGGACCCAAGATCACATCTCAGGACACACCAGCCATGCCAAAGCCCACCCAACTGTGACCTAACAGTGGCTAGCTGAAAAGTGCCCCCCAGGAAGGTTATAAGAAAAAACCCTTTCTCTTCCTGGTAACCACAACTCAGGTAAAGGCCATTCAATGTCAGAAAGTTTACCAACATGAGAATGCTATGAAATAGAAAAAGTTTGGCTTACATTTATCACTTCCTTAATTCTTATTGTCCATTATTTTCTGCTTTTGAAAACCATTTTTTTATTTTTTTTATTTTTTTAATGTTTTATTTTTGAGAGAGAGAGAGACAGCGTGAGCAGGAGAGGGTCAGAGCGAGAGGGAGGCACAGAATCTGAAGACAGGCTCCAGTCTCTGAGCTGTCAGCACAGAGCCCGATGCGGGGCTCGAACCCACAAACCGTGAGATCATGACCTGAGCCAAAGTCGGACGCTCAACCAATTGAGCCACCCAGGTGCCCCATTGAAAATTGGTTTTGAGATGGGATCCTATAATTTTGAGAAGTGAGAATTTCTTGAGAGTTCCTGGGACCGTGGACATGATGGAAAGAAAGGTGTCTGTCTCTTTGGGGAATCCCAGGAGGGGCTCTGTAGCTGGAAGGGAGGGCGCCCCTGTCCCTTGCTTCAGGGATCCTGAAGTACAGCTTGTCACAACATGGACAGAAGTTGCCACAGCACCAGGGGAACGAGGATATGACATCCAATATCACTTTGCGATGGGACCGCAGGGCTAATGGCTATAGATGATTAGGGGAGGAAATAAGGACTGAGGCATTTGATGAAATCACTGCAGTTACATGAAGCGCAAGTAGCTTGCACAGGGGCTAGTAGCTAGAAAGCATTAAATCCTTTCATCAGGAATTTCAAATGGATGTGTGGAGTACCTGAATAAGGAAAATACATTTCCCTTTCACCTCCACAAATGGTTCCAGAAGGTATCAAGGCATTAAATGCAGTTCTCAGAGGTGTTTGGCTGGCTCAGTGGGTTAAGTGACTGACTCTTAATTTCGGCTCAGGTCTAGATCTCACGGTTCGTGGGTTCAAGCCCCGTGTTGGGTTCCATGAGGTCAGCATAGAGTCTGCTTAGGATTCTCTCTCTCCCTTTCTCTCTGCTTCTCCCCTATTCATGCACGCATGTGTGCATTCTCTCTCTCCCTCTCTCTCTCTCTCTCTCTCTCTCCCCCTCTCAAAATAAATAAATAAATTTTTAAAAATAAAATAAAATGCAGTTCTCTGGTGTGATTCATTATAACAAGTTCCACTGATGTCAGATCAATTCATTTTTTAAAAGACATTAAAAACAGGATTTAGGGGATCAAATCTTTTATAGCCACTGCAATGTATCATTGTGTGTGTGTGTGTGTGTGTGTGTGTGTGTGGATGCGGGTGTGTACACATATACATACAAGTTTTTTCTGTGCATTGACACTGAACAAATTTGACAAATATATGGATGGAAATCTATTGTACAATGAAACTTTGCTACCCTTATTACCTAGTAAGTATTAAATATCCACCCTCATCAATTTCATGAAAATGTATTCATGTAGTTTCCACATGGTGCTTGTGGAAGGCTATAAAAGCAGGTGATCTAGAGAGTCATCAGCTCATTATTTAGTATCTTTCCAGTCATATCTGAAGTTTACACCCTAAGAATAGTGTTAACCAACATATTATATGGTTCATAGAGCTGTGTACCTTGAGCACTGAAAGAGATACTACGCAACAGAAATTAAAAATTAATGTAGCATCATTCATGCAATGGCACCAAACACAACTCCCCATAAAAATGATGGACTTTCACTTTCTACATCAATTTCTAAATTTTTCTATTTTGTTAAATTTCCTGTGGACTTCACAAGTGAAGACTAATATTAGTCACAGAAACCTGGGGTGTAAAGATATCATTATTCCAACCAGCCTAATCTAGGATAGCTCCCACCATGCGAGGGATTTACAAATTTGAAATGGAAACTAATTGGAAAGCAGATATGCTCTCATCTGAATTTCTGATGATGCCATTTTGCAGGCCAAGCTTCCTTTTAGGCAAGGAGTTTTGTCCCTCACATCAGGCCCCAAACAGCTCCATCTATTTAGCCACCATCATCAGAAATTCTGAGGCATGCCAGAGCTCAGAGTGACACAGGTGCGTCTGCAAACAGCCGTCTGAGGGATGTACACCGAGCCCCACGCACAGCTGGGATGTGGTAATAAATGCCTGGCAGGCTGGCATTTATCAACTGTGTCTCTAATCTCAGAGATAACCAGGCAGAATACCATGGCCACCTGCCATGGACTCATAGCCGTAAGTTTTCTGGCCTCAGCTTTGTCCTGATCAAGCCCCTGGGTAGCACTAGAACACACACAAAAAGGGGAAGGGGATCAGGTTAGGACTGAGTGAAAGTTACAGTCATACAGAGAGTATGAAACTAAGCATGGTCTGTAGTTCTTATCTGGAACCTTGAAATACATGGATGTAACTCATTATCAGTGTCAGAAATATTTATTTCCTCCTGGGAAGGGCATAGAAGGCTGTGATTCTGGAGAAGGTTTAATTTTAATCCTATATGCGCTTGGGCTGCTAGCAAACTATTCAATCACATGAAATCAGAATCTGCATGTCTTTTGACTTTGACACAGGCTAAAAGGCATTCCTAGGCTTTTCTTACCAAAGATGAATAAGACTGTCAATGGGTTGTATTCTGGTAGGCCTACCTTCTACTTTCAGGTCAAATTCTAAAATAAAGCATAGTATGGTTTGCAAGAGCCTCAGCCTTGTCTTAGAAGAGGTTATAGTTTAACTTCTAAAATTAAAAATGGGGGCACTTGGGTGGCTCAGTTAAGCATCTGACTTTGGCTCCGGTCATGATCTCGTGGTTTGTGGGTTCGAGCCCTGTCGAGCCCTGTGTCAGACTCTGTGCTGACAGCTCAGAGCCTGGAGCCTGCTTCAGATTCTGTGTGTGTGTGTGTGTGTGTGTGTGTGTGTGTGTGTCTGCCCCTCCCCCATTCGCACTGTCTCTCTCTTTCTCTCAAAAAATAAACATTAAAAAAATGAAAAGTGAAACAATATACACAGAAGTGATGCAGAAATCAGAACCAAAAAAAATCAACAGATATTTAATGGTTCTCATTTCTTTATAGCTAATAGTTATTAAAGTGAATTAATGCTGACTAGGTACTTGGCTACATTAACAGCCCACTAATTCCTACCCAGTGACCTTATAATTAATTTTATAAATAATATAATTGAGATATGTAACTATCAAGAGATCTTCCGTGGTCATTCCTTTTTTAAGTAAAGCAATCTATATCCTATATACAAAACCTCACCTTCACCATAATTGTTCAGCTGTATACATGGAGAATACAATTTCATGTTGCTAAGATCCTATTTTAATTCCATAAAGCAAATTAATCCATACATTGTTAGTATTCAGATGTACTTTAGCCCTAAAAGCCAAAAAAAATTCCTATCACCTACTTATTAAATATACTTAGCTCACTGCCAATGAACCAGTCCTCCATGAATTATATAGATCCATTTGGAGGTTGCAGGGAGAGAGAATAATAGAACCAGTGGCATGAACCTCAGAATGGTGCAGAAACACTGGTCAGAAAGCTGCATTTCAGAGCAAGGAAGGCATTTCCTAGCCCTGAGACACATAGGTTGTGAGAAGTTTGACAGCTGACCATTGAAAGGGCTATGGGAAAAGCCTTGGGGACCAGGTTTGGGGACCACATCCTTGGGGACCAGCAGGTTACAATTCAAATCAAGAAGATGGGAAAATATTTGGAGATGTAAAAAGAATAGGAAGAGAGTAGAGTGGAGGTTTGGTTCGTGAAGATAATAATTTGGGGGTGATGTGTGACCTTGGGTTTGTAGCACTGACCAAAGGAAAACACGCATGTGGAGCATGAGTAAATTTAGCCCCATGGTGTCTGGGAACAATGAACAGTAAGGCTGGAGAGGACCCTACGGTGGCCCATACCAGATGCCCAGCAGCTACAGTGGTTGGTAGCAATGACCAAATATAAGCCACATGGCCCTTCACCCAAAAGATAGGTTGTTTGCATATGTGGCTGGCATTTCCCAATGCCGAGGCCACTGCTGTCACTCTCAATGGCCTCACGATTGAAGGGGGTCAGACAATGAATGAGTGAGCCACTAACCCACAGTTGATTGCTGTATATTGGATCCAGAGGTGATAACAGAAAGCCAGCTCACCTATCCTTTACACCTTGGATTCCTAAACACCGAGAGCTCCTCCGTCCTTTCCCGAGGACACTGGGTTTAGGCAGATTCTCTGGTGTTTGCTTTGGCCCTTTGCGCCTGTTTACACTGTCCTTACGCCATTTCTCTCCCATCTTCTATTGTTATAGTTTCCTTCTAAATGCTATTTTGCTTAACTGTAGACATAATGCAGACTTAACAGTGTTTCTTGTATACATGTAGTGGTGAAAAAGACAGAAATTTCTTACATAACGTAATCCAGAGTGGCAGTGCAGGTCTGGTGTGACAGCTTTGTGGTGTCACCAGGGAACCGATCTGCTAGAGCATGGCTTCCCCCCTCAAGGTCATCCTGTCTGAGGTGTAGGCCAGGAGAAGCAAAGTCAGAACAGAAAAAGGCATCCTTCTGAGGATGCAGGATTCTCACAAGCCTCACCAACACTTAATCTACAACCCACCAACCAGCGTTGTTACATGGCCACTCCTAGTTGCAAGGAAGGCTGGGAAAAGGTGACTGTATCACACAAGAACAGAGGTAGCTAATATCGGGATCCTGAAACAAAGAAAGGAGAAAGTTTTACTGGGTAGAAACCAGCTGTACCTGCCACATACGTGGAGCTGTGCTTCACTCATAATCCTCTTGCAAAGGTCCCTCTGAGATCTCTAACACCTGCCTAGGGCAGCTCTCCCCACACCGGCAACACCATGCTGTAGGGTGAGCAGTTACACCATTGTCTTCCTAAGCCCCCGCACAGTTACCAAAGTCACCAACCAACCATCATCAACATGGCCCTCAAGACCCAGAAATAATTAATCAGTCCTATGGCCTTGAGAGGTTATTTATTCTCTCTGTGCTGTTTAGCATCAACCGCACCCGAGGATAATAAATGCCTACAGTCATCGGGCTGTTGTGAGGATTCTAGTCAACACAGCACCTTTCCCCTTCCTGTCTGATTTACCTTCCAGATAGTAGAGAGCTGAGGGGACCTTCTTCTGAGGGGAGGCATTTAAGGAGATGCCAATCAGAAACACAACAGACATGGGGTGCCTGGCTGGTTCAGTCGGTTAAGCATCTGACCTTCGGCTCAAGTCATGATCTCACGTTTCATGGGTTCAAGCCCCACGTTGGCCTCTGTGTTTGGAGCTTGGAGTCTGGAGCCTGCTTCAGATTTGGTGTCTCCCTCTTTCTGCCCCTCCCCCGTTCATACTCTCTCAAAAATAAATAAGTATTAAAATTTTTTTTAATAAAAAAAAAAAGAAACGCAACAGACATGGGTCATAATCCACAGAGGTGAGACCAAGGGGAACAGAGAAGCTGAGAAACTAAAGTGACAAGGACAGCAGAGACCCAATAAGAGGAGAGATCTGAACAGGAGGCTGGGAGGCTGCTCTAACAATTCTGTGGGCCACCAATGGTGGCCGCCACAGCCTTTCCAGGCATTGCAGAGAGGAAGCAGTTAACGTGCTGACCCAGCGTGACACTTCACACTAAATCGCTCTTCACTTTCACTCACATCTGTGCTCTCAGGAACATACTAGAAGAGTACAAAATTATGCCTTCTACTTCAGGAAAAAAAGCACACAAGTTAAAAAAAAAAAAAAAAACAGATCGAAAATAGAAAGAAATCATGTGGTTCCTGAGATTGATGAACTCAAGCCTGTTCTGAAGAACCGAGAAAAAAAAATTGCTTTAAACTAACATTTACCAAGAGCATATTTTACTACATGCCATGCACTGCTTGAGATGTTCAGGGCGCTCTACTTCATTTTACTCATGTTGTGAATTTATGGTTGAGATACAATAATGCCCCCATTTGGCGAAGGAGGAAACTGAGGCAGAGAGTGGTTACGTGACTTTCAGCCAGCTAGGAACACCTGGAGTGGTGGGGGGTGGATGACCTTGAACAGAAAGGGATGCTTTTCAGGCACCAGCTCTACAACAAATCCTCAGTGATGGTGACCACCACGGCAAGGAGGTCCCATCCAACCTTATAACCTTTACAGTGATCACCCAGGGCCATGTTTTACATCAGGCAATAAGAGTGCCACGCACAGCGCTGCCTGCAGTTACTCACAACGAGGTCGTAGTTCCTTCCTGACAGAATTTATGCACATACTTGAAGATACGTAGGGCTGTGAAGATGGATTAAGCATGCCACTGGGAGTGCACTTATGCATGGAGACAAGAAGATGCTCTGGAAAGGATAAACTATTTCTGCAAAGGGTTTAAAAAAAAAAAAAAAAACCTTCGAAGCTTTACAGCAGTTCTTTTTATCAAGCAAAAGCTCAAAGATGGCATTAAAGATTGTCTCTGTTATTCACTGCTATTTTCAGGAAGCAGGGAAGTCTGCAAAAAAACATGTTCCATCTTCCAATTTGACATCCTCAAATAATATAATTTCCTACGTGGGTCTGTTAATGTTATTTTTGTTTCCCTTTTTAGTTTTGACATTTCAAAAAGAAAATCCTTGAAACTAGCAGACAAATCTTGAACCAGTAACAGTTAAGGCATCATTTCCCCCCAACATGTTGCTCTCTTGACGGATGTAATGGTTTTAGATCTGAAATCAATAAAATTGCATTTTAAAATAACCATGACACATAATATTCTCATTAATTTCATGAATAGCACATGACCTCTAAGTTTAATCAATAACAAAATGCTAATTAAAGTTTGGAAATGGGATCAATTTACCTAATAGGAATGATAGATAACCATTATAAGAGAGGCTAAGTGGAGTGGAAAGAGGTAAGAAGAACATAATACAACGAATTTTCTGAATAAAAAGATAAGGCTAGAAAATAGAGACCTCCATATTTCCTAGGGTTGAAAACTGACAAAATGCATCAACAGAAATGGTTTTAAAATTCAGAGACCAGGACTAAATATCTTCAAATGGTTTGTTTTTGTTTGTTTGTTTTTTTACATCTACTTTTGGTTTGGTTACATGGCCAGCAGGTTCAGGAAGACTCAATACATTTCCGGTGAGCAGATTTTTGAGTCCTCTTCATTTTACAATATTACAAAGATAATGAGATGAGGACATGAGGGAAACACTTGCAGTATATGACATGGCAGCCAATAAGGGGACCAAGGCTTTGGAAATGGGCTGGGGACAATCTTCCCCACAGGATTGCCGTGCAGAAGACAGGAGACTTAGATAAAGCTCCGAACACAGTGCCTAGCACACTGTAAACAGCCAAAAGCTCACATCTATTGTTATTATTACTGAAAAGCAACAGAATGATTCCTAGAAGGCACATTTTGCAGCTTCAAGGGATCCTTCAGGAGTTCCACTTAATGAAGTAGCAGATTACCAAGTGTATTAATTAGCTCTGGTGTCCTGAAAGAGTTTATTCAATTTCCAAAATAATAAGATGTCTAGAAAGTGACTTAATGAAATCCCAGAAGAAACTTTACTACCGCTCTTTCTAAATGCCCTGTACACTTAAGACAGTGCACACTCAAACACTACGCAAGGAACCGCCAACTCCAAGCCATAGGCTAGGTCATTACTGTTTTCACCCACCCCCCCTCCTCCCTCTCTCTCTCTCCTTTGACTTCTTTTTACAATCTGAGATTTCTCTAGTTTGGAAGAGCATACCCATAATCGGTAGCATCCTAAATTCTTATGACACATCCACAACACAGCCTCCAACTGCCTCAAATCAACTGCCCTTCTGAGAGTTCAGCACTTCTGTTTATCCTTCATTCCCCATCACCAGTGTCACCGCTCTCTTAGAAAACTTACACCAAAGCTCCCCTCCCTTTTCTTATCCTCTGCCTTTACTCAACCACTTATTCCCCATGTTTTATTTACACTACCTTAATGACATCTCTAAGAAATATAGAATGAAATACCCTATAGGAACTTGAAAATGCTAGTTGAATGGAACCAACTGTCAAGCCATGTTGCATCCGATTTCTCTGCACTTTGAGTAGATGGTTCTACTCATAGAAACATGAGCAGTTTGGTCAGTGACAGGGTGAAGGCGTGGAAATCCACTGGGTTCATCTGATCTCACCTAAAACCTAAGAAGGGCGATCTCTGGACCATGGCACTTTGATTTCTCTCTTTGTGGTTCTAAACAGAAACCTGGAGCCAAAGGTATCAGAGGACCAGAGGAAGGGATAGAGCTAGGGCTGTGGTGGAAGACGTAATGGACTTGGCATTTTTGTGATCGGCTGGAGAGAGGAGTGAGCAACACTGACGGAGGCAGAAGGATGCTCAGAGACCTCTCAGAAGACTCTTGAGCACCACAATGCCTCTGGGAGAGCTCAAAAACTCTTTCCTTCAACCTTGCCACATACTGTCCCATTTTTCACTTCTTCCCAGCCCTACACTCATTCTAACTAAATATATTTCTCAAGAATGATAATTTTTGTGCCCTATCTCGGGGCACTTGGGTGGCTCAGTCGGTTAAGTGTCAGACTCTTGATCTCAGTTCAGGTCTTGAGCTCAGGGTCATGAGTTCAAGCCCTATGTTGGACTCCACAATGGATGTGAAGCCCATGAAAGAAAGAGAGAAAGAGAGAAAGAAAGAAAGAAAGGAGGGAGGGAGGGAGGGAGGAAGAAAGAAAATATTCCTCTCTCTATTTTAGTACTAATTACAACAATAGTAATTTTTGCCAGAAAATATTCCTCTCTCTTAGCACTAATGATAACAATAGTAATATGTGTCAGTCACTTCTCTACGCACCTTCCTTATCTCATTTAGTCCTCACAGCAATGCTGAGTGAAATAAGCCCGACAGAGAAAGACAATACTGCATGGGATCGCATGGCATCATTTATATGCAGAATCGGGGGGGGGGGAGTCAAATTCATAGAACAGAGAGTAGAAAAGTAGCTGCCAGGGGCTGGGGTGGGGGAAATAGGGAGAGGCTGGCAAAAGAATATAAGAATTTATATTCTTAACTCTAAGATGAGTAAGGTCTGAGGAGCTAATGTAAAACATGGTGACTAGAGTTGATTACACTGTGTATTATATAATTGAAAATTTGCTGAGAATAGAATTTAAATATTCTCACTGAAGAAAATTTAAAAACATAAACATATATGTGAGGTGAAGAATGTACTAACCAGACGAGAAGATTCTTTATATAATGTATACATACATATCAAATCACCATGATGTACACTTTAAATTTAATCGCACCATTTTATTTCTCAATTAAAGCTTAAGAAAGCTGACTTTTAAAAAAAATCCTTACTGCAATACAACTGACTTTCCCATTCTCCAGAGGATAAGTAATTTGCCCAAACTCACAATTAGAGAATCCCAGAGTCAGATTTGAACCCAGTTCTCGGGCTCCTGAACGTGTACTGGGTAAGTTACTTGACCAAAGTCACCCAGTGAATAATATTAAAGATTCGACTCATGTTCTGACCCCAGGCTCAATATTCTCTCTGCTGCCCTGAGCAGAATGTCTTTGCTTTCTATGTTGAAGGGATACTCCTTTTTTCTTTCCATCCGCCTACTCCTACTTCTGTCACAAGAAATGACTCATATTGCCCAGCTTTATTGAACTCAGCTAGCTTTTGTAAATAGAAGGTGTTCTACAAAACAGTCACATTTTGGCTGCTTGAAAATATATATATATATATTCATTTGTTCAATCAAAAAAATTCTTTTTAATGTTTTAATATTTATTTATATTTGAGAGAGAGACAGAGAGAGGGAGACAGTGCATGAGCAGGGGAGGGGCAGAGAGAGAGGGAGAGACAGAGACAGAGACAGAATCTGAAGCAGGCTCCAAGCTCTGAGCTGTCAGCACAGAGCCCAACGTGGGGCTTGGACTCACAAGCCGTGAGATCATAACCTGAGCCGAAGTCAGACATTCAACCCAATGAGCTACCCAGGCACCTCTAATCAAAAAAAAAAAAAAAAAAAAAAAATTTTAAACATCTACTAGTTGTGGGCACTGTGCTAAGCCTTGAGGCACAAAAGTGAGTAAGACAGAGCTCACACTCTGATGGGAAGACAGATGAGTAAACTATGGAGTGGCACTAAGATGGGAAGGAACAACACACAAGAGGCAGTGAGTGTACACAGGAGGTAATTAACCCAGGCAGAGCCATCAGGAACACGTAAACTAGGACCTGGAGGTGCACTGAGGCCATTCAGTAGTGGGAATGGGGACAGAAGGAAGAGAATGCTCAGGGACTAAGTGTGCCTAATCAGGGAGGGTGGTTGTCCAGAGGGCCACCGGTATGGAGTGCAGAAGGGCTGGAAGATCAGCTCCAGTGTGTGTGCGTGTGTATCCACGCACGCGTGTATACAGTGTGGGTGGCGCAGCATAAGACAGTTGGAAGCACTGAATGTCTCTATGCTGAGACTGACTTGAACAAAGTTGCTTTCCAGAACACTCATTCTGGCAGTGACATGGAGACCAAGCTGGAAGTGGGCAAGTGTAGAGGCAGAAAGACCAGCTTTAGAAGCCACCCTGAATTGCGATGGCATGGACTGGGTAGGAGGCGGTAGGAGACCTGAGAAGTTTTGGGGAAAGAGAAAGGCATAAAGATAGATTAGATACAGGAATGAGGAAGAAGAGGAATCAACAATGAGACCTGGGCTTCTGGCTTGATGGTGGGGCCACGTCTCATCACTCTTGGACCACACTTACTATGGCCTTCAAAGCCCATCGTGTGTGGGTCCCAGCCACCTCTCCAACCCCACCTAGCTTGGTGTTGCTCACCAGGCTGTCCTGCTGCATTCCCCTGCATACCTCCAAATTGTCTCCACCTTCAGCTCTCTTCATCAACTGTTCCTGTACCTGAAGTAGACGTTCTCCAAATTCACATTGCTGGTTCTTTCTTGTCCATCAGGTTCCTCCTGAAATGTCCCCTCCTCAAGAGACCCTCCTTGACCACCCTATTGGCTTTTTTATTTTTATTTTACAGTCCTTCTCATTATCTGATTTTAGACTCTTTGTGATTTATTACCTGCTAATTGCTATCTCCTCATTTCTAAGTGTATGCTCTTATGAAAGGAAGAGTCTCCAACAGCTCAGGCAGCACCAAGCATATGGTAAGTAGTCAGCGAATACTTGCTAAATGACTAAATGAATGAATAAATAAATGAGTGCTTGAATGAGGGGAGAACTCACAGGGACAGGAAGCTGGGGACATGCGAAAGAGTTCAAGTTTTGACATGAGGTACTAGACCTCATGAGGTATTAGGCATCAAAGCAGAGTTACCATCCAGAAGGTAGTCAGCATGCAGCTCAGAACAGAGTCTGTGTCTGAGAATGGATTGAGTCATCCACCCACAGATGGGAACTGAGGCCCTGGACTGAAGGTAAGTGCCCAGGCAGAGAGCAAAGTTAAGAAGGCAAGAGAGCCAGCACCTAGAACAGGACCCGGCACACAGTAAGTACTTATGACACAAATCAATAAATGAATGGATGGATATGTTACAGTTACTTGTACACACATCTGATCCTATAAAACGCTATACAAGTTTCATTTGGACATCAAGTTTGGACCATTTATCTTTTTAACACTTATAGTCTACCACATGGTCCAATAAATGCCAGGTGAAGGAATTCACAACATGTTATAAATTTTTATCACCTAATTTATTCCTTAACATCTAGGGTTCAGAAGATCTGTGTCAATGTGGGTGGATGGCATCACTGCTCACAAGTACCGCCTTCCCCTCTTGCCCCTGACCTACCCCTGCCCTGTGAAACTGGCCATGGGATTTGCTTCAGCCAATGGCCTGTGAGCAGACATGATGTATATCAAGTCATGGCTTTCAATCCAACTGTGTATTTGATTTAGCCTCTTGGGTTCACTCTCACTGACAGAAGATGTCCCAGATAGGAGCTGCTCCTTTCGGTCTATGTTCCAGAATGGTAACACAAATGGAACAGACCCGCAGTAACTCAACAACCTGGATATCCAGAAGGCATGATATACAGGCCCCCAGCCAATCCACAGTCACAAGTAATATGAGCAGGAAACGCATTTTTGCTAGTGTAAGCCACCAAGACTTGAGGGTTGTCACTGCAGCAAAAGTTGACCAATTCTTAGATCCCCAGAAGACAGGAAGGCCTCTGGGATGAAAGTAAGGGAGTGAAGACCTCAAAGACAAGGTCTTCCTAGACAAATTCCACACCAAACAACTCGAGAGATACCCCTACATCCCTCCCTAGAAAGGAATTCAGGCCAAGAGGATGTCATTTACACCTTACGTAGTGGCACGTGTCCAACTGAAAGCTGGAGGATGAATCATCCAGGAATTGATATTCATTATTAAATGAGATTCGATTGAATCTGCTATTACAGACTCTATTATGACACCTCTGGTCTATTTCACCATCTTGTATTCAGCACCCACCCACTACCTCTGTTTTGAATGTTTCCGTTTTAAGCCTATAGCTCTTAAGCTACTCTGAAAGAAAACTCAATAAAACTATAAACATAAAGGAGCATTAAAATTAAAGTAATGATAATAAAAATAATCAATTTTCATTTCTGTTACAGTCCTGTAACTCCTATAGATTTAATCAAGTCATGAAATTCTTTTATAGAAAATTACATATGAAGAAAAATGAACTGAAATACTTTTTCCATTCTTGCTTAATCAAAATGAGTCCCTCAAATAGGAAAATATAAATGCTTGTATTAAGAAGTTTATCCTTGGGGCGCCTGGGTGGCTCAGTTGGTTAAGCGTCCGACTTCAGCTCAGGTCATGATCTCACGGTTCGTGGGTTCGAGCCCTGCGTCAGGCTCTGTGCTGACAGCTAGCTCAGAGCCTGGAGCCTGCTTCAGATTCTGTGTCTCCCTCTCTCTCTGACCCTCCCCTGCTCACACTGTCTCTCTCTCTTTCTCTCAAAAATAAATAAAACATTAAAAAAATTTTCTTTAAAAAGAAGTTTATCCTTGGGGCACCTGGATGGCTCAGTTGGTTAAGCATCCAACTTCAGCTCAGGTCATGATCTAATGGTTCATGAGTTCAAGCCCCACATGGGGCTTTGTGCTGACAGCTCAGAGCTGGAGGCTGCTTCGGATTCTGTGTCTCCCTCTCTCTGTTCCTCCCCTACTCATACGCTGTCTCTCTCCCTCTCTCTCTCTCTCTCTCTCTGTCTCTCAAAAATAAAGATTAAAATAATTTTTTAAGTTTATTCTTGCTGGCTATAGCTACATATTTTTTATGATGTGACAACATGGATCTTAATATTTGTATCAAAAATTAAATAAAACATAGCCTAGCATATTGAGAGAAAGATTTTAAATTTGCATTCAAAGTAACCTAGACTCTCCCTTCTGCATTCTTTAATGACAATTAAAAGGTACCCTAAATGCAACTGTCTGACAGCAGTAGCAATTACATATTGATAACTACAATGATAAAGTAAACATACAAAGAAAATGGGTGAAGAATTACTTTGCAGGATTCACAGTTTACAGAGGAAGAAAAATGCCGTTTTGAGCAATAATATGCCAGACACCATACAAGGGCACTTTACGTATATTTCTTTTCATTAACAATGTCTAAATAAGAAGCATGTATATTATCTCTGTTTCACTGATAAGGAAAATGACTCAAAAAAAGATTTTAAAATTTGACCAAGGCTTTACTTAATTTTCTAGAAATTTTACTTTGATTTCAAACCCATGACAATGTTACATGTAAATCATATTGAAGACTGATATTCAACTTCATCTAAAAGTTACTATGAGCAACACACTTATGTAAACCATAGCCCTATATATAATAGTACGTTAAGTTCTCTAAAGTTCGTTAACTGAAACAGAATATATGGCAAGCATCACCTGTAACAGGATTTGTGACCATCCCAGAGATGTGACCAGATGCCATTTCCACGAGCCAGTGCTGACGCAGAAAAGGGGCACACTAAAAAATAGGAATATACCTGTTTTCAATACCATATATTCAAGTACTTCCATGTATCACCAGCAGCACTTTGCAAACTCAATGATTACAACTTGAGGCGCTACAAGTTGGTTGTTGCCAAAGGAGGATCAACCTTTGCTAAGATACCAGTCTTTGCTTAGGAAGAATAGAAACTCACTTACAGGTGTCCATTATCAATGGAGAGACAGAGATTGTCACTAAATTCTGCTACCTGGGGAGGAAGCTCTTTGACAGCAGCTTGACAGATAACGAAGTAGCCAGCCAAATCAGAAACGTCAACACGTCCTTCAGCAGGCTGGCAGACAGAACAGAACACCAACATGGCACTGACCTACCGATCAAAAGTGTCAAATCCACAATGAATCGAGGTGGTAGAGATCCAGTCATAGGAATCACTGAGTCAGACTTCATTAAGGAGAGTCAGATGGCCGAAATCCGGTGTCAGAACCTGTTACATAACCCAAGGTGAAGCTCAGCGCACTATGGCCACATCAAAGAAAACCTGGGCTTTGGAATCAGATAGACATTGGTCCTGAACTGACTCATCCACTGACTAACTGGGATATCTTGACCAAATTGATGCTCTGAATCTCAATTTCCTCCTCTGTAAAATGAGGAACGTAAAATAAGGCTCTGGGAGATGGGGCTAATGCCTTACATTTCTGGCGAAGAGTAAATGAGATAGCATAGGTGAGCTGTCTAGCACTTAGCAGGTGCTCAGTAAATGACAGCTATTTATGTTATAAATCATTTGATCAGCCTGGAAATGGTGTTCTCAGCAGTGCCCAGCAGATATGGGATAGAAATGCGATTATCACACAAGTTGCCTCAAGGTGAACAAATTCAAGTAACTCCAAAAGACGGCAGAAAAACGTTTTAAAGGCACACGGAAGCACAACCTCAAAGAGTGTGCTTTTCCCTGCAAAATGCCGATAAGCAGTAGCTGCCACCACACGAAGCTAGAGAGCGTTGTTAGGATGCCTCCTTTGCAGCAGCGGCGGTAGACAGATTGTGGGAAGGAAGGAAATCAGATCCATCAGAGTTCAGGGAGTCCTCTGCCACAAACCAGGAAACGGTTTTCCTAGCAAATTACATCGCGGACACTGTTCATCTCAGTGGCCTCTTCTGTCACATCCACCCCTCCACCCACACGGCATCATCCCTAAACCCGAAGGACAGTAAAATAAAAAATGTCCCCTGATCCATTGTGAATAAAGGTGAAAAACATATGCTAAGGATTATACGTATCCACACACAGAACTAAAACAACGAGGGCGCCTGGATGGCTCAGTAGGTTAAGCCACTGACTCTTGATTTCGGCTCAGGTCATGAGCTCATGGTTTGTGAGTTCAAGCCCCGCATCAGGCTCTATGCTGACAGTGTGGAGCCTGATTGGTATTCTCTCCTCTCTCTCTCTCTCTCTCTCTCTCTCTCTCTCTCTCTCTCAAAAATAAATAAACATTTGAAAAAGAACTAAAAAAGAAAAAGAAGCTTATATACGACAGAGTCTAATTAGAAATAGATATTTGAAGAAACAATGGGGCGGGGGAGAGAAGCATACCCTCCCTCAGAGAAGTCCTCTACGCATCTGCCCGCAGAATCAAAAATAATAGAAAGTAGTGGCCTCATGTCCACAATTTACTTGGATTTTCAAATATCTCTAGATAGGGCTTTAAGTCCTAGGGTGTTTTATACCCACACACAAAGGTCTCCTTAGCGGAAAGGCCTCCAGACATTACTTTGAATCCCATGAAACTTTCAAGACCCATCCATATAACAACCACCAGGTGCATAATAATGTAAAGTCAAAGTTTAAACTTGTGTCCATGGGATGTAAGGCTCAACAGGAGAAAGGCCTCTAGAGACAGGTTGAAGACACATTCAGTCATTGCCCACAATCACATATGCTGTCTCCTTCAGGATTCCTGTGGTTGAAATTCCAATGAAATCCCCAGAGCTCCACCTTTCCCAAATGGTAAAACTCAGAGCAGGTATTCTTAGTGCTCTGAGCCAACTTATTTTTTTTCTTTCTTTTTGCACAAAGGGAACACACTTTGGAGAGCCCCGTCTGTTGACAGTGCATAGATGAAAAGTGGAAGCCAGGCTGTTTGCTCACTGTCAAAAGGAAAAAATTACATCCGCACATATATATGTATATTGTGCATGCATACATATATGTATATTTGTATGTCTGCACATTACATACATATACTATTTAGACATGTAAAATATAGACACACATATATCTACATGCACACATATACATACAGTACATGACTCCATTTAGACCTACTCCAGTTTTTTTTAGTATCTCTGCCCAATTTGGGAGGAGCAGATGGACTCTATATGTGTGAATAAATGCTTCCAATTGCAAACATCACATGGTAAGTACCCTCATGTGACCAAAAGCATGATCAGCAAAAGCAAAGAAAAAGAGATATAGAGTCAAATTCAGAAAGTGAAATAATTTCAAGAGCCTTTATTTTCGCCACCTCTAAATTCAAGCAAAATAAACAATTCTGGAATGGAACAAGTGCTACTGGAAAAATGATGTGGAGTGTATATGTATGTGCTTTTGCATACCACTCAAGTCCTTAAAATCGATTAATATGCAAGAAAATGCAGCAAACTTATGTAAGGTAAAACTCCGTGTGGTTAAAAGGTAACGATGATAATGTATGTTTTCCACGGCACATTAGAACGTTCAGAATGGTCTCTGTCCCTCAGCTGTGGTGCCCGGAATGGTCAGCTGCCACACCAAAGGCAGAGTAATAGATAGGCAGCCAAAGACTTCAGTCTGAATCCCACCTTTGTCACTCACTAGCTCTGGAATATTGGAAGTGAATTTCCTCTTCCATTAAAGGCAAGTTTCATACCTACTTTTACTAGGTTGTTCTGAGGCATAAATAAGAAAACGCTTTGTGAAGGTTAAAGCACTCTACAAATAAGGAGGGGAAAACATAATCTTTCTAACTGCTCCAGATGGATGGGACAGGTATTTTTATCCCAATTTCCCACTAGGAAACTCAGGGCAGTCAGATGACAGACAGTATCCTGCAGCATCCAAGTTGGTGACCAGCTGATCCTAGCTCGCTTGTCTCAAAGTACAATTCCTCACTGTTATTATTAGCTATTAAGATCATATTCTTTTTTTTTTAATTTAAATTCCTGTCAGCATACAGTTGCTACATTATATAATTATATTAGTTTCAGGTGTACCATACAGTGAGTGATTCAACTCTTCCACACATCACCCGGGGCTTATCATTGACACGTGCTCTCCTTATCGTGTATTTTAAATATTTTCAAAACAAACTACAAATACACAATTTCTTCAAATCCATGTTTTCACAGTACCATGATGAGCTACGCAATGCACCTAAAACATTTTTTAATTATTTTTAAACTGTTAAAGTGGGAAGTGTACAACCATATATTTTTTGTTCATTCACTCAATAAATTCACTGAATATCCACCACATTCTCTACCCTGTCCTGGGGCTCTGTGGTTTAGCAGAGGAGCTAGATCCCTAACATCATGAAGTTTATATTCTCCTCAAAAAGATAGTCAACATCAACCAAGTAAATAAGAAAAGTGCCTGATGGGGGATGCCTGGGTGGCTCAGTCAGTTGAGCATTCGACTCCTGGTTTCTGCTAAGGTCATAATCTCACACTTCATGAGTTCGAGCCCCACATAGGGCTCAGCGCTGATGGTGCAGAGGCTGCTTGGGATTCTCTCTCTTTCTCTCCCTCTCTCTCTCTGCCTCTCCCCTGCTCACTCTCTCTCTCTCTCTCTCTCTCTCTCAAAATAAATAACTAAACCTTAATTTTTTTTTCAAAAAAAAAGAAAGACAGACAAGGCCATGATAGTAAGTATGCAGAAGAAAATAAATGGACTGAGAGAGAATCCAGGAAGCCAGTGTGCAAGGGGAAGGAGGAATGACCTGTTAGACCAGATGATGAGAAGCACTCTACATGATGTGACCTTCCCAGGAAGACCCAAAAGAAGAGATGGCTAGCATAGTAAAATAATGGAGGAAGAACATTTCGCGTAGAAGGAACAGCAAAACAGACTGGAAAGACATAGTTGGAGACCAGTGAGGAGGGGACTACAGGAGTCGAGGGGAGAGAGGATGATAGTCTAGCCTTTGTGGCAGAAACGAAAAGCAACATACTTTGAGAGTAAAATCACCCAGACTCGGGAATGGACTTGCTGTGTGGGTGAGAGAAAGGGAGGATACAAATCCCACATTTGAGTGCCTGGGTGAGCATTCTGTAGGTGAGAAAAGGTAAGATTATCTAGTTGAAGCGAGAAAATATAAACAGTGAATGGCATGATAGAAGATTTCTTAATAATTTTTCATTGAAAAATGCACATGACACATTTTTATCATCTTGACAATGTTTAAGTGTCACGGTTCAGTGGCATTAAATGCATTCATAATATTGTGCAACCATCACCACCACCCATCTCTAGAACTCTCTACATCTTTCAAAAATGAAACTCTGTCCCCTTTAAACGGTAACTTCCCAACCCCACCTCCTCCTCCCAGCCCCTGGAGACCACCAATCTACTTTCTGTCTCTATGAATTTGACTGCTCATAGTCGTGGAATCCTACATCTATTCTTTTGTGTCTGGCTTATTTCACTGAACACAATACCCTCAAGGTTCATCCATGTTGTAACGTGTATCAGAATTCCCTCTAGAAGAGGATATATTTACACTGTGGCCATGGAAAGTCTCATGGAAACTGAATCAAGGTCTACCTGGGCATGGAACTGAACCCAGCAGAGAGGAGCTGTGCTAGGCGAAGCTTTCTCTTGGGTTATAACTGAAAGAGGTTGGGGTTAGTCTGTAAATGTTAGGACTGGGGAGGAGAACTGATTAATACCCCCTGGTACCCAGTGCAATTTCCCCTAAGACACAGTGAGTAAAATGGAGATCATCCAAAGACTTTTCCACTCTGAAGCATCCAAGTTTCTTGGGTCATTGGCCCTGGGGCACGACCCCGGTAGAAATCCACATGTTCTGCTTTAGCCTCCTCCTCATGGAACATGAAGCCAGACCGAGACAATAGCAAAGGTGAAAAATCAACTTCTCTACAGGCCTTCCCCCACAAAGGCTTTAACATAGCACGCTGTAATTTCCAAGCTTATATTTTCAATTCAATCATTTCCCAAGAAAATGGAGGTTATCAAAATGATTGTTATTATCCACAACATTTGGTAACAGAAAAACAACAGGGTCTTGTCTCACATTAGCCTCCACGGCTATCTAACAGCAGCTCTCAAACAATCTCTATCACATCTTTAATTCGCCCAGGAGGAGCCTACTGACAACAGCTACCCTCCACAAAATGGAAATTCTTAATCTCCAAACACTGGGCGAAGGAAGAAATTGCAGAAGACTTTGCAAAGGAAGCTAATAATTTAGGTTGGAGTGACGGGTTGGCTATTTTCCTGCAATTCTATGTAGTTGAGTCCTAATTTCACAGAGGTCTGTAGTTCAGAGAGAAGAAGGTAAGACAATGACATTATGTTGCAACCAAGTGCTAGTACCAGGAATTTTGTTAAGGATTTTATTTGCTTACTCACAACAGGTGTATTATGTTTCATGTCATCTCTGCGGCAGGTTCTAAGGAGTTCTATGCCTTTAAGCACAACAGGTACCGAACAAAAAGAAAAGGCAAAGTAACAATACCATGTCCTTTCCAATCTGCAGCAGATATAACAGCAAATGTAGTATAATTAAGCTAAAATAAAATCAATACTCCTCTTCATTAACATTCTACTTCACAAACTTAAGAATATTACCCATGAATATCTAATTGCAGTTTTCCCTCATGAAGTTCTATTTTGAAACCTCTGTCAAACTGAAATTGAGCTCCCTGATCACATTAGTGAACAGAATTATTTCAGGAATAAAGGATTCTTGTCTTAAATCATTAAGACACTGCCTTTATGTCCCGGCATACTTTCAGCAGCTTTTGCCATTGCTATGCCCCAGAAGTCATAATGAATTGCGGGGTTCAACATCATTTTAGGAAAAGTCAAGGGTCAGCAATACCGCTAAGCCTCAGAAACGCAAATTAATTGAACGGGCCAATTTATGAAGAGTGCTATCTTGAAAATGTGATATGAGCAGCGTGGTCTAGTCTCAAGAGGTGTGGACCAACAGTCACAAATCATAATCTGGAGTTCTGACCCCTTCGCCAACTGTCATTATCTGAGTCCCTGAATGTCTTCCAACTTGCGGTATCTCATCTAATAAAAGTTCTCCTAACTCCTAGGCTTATGGACCAGATAAAACAAAATAAGGCAGGTGAGTGAACTTTTAAACCTGGAAATCACTAACCATGTAAGGTATTATTAAGTAAAAATAACTGCTGGGTAAAAAAAAAAATCACAGAAAAGTCCTTTGATAGCCTACAGCAAAAATAGATAAACTGAAACAAACCAGGACAGAGATGCGGATATAAACCCAGAAGCTCCGTTTTAGTCTAGAGAATCTATTTTCAAGAAGTGCAATTCAGAGATATGGATTCTCTTCTAGGAAGTCTTGGTGATGGATCACAAGAGCTCTGAAATGGAAGCAAGCTTCTCCATCGAGATCAGGCTTCCAGAACATAGCCCGCCTCTTGCATAGCTTCAAGAGAGCAATTTCCAGCAAGAGGTTCTGAAAAGCAGACTGTAAGCAGCGCTGCTAGAGAAGGTCTGTGAAGATGCCAGAGGACAGCTAAATAACCTGGAAGCTTCTGGCTCCTGAGCTCAAACGGGCAAAAGAAATCTCTTCTTTCCTGAGGAAAATATTTGGAGGGAAGTTCTTCTAGTCACTGCTAACTATAATAATTGCATTTGACATTTTAGGAGCACGACTCAATAACTAAAACATGTAAATGTAAATGACTTGCAGGAAGAAATATAAATGGGCATACATTCAAAGACCAACTGCTCCTCTTCTGAGAAAATGTGCTTCCAAAGTTTCTCACAGTTACAAGTTAAAAAAAAAAAAAAAAGGTCTGTAATACACCATGAATTCAGAGCAGGGGAATTTTTTTTAATATAGTACTATATATTACATAAAATAAAACCTCCAAATTCCACTGTGTTCAGGAAGTTATGTAATAAAATAACAACGTATTTCTATACTACATGCAAAGCAAAATTTAACAACTGAATTTCAATCATAGACTACTGTTCACTAAGAATAAAAGCATGTGATAATAGAACATTTAATATGCATATCTGAAGCAGGATATAATTTTTAAAAAATTAAGTATGTATGGTAAATGAACTATCCATAGCACCTTACTAAATATAGTCATACACTCTGGTTCCATATACCTGTTTATAAGCTATCCACAAACGGACGGGAGGAAGGAAGGAAAAAAAGAGAGAAAGAGAAGAAAGAAAGAGAGAAAAAGAGAAAGAAAGAAAGGAAGGAAGGAAGGAAGGAAGGAAGGAAGGAAGGAAGGAAGGAAGGAAGAAGGAAGGAAGGAAGAAGGAAGGAAGGAAGGAGGAAGGAAGGAAGGAAGGAAGGAAGGAAGGAAGGAAGGAAGGAAGGAAGGAGGGAAGAGGAAGGGAAGGAGGGAAGAAGGAAGAGAAAAGCAAGCAAGCAAGCAAGCTTTCTATTTGATACTTGATTAAATTGTTGTGATTAGTTCAAATCTCAGACTCACCACTTGCTAGCTATGAACAAATTATTTAATGTCTTTAAGTCTCAGAGTCTTAATCTGCAGTAGAATATCAAAAGAAAGATACTTAGTTCACATAACTGTGAGTTCTAAATTAAGTTATTCCATATAAAAGACTTGGCTCAGTACCAGGTACCTGTAAGTACTCAATCATTCTTACTGTTTATATGTCAAGTGCTTCCGATATAGCAATTAATCTCCCGGTTTCAAGATTCTATTGATATCATTAAGAATTGTTGAAAAATTTTTATAAATATTTATTAACCATTTCTTATTTCTATTCCTCCAGGAGGAGCCCCTAAAATTTTATTAATAAAAGCAACTTTTTATTTTCAAAAGAAAGAACAAAAAATTGTAATTGAGGTGGAAGAATTCTAACAATAACGCTTAATATCAGAGAAGAGAGGCAGATGTAATTTTCACTCTCCTCCTGGTAGGAAGCTGACAAATATGGAGGAAGGCATCAGGTTGCCGGCTGAGAGAGGCATGGTGCTGTGTGAGGCATCTGGTCATCTGCTTTAAAGTCCCTCACTACTGTACACAAAGGGGATTTTGTAGGTTGGCTGATTTGTGTGTGTGTATGTGTGTGTGTGTGTGTGTGTGTGTGTTGTTAAGAAATCACGTAACTGCATCCTGAAACCAAGAAACATAAACCATATAAATAAGAGTTTGGAAAATACATAAAAAAATGAATTCTGTTCCTAAATTAATGGTAGTGATAGACACATAACTATAATCTACAACAGACTGTGGTGAATATGATTTTAGAGATGCCAAGGAAAAGGTGATAATGTTGAGAGAAACTGGATTGACCCTGGCCAATGTACAGGAGGAGGGGCCATGAGTGATCTCTGCAAGACTCTTAACTCCATACATGCCAGGACCTCATTCATCTCGCTCAACGCAGTGTCCCCAGCACCTAGGACAATGCCTCGTGGGTGGAAGCACTGATAAATGTGTGTTGAATGAATGCCTGGGTAAATAATGATTCAAGATCATGAGCACAAGGAGTGAAAAGACAGCATTACCAGGAACTTTGATAGAAAAAGCCAGATGCTAAATAAAGATGATACTGGTTTGCAGCAGGGAGGATGAGAAAGATAAAGAGTTTGGTTAGTGATGCATGAGTTTGCTGGTGTTTTTGCAGAATACAGAGTTAACAACAGCCCTCAACAGTGCAGTCCTGATAGAGTGATTAAAGAGCCCAGTTTAAATGGGATTCAGACTATGACAGATATAGTCTGGATCTCTTATTTTAAAGATACTTTGCCCAGGCCTCACTCACACCCTTCTCACTTTTCTGTCCACTAATATCTTATTTTACTACTTAATCGAGTTTGTCATTTCCCAGTCTGGAAAGTTCACTGTTCAAACCTGTCTCTTGACTTAACTATGTAAAAATCTGACAGTATCTGCTCTATTTTATTTTGTTAATCCATTAACTAATGATAGACCTGCGTGTTTCCTTAGTGTGAGCCTGTCTCTCCATTTATTAGTATTTGGCCTAAAGCTGATACACTTTGGCTTTTAAAATAGTCCTCTATACAAAATCTGGTCAATAGCTATTAGAAATCTAAATGAAAGCTCCAGCTCTACTTTTAACTTCATCAGACATGTACTTCATGAGACAACAGCATCTTTCCCCAGAAGAGAGTTCCAACCTTCCATATTGTCTACTCTCACCTGTAAAGAAATATTCCTGGTCTACAAAAGAGCAAGGACAAAGCCGGTTCCCAGGTGTCTGATATAAATGATGCCTGGAAACAGACAGATTTACTCCAAACTAAGAGATCTCACACAGAATGTGTCCCCAGTGGGCTATTTAATGGCAATCAGGCTAATTTACTCGAAGACTTATTTTTGGAACACTCCCTACCCTCATAGAGACTGATAGCCAGGGCATTTACCCTGAAATAAAACCTAATATCTGTTTGGCTAAGAATTTACCAAGGCAGATATAATTCTGGAGCAGGGGTGAGTACTCCCAAAGTGAAGTCCTCCTTCTTTTTGCATTTGAACAAGCAGTACATATCTTGCACACCCTCAAGTGAAGTCTGCCAGTTAAAACTCCACCACCTAGCTACATGAAACTCAAACCCATCCCTCTTCACAGGGAAGAGGTCTTACAGCTAAAAAGTCCCTCTGAATCACCAAAGAAACCTATGCTGGCTACCTATTTTTAACCCAAACTGGTTTTTCATTCTTTGTTCTTTTGTATTTTAATTACAGAAAACTCCAAGCATATACAAAGGTAGACACCCCCCCCATATCCACCTTCAAAAGTATCAAGTTGGCCAGTCTTGACCTTTACATACCCTAATTTACTTCACCAATCCACAAAATTGTTTAGAACTTCCCAGACGTTATACCATTCCACCATTAAATTACATGTTTCTCTAGAAGACAAAGATTCCCCTTTCAAACCATAACCATGATAACTAAGTCACAGCCCCCAAAATCAAGAATTCCTTCACACCATCATTCAGTGTTCATATACTTGATTTGTCCTACAAACGATCTTTTTAAAACTACAATTTGCTTATCTGAATCAGTACCAAAATAAGGAAATACATTATGATTGGTCGGTAAGTTTCTTGATTTATAGATTTCCTCTCTGTCTCTTTTTCCTTCCCCGCAATTTAGTTTGTTGAAGAAATCACACTGTTTGTTCAGTAGAGTATCTCAAAGTCTAGACTTTACTGACTGCCTCTCCATAGCATCACCTAATATATTCCTCTACCAGCCACAGTTCTCATACATTGATAGATTTATGGAAAGCTTGGTCTGATACTGGTTCAGTTCAGAGGGTGAGGGGCAAGACCACTTCAAATATAGTGTGTATACTTCCATCAGGAGAGACATGATGTCTGGTTGTCTCTCCTTCTGCAAAGTTGATATTGATAATCACTGCCTAAATCAAATAACTCATTAGGGTTGCATAAAGATGATATTCTCATTCAATCGTACCTTCCTCATTTATTATCTGGAATACTCCTATAAATATAAGCTTCTTCTCATCAACTATTTGGTTATCCTCGGGTACTGTTTATATAAGAAAGGCAAGATAAATGCTAATTTTTTCCCTTTATTCACCAGTCTTTTTTTTTTTTAATTGAGTTTTGTATCTTACAAAAGTGATCCTTGAATACTGGAGTGGTTTTTTTTTGGAGGAGGAAGGGGAGTTTGTTTTATTATGAATCCATGGATTTAAACATATTTGATATGTTTAAATTCATTGCAGTTACTTTTTGATGTGTAAACTTTCCCAGCTTTCTCCAGAAGGAGCCAGTATGAATTGGCTCCTCTCTTCTTTTGACATGACCCTAGAGGCCTTTGATACCGCGGGTTCATTTTGTATACTTCTTACCCCTGACCAGGAATCAGCCATTTCTTCAAGAAATTCTTTCATGTTAGCTAAAGATGGTATTTAGAAACAACAACCTAGGTGCTGGGAGTGTCCATCGCTACCGAGTTAATCATTCTTTCTGCAGTTTTTTGGTGGAGAAAGCTAACATAACTTAATCTCATTGATCCTATATCTCTTAACATTCATCCTCCCTCCCAAAAATCCCAGTCCTCAATCGCGCCAACATAATTACTAGTTTTCTTTATTGTGCAATACACAGTCTGATTTCAAGACTACCATCAACGATATAACTGCTAAAAACAATTTTAAGTGTTTCACAACTATTTTCATCCTTGGGGGCATATCCTTCCAAGAATATACAGATCACTGTGTTTTAAATCACTTGGGATGGCTCATCCCTGGGTGGTTACATTGCCAAATGAATATACAATCAGGTTCATCTATTTCATTTTACTACTGATTTGAAAAGATTATCCTTTAAAATTCAACTTTGTTATTATAATTAGGTAAAATATGTACATGGTTCCAAAGGCAAATTGACAAAATAGCATAATTCTATTCCCTCCCTCCTCGAAAGCTAACTTCTTTTAAATTTCATGGTTTATTCTTCTGTCTTAAAATATAAGTGTGCATGTGTATATGTTTATACTTATATTTCCCCTTTCTCAGTAAATAGTATCATACTCTACACACTTTTCTCGATCTTACCTTTTGTTCTAAATAACAATATATCCCATCAATGACTCCTTAGATAGATAGATCAGTCTACATCTTCATGATGTATCTTTTTTTACATATCACAGTATTCCATTCTAAGGATGTTCCATAGTCCATTTAACCAGTCCCCAACTGATAGATATTTCAGTTATTTCCAATCTTTTACTAGTAACCTTGGTCATACATATTTCCATATTTTTGTCACTTCCTATAAGTGGGGATCTCTTCATTTTAAAATGTAAAAAGAGAAATAACTGTCATCAAACATTTAGAAGATAAAAAACAGAATGCAAGAAGACTGAGAGGCATGAAGATTAGAAACTGACTCCAGAGAATGTGAAAATAATTTAAGAACCTAATTAGTATCCTCCCAGAGAATCAAGAGGATACTGCAGTCACAACATAAGAATAAAATCCTTTTAAAATGTGAGAAGATGAGAATACAATAATGTAATACTACCTGAAGGATGTGTGAAATAAACCATTCTTTCACGATTGGTATTCAACAAATACTGTCTAATGTTGATTAATTAGGGGATAAATATGTAACCTGTTTGTGTGTGTGTGTGTGTGTGTCTGTGTGTCTGTGTGTGGGGGTGTGTCTATCTATACATCTCTGGATTGTATAAACAGAAAAAATATAGAAGTGATTGACTCTGGGGAGTGGTCCTAGAGTTGGGAAACCATTTTCATATTATACCATACTGCATTACCTAGAATTTTTTCACAATAATATTTTAATTAAGCATAAAATACGAGAATGAATAAATAAATATAAGCTGGTATTGATATGCTTTCATTTGCAACATGTTTCTCAGAGCACTGAGGAACCGAAGACTATTCTTACCTGCTGAAAACCTTCCAAAAGTAATGTTAACAGGTGATAATTTACTCTGATGTTCAAAACACAGTGTGACAAGCATGATTTACTTGTAACTCACACATTTCCCTTAGAGCTTGCTGAGCCTCCTTCTTCTGTCCATCACTCTCTTGCTCTCTTTTCCATTTAACTGGTCTTAATAATAATAATTCAAGCCCATTACTATCCCTTATATGTTGTCTTTCTTATATGATCCCCCTTCTGTTCATAAAATTCAGGTGAATGGAATATTTTACTTTTCTTTCACAGAAAGTGAAATTAAGTTGTTTAATTTGAATAACAATTCCCAATTAATTTTCTCTTACTTACTAGCTAACAACAAGAAAAAGATCTCTCTTTTTTAAATTTTTTTAATGTTTTATTTATTTTTGAGAGAGAGAGAGAGCGAGACAGCATGAGCAGGGGAGGGTCAGAGAAAGAGGAGACACAGAATGTGAAGACAGGCTCCAGGCTCTGAGCTAGCTGTCAGCACAGAGCCTGATGCGGGGCTCGAACCCACGAACTGTGAGATCATGACCTGAGCCAAAGCCTGATGCTCAACTGAATGAGCCACCCAGGCACCCCAAAGATCTCTCTTTCTTAAACTAAATAAATATTATTCTTCTCCAAACACCACTTTTTCCCAGCCTGAGAATTTACCTCTTCTAAGAAGCCAAGTCTTGTCCATCCTCAAAACAAAAAACATTTTGTTCTATCACACTGGACAATGTTTGTTTGTATATTCAATAATTCCCCCCTTATGATAATAGATTTTATCTCCTTGATAAGTATGTAAATGAGACTGATCTTTCTGTAGTTCTCAAGTTCTTTATAGATGGGAGTTAATGTTAGAACATTTCAGCTACTCAGACACAATGATGTATCAACTCACACACTTTGACAAATATGTTAATAACTTTATCCTTGAATTAATTCAAGACCCCTGGTTGCATTGCATTAATTCTTTGATTAGAGTGATTTGAATCCCGCTAAGGTTTTTATAACTGTGCTACAGTGGACAAGTCATTTAACCTCACTGAGACTCAGTTTCTACCTTCACGAAATGGAGAAAATACCACACATTTCACAGAGTTCTATCCTGACCACCCTATCTAAAATGACATCTCTACTGTCTCCCTCTCTCTCTACCCCTCCCCTGCTCATGCTCTGTCTGTCTCTCTCTCTCTCTCAAGAATAAACATTTAAAAAAATTTTAATGACATCTCCATCCTTCTCTCTTCCCTTTACCTTATTTATTTTTCTTAATTGTAACACTTCTTTCTATTTGCTATGACTCTATTATATCTATTCTTTGTTTACTGTCTCCCATACTAGACTCCAAGATTTTTGGGGATAGAGCTCCACCTGTTTTTTTTTTTTCACATCTGTATCTGCAGCCCTTAAAACAAGGCTTACCACATAGCACCTGCTCAGTAAATGTTTCTCAAATGGTTGCATATAGAGCATTGCTGAAAGATTAAAGTAAGATAATGTACATAAAATGCTTGGTGCTTTGGCAGAAAGTAAGTACCTAATGAAAGGTAAGTATTAATATATTTCTATGTTTATTATGTCAATATTTTCCATTTTTCCCCTAATATTAAAAAGACAAGGGGAGCAATACTTCGAGAGATGAAGACAAAGAATTTGTTGGGTTCTTCTGCTCTCTACTTTTCATCACTAACCGTATAAGATCTTCTCTAACAATTTGAAGCAAGATGATTTACCGGAGGCATTTGTGGACAGAACTGTACAGTGACCATTTTAAGGAAGTTTAAAAAACACTTATAATAGTGATTGCAAATAATAATTTATAAACACAGATAAAAATGTTACTATGTTCCTAATAAAAAACAATAACTAATGCTTGTTATAACATCAAAGTATAGTATAATATTGAGGGGAATTAGGTAAAAGGAAACTGGTAAATGAACTCTATGCTAAATGGATCTGTTGGTGAAACAAAGGGTCACATAGTGGTTCTCAAACTATGCACTCCAGGGCACTACAGTGAACCCACAGGGCACCACAAGATAGTTTTAATTTGGGGGGGAAACCAGCACCATCTGACAGACACTGTGTGAGTTACTAGTCAAGGTAGTTCACAGTTCCAACATGAGACTGCTTTATGCACCTATGATGATGCCATATTTTTGCAAAGCTGAGTTTGGGGCAGTTGATGTGAGAAAACACAAGAATCACATGGAGATCAACGTGGAACAGAAAATGAGGTAATAACATCCAACTGGATCTCAGGGCTGGTGAAGTTGCACAGTGCTCAACAGGTATATACATTCCATTTTTAAGAATTAAATTAAAATTTTTTTCTTTCAACTTGTATTAATTTTTTTAACAGTTACAATAGTTTGGACATAAATATTCATTAAATTGTCTGAATCTAACCACTTAATATGCAGAATCATTAAGTTTATTTGTTTGGTTTATGCCTAGGGGCCCCAGGGGAAAAAATTACTAAAAACTAAGGGCTTCATGAATCAATGAGGTTTGGAAACCTCTGCTGTAGAAGCTACAGACAGACCACTTCAGCACTTGTAGACCAGAAAACAAAGCTCATAATTTGCCAAGACATCCTAATATACTGTGAGAGGTCTTGGGAGCCCACGGAGAGAACATCACCCCCCCCCCAAAAAAAAAAGATACTCAAGCAACCAGGAGGCCTGAGCAAGCTTCTTGGATGCAGAATCAGAGTGTGAAACGCAGCTCTTGAAGAATGTTCCAATCCGTGAGAACAATGCCTGCAGCCTGGGCCGTGCTTCCGTGTGGCCAAGGAGGGAAGGAAACGCATTTTGAACACATCAGGCCAGCTCTGAACTGTGAAGCTACCAGAGCAGGACAGACACAAGAGGCAGGAGTTGGGAAGGGGTAAATGCAGGAGGGCCAAGGAAGGAGGCTGCTAAGAAAGCTGGAAATTCAGCATTTCGTGCCAACCACCTGCTGTAAGGTTTCATCTTAATAAATAAAATAATATTGGCTTTTTTAAAGTTTATTTATTTTGAGAGAGAGAGAGAGAGTACAAGAAGGGAGGGGCAAAGAGAGAGGGAGAGAGAAAGAATCCCAAGCAGGCTCAATGCTGTCAGCACAGAGCCCAATGAGGGGCTCATACCCATGAACCATGAGATCATGATCTGAGCCAAAATCAAGAGTAGGATGCTTAACAGACTGAGCCACCCAGGTGCCCCAGGATTGGCTTTTTAATTCGATATTTGAGCATTTCCTGTCATAAACTGATCCTAAAAGTATGTGATTCAGTGGTCTTAACCAAAAATCTAAGGTCTATATTTATTCATTAAAAGATACTCATCTAATCTATATGTAGGTATACTGGACATGTCAGCCTGGCCTCAGAGTAAATCTTTCCCAATCTTTTTCTGTTTTTAAATGATCTTAATACAATCATGTGTGTGTGCATGCACACGCATAGTAAATAAGTCCCTTATTTACTCTACCCTTCCTATTCTCAGATTCAACCCATTTCCCTCCACCTAGTTTCTGTGCCATGCTAAAGCCTCACTCGCCGTCCACTGCTTGCTTAATCATCTTGCATTCTTCTAGGCTCCCGACATCCAGAGGCACCTCTACCACTTCTGCGTTTATCGGTTACACAGTGAAATGGGTTCACTGGCTCCTCATCCCCATTTCCTTCCTGCACGGCACTGAGCTCCCCTTGACAGTCCCAGTGAGGCCTTTATCAATCTGTGTCTTCAGGTTTTCCTTACTCATCAGCTTTTCTCCAGTTTGCTCGCCTTAAAAAAAAATTCTCCCACCATTTTTAAACTTCAGGAGATCTGCAGACATAAGGAAATTCCTTGGCTGCATCTTTGCTCCAGCAGGAGAAGCTCACTAACAGGATCACATGAGATGGCTTATTTTTAGGCGAGAGGAAGTAAATGTAAGTAGGCTGAACTGCGCCCATATCAAGTCGCTCTTCTCCACTTAAAGTTTTCTGTTGCGGACAGCAGGCCAAATTCAACTCCTAGTATCTCCATTGATTAACTGTGTCACCTTAAGAAGGGCACTGAACCTTCCTGATTTTTAGTGTCCTCGTCTGTAAGATGGTGACAATGATACCTTCTTCACCTGATGGTGAAGAATGACTAGAAGTGATGGACAGACAGAACACAGCACACAGGAAGTATCATTATTCTCTTTTTCTTTCTTGCATTGCTTACTCTTCACATTAGTTAACTGTGAAGCAATTCAACACTGAAGTTATCAGTATGGATTGTGGGACGGTCCTGAAACACTATGAGTGGAAACTCTAAAATACAAATCAGGTAGTTTTGTTTTTATCATAAGTAAGATCTAATTCTTCCTTATAGCTATGCTTCCATTCTTCAGCAGAACTATACAGGCAACCATGTTAACCAGGTAGGCTAATGGAAATATGCTAAATAAGCCAAACAGGCTTATTCAGACAGACACCCTTGGTTCTTAGCCCTGCTCTCCTCACACTGTGTCTGCACACATTTTGAGAGCTCTTAGTTGGGATGAGATGCACAGAGAGCATGTGTGGTATTAAAAACACTCCTGCTAGAGCCTGGAGGTGGCATGATGGATTACAGACTTACTCAAGGTTCCTTTCCACTCTGTGGTTCCATAACTCTCCCAAGACAACTTCTAAAGTTCCAACCCTACCAGATAATTTTCCTACAGCAGTGTTATTTAAATATGGGAGTTTGATTTAACTAGAAAAGGTGAGACTGTCCTCAGTCTAAACCAGAAGGAGAGAAAAAAAAAAACCAAAAACTACCACTCTGGATATCAGGAACTAGAATTGAAATCCCCACTTCTCCATGGTGGAAAACAGTGTGGAGGTTCCTCAAAAAATTAACAATAGAACTCCCCTATGACTCAGCAATAGCACTGCTAGGAATTTACCCAAGGGATATAGAAATGCTGATGTATAGGGGCACATGTACCCCAATATTCATAGCAGCACTTTCAACAATAGCCAAATCATGGGAAGAGCCAAATCATGGAATGAGCCATTCATCAGTCCATCAACTGATGAATGGATCAAGAAGCTGTGGTTTACAAAACGGAATACTATATGGCAATGAAAAAGAACGAAATCTGGCCATTTGTAGCAATGTGGATGGAACTTGAGGGTATTATTCTAAGTGAAATAAGTCAGGCAGAGAAAGACAGATACCATATGTTTTCACGCATATGTCGAAGAGGAGAAACTTAACAGAGGACCATAGGGGAGGGGAAGGGGAAAAAATAGTTAAGGAGAAGGAGGGAGGCAAAGCATAAGAGACTCTTAAATACTGAGAACAAACTGAAGGTTGATGGGGGGGTGGAAGAGAGGAGAAAATGGGTGACGGGCATGGAGGAGGGCACTTGTTGGGATGAGCACTGGGTGTTATATGGAAACCAACTAGACAATAAACTATATATATAAAAAAAAACTTAAAAAAAAAAGAAATCTCCACTTCTCAGATCTTCAGTCACCCGATATGAAAAATGTGGGCTGAGCTCAGCAAACTTGTATGTTTCATTTCAACTATGAAATTCTGATTCCGGGATAAGGTTGCTGCCTATCACAGGCCCCGGTTCAGTGGCAGGTCTTAAACAAACACAGGAGAGCCGCTCCCTCTTCAGATGTGTCCTGTGACCCTTGCCACTCTCAGCACTGGTTATCCCTGAGAAAGGGTGGGGGTGGAGAAGAATAACTAAAGAAAAAAAATAACAGATGTGGATCAGGATCATTAGGTTCTCCCTGCTCTCTATTCCAAACTAGCTACTTCAAATAACTGCCCAAGGACGTGACTTTGTATACCAGAAACATTCAGGAAAGGACTTAACATACATCTTAAAGATAATGATCTTCCATATCAATGATGCTATTCTCTCTGGAGGCTCAGAAATTAGCCAAACTCCTGGATGCCACAGCCATCTTTCCCCACTAGACAGCACATGCATTTCCTCTTCACATGCCCCACAGAGTGCTTAATTAGCACCATCATGGGCCCAAAATAAATAGGAGACTAGTCCTCAACTGTCTAAAGGCCCAGATTATTTTAATATTCCAAGAGTAACCAAGGCAACCAGAGTTTAAGAAACACCATATTACTGCCAATAAAACCTTCTGATTTGTTCGATTTTTTAAGACAGTTACTCTTTAAAACTGAAAAAAAAAATGGTGTTAAGTTTTAGCGACACTTGGAAAAATTTTCAGTATTAACTTCCAGCTTTATAATCTAAGCCCACACCAATAAAATCTTAATCATCAAGCACTTCACACATACACATACACAGGCACACGCATGCACAGTATATTTATATATCAGAGATACCACATCGTTAGGCATATATATATAAATAAGCCCAAAGAGGATTTTCATGGAAATTTTAATAATTTGCATAAAAATCCTCACGTATTCACATGCATGACACTTGCATGTAACATTTCAATTAATTACCTATTCCTGAAACACTTGGGTACTTGCACAATTCAACAGAATTAATGCAGCATTAGTGTGCAGACATAGTAAAGATTATCTAATAAACCCTTCCTCATGATGTTTCATGTTTGCAAAGCACTGAGGCTCAGTAAATGACCCGGCAGCCTGGCAGAAATGCTCCAATCTGTTCTGTACGACATCAGGCCTCTTCTGGCCCTGTTTGATTTCGGCCAGGCGAGTCGCATGGGAGATCCTCAGGCTATAAGGAAAGACAGCGAGAGCACATGGCACTCTACAGCCCCCAGAAGCCAATTCAAAAATAGACTTCCTCCTGTCCTTCCTCCTGAACAAATACTGGAACTGTGACAGGCTGTGGCTAAATAACTCTAGCAGAGGAGAAAGTAGAAGAGTTAAAGATGTCTCTCTTCTTAATAATAGCTACATATTAATGTGCCAGCTCTGTACACTTCACAGACATTATCTGATACATTCTCTAAAACTCCCTGCAAAAGATGCATGAAAACTCCATTTATGTGATGGGAACCTGGAGCTCAGAGAGGTAAGGGGCAGGGTCCCGAACCCTAGTTTTTTTAACTGGCCCCTTGCCTCTCCTTTGAAAGAACTAAGTTATGCAATCTATATTATGTTAAGAGAGATTTTCATATTCCTAATAGACATGAGGGGTTTTGAGAACCTCACCAGTCCACTCACCCTATCTTGCTGCAAGGAACTTAGAGGAGGGAGAGTCTTCTCCATGTGGTGTTGACTAGCCACCCAGAGCCCTGCAAAGCAAGCTAAGCGATGAGAGTGGGAATTGGGTAGTCAGAGCATTGATGGCCATCAAAGGGTCCCAAAGAGGAGATGGGAGGGAGGTGGGTAAACAGTTACTACAACTCTCTCCACAGCCACTCCATCCTTCAGGTAGTAGACATTAGTGGCACGTGTTTTGTTTTGCTCTGTCTATCCAACCTTCTCTTCGGATGGGTGGGTAAGAGGATAACTCTAGCTTTGTTCAGTCTTACAGGGACTCATGACCCCACTTCTTATTACCAAAGCCAAAGTTGGAACTCATTCACTCCCGACTACCCAGGAGCCAGGGCACAGCTTTATAAGAGAGATAATGTCCTCCTCATGATCCAAGGTGTGTGGTCTAGGCTCTACCAATCAGATATTCCAGCCCAGATTCTGACTGGAGAAAAACTGAAGGAGTGGCCAGCCTTTATTCACAGCAACTGCAGAAGGGCCTGGTGGCAGCCACAGTTTTGTCCAGCAGTGGCAAAGTTCTGACTATACTGTCCCTGGCAAATGACGAGAGACTGTCATCTCAGCAACTGTGGTGTATGGTGTTCAAATCTGGTTCTTCAGCTCCCATGTTTTTTTCCCTCTTCCCAATAGCTCAATAATCTTCACAATGGCATTTTTCCACTTAAGGAAGCCAGCACTGCTTTCTTTTGCTGGCATCAAGCAAATCACAAACACATACGCACATGTGCACATGCACACACACATACACACACAACCTCTACCCTGTCACAGATTTATTATCGTTCTTAAATATTGACCAAGATGGCCTTAAAATTTCCCTCAGCTGGACCATACTTTACACTGATTTCTTCCTGACTCTAGGGCCCTACCATATTTACTTTAGAAAAACTTATAACTATAAATATAAATTCTTTCTCTGCCCTTTTGAGATGTAAACCTTTTTAAAATTCTCTCGTTGGTTTTGCAACCCAGGAAGGGTTTATCAAGGTTCTGGGAGCCACTTCTCGGAAATGTCATCTTCGAGGAAGAGAAGGCACCTGTATCCCAGTCTCTGTGGGAGGGCAGAGAGGAGAACCCTCACTTCGGTGGGCTTCCTGCTCCAAATTTTAAAACTACCTCCTGTCGTGAAGATATGAGAAAACTTACCATTCCTTTTGGTAAGGCTAAGGAACAAATACAGATGGCGCATGACCACCCTACCCTCCACTCCAGCTCTTAAAACCTCCCCTGCTTAGCAGAGTTGAATGCAGATTCTGTTGAGGCCTCTCTCTTCTATTGCAGTGTCCTTAAATAAAGGCTCCCTTGCCTCTTTCACTTTGTCCAGTATAAATTTTGCTTTGACAATATTCATCACCCCTCCCTAAGAGAGAACCATATTCCTCACATACACCCCTGATACCAGGCTTGGCCCATGAACTTGCTCTGGTCCATGAAAAGTAAACTGAAGAGATATGCCACTTCCAGGCCAATGCTTTGTGGGATCTGGCCTGTAGTCTGCCCAGTTTCCTCTTGCCGAGACTACCTGAATTCTCGAGTGAAAACAAGAGGAGCGCCATCACAGCTGACTCGTTGTGTGCACATGCACCATGAGCAAGAAATACATTTTGCAGCTGTAAGCCAGCGAGATGTTGTTATCATTTGTTACCCCAGCACCAGCAGTTTTGACTGGTCACATGCCTTATACGGCCCTTGCCCGTGCAAAAGGGAAGCTCTGAAATGGACCAAGTGTCTCCTGGAAACCTGCTCTCTGATATCGCCTTCCACAAACTAGCAGTGAGCTTCTGAAGGCCTCCTGGACAAGACACCTCAGAGGGAGTCCCGGAAAAACCAGGGGGCTTTAAAAGCAGCATGTGGACTGCACCAAAAAAGGTAAGTTTGTATGGACAAGGGGCCAAAAGAGGCCTTTGGACAGTCCCAGATGGTGTTTCGAGAGGGCCTTTTTTCAGTGCTATCCAAAATATTTTGGTCACATTCCTCCTAAAATACATAGGCACTCCTTTTACATAGTTTTTAAGTTGTCATCCCAAAGTTTTAAATTTTAAGAAGTTAATTTTTTGTTAACATAAAGATATGAAATATTAAGTATTTTACAAGACAGAACAGGATGAAGATCAACTTTAACTGCAATCAGTATTTCATGACAAGCTTTGATAAAATAGGTTTTAACTATCATATTGAAAACTGCACTGATTCCACAAGGAACCACGTGAAATATGTGTTTGCAGTCTTATCTAATGTATCTTTAAAACTTGGTTAGTCCTGGAAAACACAGATGTTAGTTTTAAAAGAACTGGCTCCAGGAAGCTCTGTTGCAAGGCTCAGCTTCATCCTTATCAGAAATATATGTAAGATCTAGAAAGGCAAGAAACCTACCAGGTATGTTTCCTTGATTAATCATTAAAGGAGCCCTCCTCCAAAACTAATGTTTCTGAGCAGATCTTTTTTTTTTTTTTTTTTTTTTTTGGTGCATGGGATATTTCTAATCCTGGGGTAAATGTGCCACATTAACACTTTGGGTTGGTGAAGAGCCAGCCTTTATTTGTAAGGTAAGGGGGGAATTTGCAAAGCACACGCTTTCTCAGGCAATTTGAGAAAAGAATAAACGTAGAAGTAGCAAATCTTGAAAGCAGCGTGTTACTGCAAATCCTTAAGACCACCCGTGCACAAGCATACTCAGAAAGTGTGTAAGCCCCTGTTGGAAGAAAATGTTTTATATCCATGTAAAACACAGTTGGTGTGTATGTGACGGAGAAGCAGATGAGCAGGCTTGCTCTCACAGATGCTCCCTGGACTCACAAAACAAGTCTGAGCAGAAAGCCTACTCCCATTTGAAGTGACTCTTCGTTGAGACCAGGGGTCACCTGGTCACTGCAATGGTTATCTGCACAGTTACCATAAAGCACCAGGAACCGTTCCTGGAGCACCACTGAGGACGGAGCACTGCATTCCCCAGAACTTAAATCATGTATCATAGAATGCCAACAAGACCATAAAATTTTTTCCTGGTTTTATACATATTTAAGAATTCGTGGGTAATATATCTAAACTCTTCTACTAAAAAGAACCCTGCTAGCAACTACACTTTTGAATAAAGAACTGTCAACACTGGCAGATTCAGATCTTCTGCTGAGAAGAATTTACCACAACAGAATGATCTAAGTACATCATGTCCTGCAGTAGCAGTTTAATAAGGATATATTCCTAAGCTGGGGGGAGAAGAGGTTTTTTTATTAGGCTATGGATACATTAAATATCATTATAAATTAATTCTATACTATTATTTTGATGGCATTTGCTGAACAGAGCACTATATGGTTCAAAATACCACCTGGGCAGCCACCAAGGAAAATACTGTGCATTGGTATGGTTTAAAAAAAAACCATCTCAGAAAGACTTACATAAAAAGATGCACTGAAATGACCCAGAAAAAAAAATGCCATGCTTATATGCCCACTGCCCTATGAAAGCAGCATCCTACTCCAAACACAAAAGGCCAACTCTATAAAATCAATAACTCTCCTCCTTTCAGAAGAATGGGTGACTACATGATTCTAGCCTCATTAGAAGTTTGAGGTCAGATCTCAAAATAAGGTTTTATATATATTAATATCAGATTACTTGGGGGATCTTTTACGTGATTAATTTAGTAGCTATGATGATTTTATTATACATTTCTTTTGGGAAGGGGGTGGGGTTGGACAAAAAAGTCATATTACAGTTTATATGGAAAAACATTAATAATAATCAAACATAATGGTTAATTACCATATCAAACATAAACTAAACAACATAATCCCAACACAAAATATGAAAAGTAACTGCTAGATAACAAAACACATTGCCTTTCATCTTAACTGTGATAAATTTTTAACGGGCCAGAACTCTTTGTATCACAACCAACTTTGATTTGACAAAATTAAACCACACAGCACAACAACAATATGTCAAAGAGAATTCTTCACACCACATCTTATCTCATTTTCCATTACAGTATGTACTTGAATTTCTCCAAGTGCTACCTCTGTGATCTCTTCCCTCCCTCTCCCCTGAGCTTCCAGATATAAAGTTTTCCAGTCCTGGAAAAAAAGTTTTCCAGTCCTGGAAAAAAAAAAAAAGTCCATATAGCAATTTCTCCTGCATTTCCAAACCAAGAGGTCCAAAACCAAACTGAAATTCTTTGCCCACAACTTTCTTTTTCTTCCTGTATTCAGCAGCACCATCCGTACTTATTTACTCCCTCAGGATCCTTTTTAACCATCTTCACACTCTATCTCCAAACATTTGACACATGCTCTGAGTTTCACACATGCTCAATGATTTGATTCAACAATTCAGTTCCTTCTTTTAGTTTCCCATTACTCCATTTTTCCTTTTTATCTATTTTTTTGTCTTTTTACCTTCTGTATTTTCATACCATTAGATGGATATTGGAATGTATGAATGCATCCTTCACATCTCTTACATGTCCTATCATTTCTTCCACATCTTTATCTCTGGGAAAATTCCTTAGGTTGAGCTCCCAAATAACTGTTTGGCTATTCAGCTGTTTCTAGGCTGTTATTTAGCCTATTGGCTATGTTTTCATATTAGTAATTTTACTATTTCCAAGATCTCTTGGAACACTTACTTTGGTCTTATGAATGTGAAGACTTTTATCATCTGAAGATCTTAAATAGTCTCATTTCAAAGTCTTTTTCAGACTATTCTATTGTCTCTATTTCTTGGGAGCAAATTTCCCTATATGTTAAGTGATCGTGATCTCTTCAATGATGTTGTCCTTTGTAAGTCCCTACTGACTTCCTCTTTTATGTGAGAAGTTTTCCCTGTGCTCTTATGCTTAACCCCATCTACTTCCTTCTCTTACCAGAGGTATGGATTTGTTGGTTTTATAATCTCTTTTAATTATTTCTCTGAGTTTTGTGTGGGAAGGGGAGATTTCAATATACGCTTTCCCCATCAGTCTTAAACTAAAGGTCTTTTATCACCTGTTCAGGGGATTTTGACAATAGCCTCCTAACTCATCTCTCCTCCCCAGCCTCTCAAGTCACACAGCAACCACTGCAATCCTTAATGGTTCTGCTAAGAACCCAATATCTGGGTTTCGTGTTATTCTTCTACCTAAAGTATACTTCAATTTTTAAAAAATGTGTAGTAAAATGTTCTCCTAGAGCCTTCACTCTTAAGAGAAATAAAGAACTCTACAGTAAGAATCTTAACAAAGATCATGTAAGGTAAAACCCCCAAAGTTTAGCCCCATTTCCTTTTCCAATCTACCTTCCCACTCCATGTCTTCATTATCACCACCCTCTAACCATCCCAACTACTCAGAGAATCTACGCAATTTCATGTTTCCCTGCCTTTGCTGACATGCACTACACTTCCATGTTCCATTCATCTGCCAAGATCCAGATAAGATCCAACGATCTACTCTAGGAAACTTTCCATATGTTATAGACATTTCATGATCTGGGCCTCCATTAGATATTACCCAGGGCCCTATTGATATACTTATCTCATTCTGCCTTAATAATGCATTAGAATCCCCAACTAGGCCACAACTTCTTGAGAACAAAGGTTCCTCATTATTTCTTTCCCTATTTCAGGCAGCGCCTAGCACAAGGTTCAGCATATAGTAGACACTCAAAAACCTTTTTTAAATAAAAGATGACCCTTGTGTTCCAGTGACCAGAAATGCTATTTAGCAAATACAGACTCATAAAATTAAATTCAAAGAACTGAGGAATTAAACTTAAAGGAAGTGAAGATGTTTGAACTAGGATTCAGTATCATAGCTTTCAACTGTAGGAAAAGGAAATTTCCTCCTCTTGACATTCGGAACCTGTACCAGCCTCAAGTACCCCTCCCCTTCTAAAAAGCCCCCAGTGATGGCTCAGTCCTCTGGGCTCTCTTGCATGCCTGCATGCCTCTTTCATTGCATTTACTATTCAAAAGTGCAAAACTGCCTGTGTATCCATCTACACCACTAGATTATATCCCCTCTGAGAGCAGAAACCAGATAGAGTGTTTATCAGGGAATAAATAAAAGTGTGTTGGCTAAATAAATGCTTAAATACCATATTTTCTCTTATTTGTCCTCAGAACAGCCTCAAGCTGTAAGGAAAGCTGTTATTATTCTCATTTCCAATAGATAAACAAGAGTAAATGGAAGTTAGATGAAGTCATGGTCACAGGGGAAGGGAACCTGGGAGCAGAATTTAGGTCTTCTTGAAATAAATCACCACCTTTCTTTTTACTCCAATATAATAGGAAACATCCATGGTCAGAAATATATGAATGGGACAACCTGGAGCTCTTTACATAAAGGAAATAGCCCTCCCAATAGCAGAGCGAATAAAACCACCCTTTACATAACCCTCAGAGTTCTCCTTCATGCATTCACTCAATACTAAAAGCTTCCGGGACATAACTAGTATTCTAACAAAGTGGTCATCCACACACTGGTCAGCACAGCACAATCATTTCTAGGTCCCCAGGGCAATCCTATTAATTTAACCTGTTCAGAAGAACTTTAAAAAGCTCTAAACATCACCAGATTTAGTGTATGTTGACTTCTACCAATTCAGCATTTTCATTACACACGACATCCTCTACGCTACAAACAAGATGCTTCAACTAAAACCTCATATAACTACATAGATTTTAAGTTATTATTGCTCTTATTATTCATTTCATTAGCTATTTATTGAGTGTCTACATGCCATGCATGTTGCTAAGAGCTATGTAAATTATCTCATTTGCTCCTCATAAAAAATACTATGAATCAGGCACTATCGTTAACTGCTTTTAAAAAAATGAGAACCGGGGCTCAGTGATATGAAATACTATGTCCAAGGTCATGCAGCTAATAGAGGAGGGAATGGGAATAGCTCCTAGTCCTTTCTGGGGCCTCAGTCCTGGCCCCTCCCCACTGTAGAGACTGGTTTGCATTAGTGTCCACTGGAAGGATGTATTTGGTCGGATATTCTTATAGGTTTGACATTATCATCATGTTGAACTGTATGCAATTGCTATTTTTGTAGACTAAAAATGGTCAAATAGTTCAACCTAACACTTAAGATCTTAATTATCTGCAGTTTTTGCTTCCTTAAAAATGTATTATTTTCTTTTTATTTTGCATAGAATATGGATGCATCTAATGACTCCTGAAATTATCATTATTACAAGTTGCAGTATTAAGACATAAACACCAGTCAGTCCCTCACATAATTCCCCAATTCTCATCACAGACTGATTATATGAGAAACATGTCGGAAAGATGTGGCCAGGAATCCCCCTCTTCAGAAAACCATTTCCTGATCAGCAAGTGCTAGAGTTATAGACGATGATCTGTTTCTGCAAACCTGTAATGATTAGTACAGTACCTCCATTTCCTTTAAAACATAAATAAGGGGCGCCTTGGTGGCTCAGTCGGTTAATTAAGCGTCCGACTTCAGCTCAGGTCATGATCTCACAGTTTGTGAGTTCGAGCCCCACATCTGGCTCTGTGCTGAAAGCCTGGAGCCTGGAACCTGCTTCAGACTCTGTGTCTCCTTCTCTCTCTGCCCCTCCCCCACTTGTACTCTGGCTCTCCCTCTCTCAAAAATAAATAAATGTAAAAAAAATTTTTAAATAAAAATAAAACACAAATAAAAGCCTAAATAATTCCAAGAAAAGGAAATAAAGTAAAATAATAAAATAAAATAAATAAAGCAAATGCTAGCATTGGGGAAAGAGTTTAGAAACTAGAACATTCATGGGGTGCCTGGGTCACTCAGTTGGTAAAGTGTTCAATTCTTTTTTTTTTTTAACTTTTTTTTTTTTAACGTTTCTTTATTTTTGAGAGAGAGAGACACACACAGAGTGTGAGCGGGGGAGGGTCAGAGAGAGAGGGAGACACAGAATCCGAAGCAGGCTCCTGGCTCTGAGCTGTCAGCACAGAGCCTGACGCGGGAGTCGAACCCACGAACTGTGAGATCATGAACTGAGCTGAAGTCAGCTGCTTAACCGACTGAGCCACCCAGGGCCCCTAAAGAGTTCAATTCTTGATGTAAAGCATCCGACTCTTGAGTTTGGCTCAGGTCAGGTCATGATCCCACCGGTTTGTGGGTTCAAGCCTTGTGTCAGGGAAAAGCCCGCTTAGGATTCTCTCTCCCTCTCTCTGTCCATCCCCTGTGTGCATGCACACTCTCTCATGCGTGCTCTGTCTCTTTCAAAAATAAATAAACATTTTAAAAAATAAAAATTTTTGAAAAATAAATTTTTTTTAAAAAACTAGCACATTCGTGCAGCCCACTCTCCTTTTCATCTTTATTGATCCCTGTGTCTTTCCTTTCTGTCTTAGAGGAAAGAGTATCCTTCATCTTCAAGAATAAGCTTACATTCTTGCTCTTCACCCCAGCCTGTCCTCTCCTCAGGGAACTTCCTCTGGAAATCTTCCCCTCTCTCTGCTCCCTCCCTCCTGGCTTCAGCTCTCACACCAAACACAAGCAAGTTGGGGTCTCCTGTACCTACACAGAGGCCACACTTCCCAGGGCTCTCTTCCCTTCCTTCCCCTTCTCTTGCCTGGCAAAAGGATTAACAAAGTGACAGGTTCTGCCTATACTCCCTCACCTCCCACCCACTCATCCTCTCAAAGTAGCCTGGCTTAGCTGTCCCTTCTCTAAAATCATTCTCAGCAGTAGCCCCAGTGACACCCCCCCCCCCCGCCCAATTACTGGTCTCTCCGTTCTTACCCTACTTAATCTCTCCCTAGCTTGTGTTAACATTGTCTCCTCCTGCCCCAATGTGCTCTACGGGATTCATCGACACTAACCCTTCCTGGTTCTCCCCCAACTCTATAACTGTTCCTCTCCAAGCCTTCCTTCTTTCACTGTCCTATTCGCATGTCTCTTCCTTGGCCCTTCCCTCCAAGAGTTGAAGCTTCTCATTTTTCTTCTTGCTCTACTCTTCCCAATATCCTCCCAGGAGGCTCCACATCAAAATATGCAAAGCCACATTAGCTTTTTCTCTCAAACCTATTCCTTTTTTGCCCTTAGGCCCACTGCATTTCCCAAACGAAAAGCACCTAGTCATTTTGAAATCCCTTTCCAAATTTATTCAGCAGCCTCACCTCCCTTCACTCCTGGAGTGCACCCAAGCCATCAAGAGGGGCCTCAGAGTCCTTACTTGGATGGCCCCTGGCTTTCATGCCTTTATACATACTGTTTCCTTCACTTGATATAGCCCTTAACCTTCAGATTTCTACTCAAATGTCACATTATTTGTGAAGCTCTCTCTACTCTTCCTGAGAATATTCAGTTCTTCCTCAATGCTCCCAGAACACTTTGTGTATACCAGTAATTTACAGCATTTACCTCACTGATAAAGTTACCATGGTAACTCTGTATGGTCCTGTCCCTCCTCAATCCTGTTCTTGTCTTCATTGTTTGTAAAGCAAAAGGGACTGGGTTATAGTCCCCACGGAACAAGTGCCTAGTTCATAGTAGGTCTTCAAAATGTCTGTTCCATTGAACTGATCCATCTGTCTGGTCAGATTTATATACAATCTTGTTCAGAGGTAAGGGTCTATGCTAGCTGATTTTTTCGAATCCTTTTGAATACTAATAATTCATTATGTAAGACATACACAACACAAAAACAAGAGGTAATTAACTTTTAATTTTTTCCTCCTAATATACACACATTGTCAAAAAATAGAACCCTTTAAGGTTCTTGTCTGGAAGTTGCCTCCACTGAATAAAGAAAACAGATTCTCTTGAGAACACCTATCAGTTTCCCAAGTCAGCCAAGTTCTCACTACTGCTTTCTTAAATCCTACTTTAAAAGTCCAAAATGACAAATTATCTCACAGGTCCCTGGGCAAATACTTCATTGCTTTCTGAAATGTCAGTGCTGATGCCCTATGCCTATTCAGTTTTGCTGCATTTTAAACCAATAGGAATATCTATTCCTGCCAGCCTACATTTTGTTTTATAAAACTATTTTTCCCTTTCTTATTTTTCAGGATACAATTTGTGTGATAAACTACCCCTAACTTCTAAACTTTGGGAGTTAAAACATCTATAATTTCATTAGCCTAATGAATGGCAGGAAGAAGAAACTGAGTCCCAAGTAAGATGGCCATAAAAGTGAACACTGGAAAAATCATTGCCAAGGAATTTTCCAACAATAGCCAACATTTACTAAATGGCATCAAATACAAAAGAAATGAGAAAGTAGATTAGCAGTTAAAAACATTATCTCATTTTAATCTTCGTCAGAGTAAACGTCATTATTCTTATTAACAGATCAATATACCGAGGTTCAGAGAGGTTTAGTAATTCCCCAAGATTACTCAGATAATAAATGGTAGTCCCTTGCCATATGTTAGAATGACCTGAAGTAACTTTCTCAGGAAACATGTCCCTGCCTGAAGGCTACAGCTTCTGTCCCCTGGCATGTGGTTCTTGGTCAATCACCATTGTCCCCATAAGGGAACGGCAATCCTATCCTCTGCCTGCATTTCTGATGTGCATCATGCTCAGAGCCTTCATCCATGTTTTCATTTAATCGCTGGGTGAGTTATATATGAGGCAGAGCACAATTATCACCTTATAGATCAGGAAATGAAGATGAGCACCTCAAGTTCAGAAACAAATCCAACATTTATTTCTGTTAGTGAAGCAGACTAAATGTATCCTCAAAGCCAACTCTGCCATCTCAACATGGCCAACACTGCCCTAAACAGCAGGATCTTGCCTGAGACTCTCGCCAAGAACTTGGCTCTACTATTCTGAAATTCACTTGTAATAAGTCATATTCAACATATTCATGTTTCGGTGTTCTGAAACATGGCCTCCTATCCTGCCACTTAATCAGAGAGCAGTGCACCTTTCCCTCTCTGGATTTCTCATAGCAATGACTGTCTTCACTGAGCCACCTTTGGGTTTTCAGCCGCTGTTTGCACTGAGAATCACTCTGAAAAACAGAAGGGCACAATTGTAAAGCACCCAAGCTATGAAACCAGCCTGCTGGGTTCCAATCCCAGGTCTGCCATTTACTATGTGACTTGGGCAAGTCACTTAAGCTCTCTGTGCCTCAACTTACCCACCTGTAAAATAGGGAAGATGGCCCTCCCTATCCCGAGGACTTCTGTGACTCTATAGTGAGATAATACCTGTAGAGTGCTTAGAATAGTACCGCTTATATAATAAAGTTCAATAAATATTAGATATTTCGCAGGTGTTAGAAGAGTACATATTGTGAGAAGAAAAAATAAAAGGAAAATCTTAAGAATTGGGCTTTGTGGATGCTAAAGGGAAAACATGTTTAAGGAAGGGAGAAATTATGTGCCTGATGCTTTCAAAAGTCACTGTCTGAGTCAGCTCAGGCTGCTATAACAAAATACCACAGACTAGGTGGCTTAAACAACAGAAATTTACTTTCTCACAGTCTGGAGGCTGAACATCCAAGATCAAGGTGCCAGCAGGGTTGATGTTTGGGGAGCTCTCAGCAAAGAGAGGAAAGCAGTGTGTGAACGCAGGGAGGGAGGATGTGAGCTCTCTGTGTCTTCCTTTAAAAGGACACTAAAACTATCAGACCATGGGCCCACCCTATAACCTCATTTAATCGCAGTTACTTCCTCAGAGCCCCCGTCTGCAAATACAGCCGCACTAGGAGTTCAACTCCAACTTATGAATTTCACTGGAAGGGACAAAAATTTTCAGTGGTAAAAGTATTTTTGGGGTTTGGATAAAAGGAGGTCTTTGGTGAGCTTAAAAATAAGTTTTCATGACTCCTATTCACCAAACAATGTAGCGTGTTTACAACTCCTCTCTATGTATTCAGGGAAACAGTTTTGGAAGATTAAACAGAATCCTAAGATTCATGTATTCTGACAGAAAAATAGTATGATAAATTACAGACCAAGATAAACTAACTGTACTTATGTTGTTGGCCATGGAAGACAGAAATACTTGGTATATACAGAAATCTTTTTTCTATTATCAGTTTTTCATTATTAAAAATTACTGTCATTCTTGGCCTTTAAAAAAAAGTCCTTAACCTTTTTTTTTTTTAAGAAAAACTGGCCAGAATAGCATGGACATGAATTTTCATTGTATAAATTATCCCAATCAAAATTTGTATTAACCTCTGACATCTTCGTCCCCTCCCTTTTACTGAATCTAGGGATAATTAATATCTATTTAAGTATTCAATTTCTGCCCCTGGAGGCCAAGGTAAACTTGTCCACAAGACAAGAAAATACTTGCCCAATAGTAAATCTCAATGAGAAGACAATCTCTTTTTTTTTATTTCATAAAATATTTTGCATAACATTTAACAGTAACAAAGAAAATCTGGAGATTGTACAGGGGAAAAAAGATTTATGACATCACCTCTATTAGATAATAATCACTACTATTCCTTCAAGATTTTTTTCCATGTATATTTTTATATAACTTTATGTGCATACACATCATTTCATATTCTGTCTTCTCAATTAACACTTCCATTGGTACACATGTAAGTATTACACATGTGTTGATTACACAGTGTATAACTAAAAAACTAATTTAACCATTTCCATGGTGATGGACATTAATATTGCTTCTAGGCATAATTTTAAACAACATTGTGATGGACATTTTCCGCATACTTTTTTCCATCTTTGTATTATTTCCTTAGATTTAATTCCCAAAGGTAGAATTGAGGGCCCATAGGTATAAATATTTATAAGGCTCTTGATACATATTCTAAAACTGCCTCTACATTTTACTGTCACCAGTAATCTTAGGTGAGTATTAATGTCACTAGACCCCATGCTCTGTAGCAAAAAGTTTTTCTACCACAACAAGCAAGAAATAGACAATGTGCTGCATTAATTTTACTTCCTTATTACAGAGAACATTTTTCCTGTCATGGTTATTTCCTCATTTTACTTTTCCTTTGTGAGTCACCTATTCATTATCTTCATCTGTTCGTCTGCTAGAACCCTCATTTTTTTTCACTGATTTGTATGAAGCCCTCTCTTTTACCCATAAAATTATTTAATAGTAAAAGTAAGAATATTAGAAGGATCCTTGACATTTTGCTGATGTTACACTAAGCTGGAAAGTAAAATCACAGTCACTAATAAATGAAAATTAAAATATTTTAGGAACACTTTACCAAGTTCTGACAGTGCTTGAGGGACAATTTAGAGGATTTAAAAGTCTTTACTTTCACTGAAACTTACCTGATATAATTATACTTATCTTCTGAAATGAAAATAAAGGGTTTATTTCCCAAACATGGCAACCCAGCTAATGAAAGACAAATCATCTTATTTTGTATCCCCCACAACCTTTTATTTTTTATTTATTTATTTATTTATTTATTTATTTTATTTGAGAGAGAGAGAGAGAGAGAGAGAGGAGGGGAGAGGGGCAAAGAGAATCTTAAGCAGGCTCCACACTCAGCACAGAGCCCGACATGGGGCTCAATCCCACGACCCTGGGATCATGACCTGAGCCAAAATCAAGAGTAGGATGCTTAACTGACTGAGCCACCCACATGCCTGTCCCCCACAACCTTTTAATGTATTATGGAAACAAGTCAATGAATTCAAATAAAAGGTAGAATTCTGCACCCCTAAAACTGATGGTTACTCTAAATGTCAAATTATCTGACATTGTTTCATATTAACATTATTATTAATCCTCTCAATTCAATGAAAAACTACTAAGTGCCAGATGATGTGCTGGGTGTTTCAAGTTATTACATTCCCACAAACCTTTTTTAGTGGTATTAGCCACCCCACTTTATAATTGGGAAAATATGGGCTCAGAATAGCTAACCACCTGGCCAAAGCCAGTCAGTCAGCAGGTGATGGACAGAAATGTAAACCTAGGACCTATGTCCCTCACCACTAACTATCCAACCTTTTATTACTGCAGCCTTTACCATGGCAATATTGTGTAGTAACTAATACTGATGAAAAGCAACTTAGAAACGAACATTTATCAAGTGTATTTGGTATATATATCGGGGTTGGAAATTCCTCAAATGATATTTCATCATTAATAAAGGTTAGCATTTTTAAAGTTTACATGTGTGAAGCTTAGCCTATCATTACTTTTTCTTTTTTCTTCTTTTTTTTTTTTTTTTTTCTTTGAGAGACAGAGAGAGACAGCATGAGCAGGGGAAGGTCAGAGAGAGAAGGAGACACAGAATCTGAAGACAGGCTCCAGGCACTGAGCTAGCTGTCAGCACAGAGCCCGATGCAGGGCTCGAACCCACTACCCTTGAGATCATGACCTGAGCCAAAGCCGGACGTTTAACCGACTGAGCCACCCAGGTGCCCCATCATTACTTATTGAAAGTTTAGCCTATGTAACTTGCTAAAATTTTAAATAGAATGTTTAATGCTGGCAGTTTTAATGGTAGAAATCACTTTTATGTAAATATTATAAAATTCTCAAATTATACACTTTGTTTGCTTTTGATGAATCTACGTACAGAACACTGGGTTAATCAGATAAACTCTATGTCCCAGAAACTGACCCAGAAATTGCTCCGTCTTCTAACCATTATCAGAGGAAGTACAACCCACCTCCCATTAGACACAAAAACTTCAGGCCAGTTGGTGGGGAAACAGCAAAGAAGGATACAATTCTCTCCCATAGATCTCAGAGGAAGCATGGCTCTATGGGCACCATGATTTCAGACTTCTGACCTCCAGAACTATGAGACTATCTGGTATTTTTAGGACAATTTTTGGTACTTATAGCAGCTCTAGGAAACTAATACAGTGATTTTTTTGAATAATATTTACTGGATTTTTTTCCCATTGATGGACATCTTCAGTGACACTGAGACATCTACTTAGAAATATGTTCAAGCCATTAACCATCATGCCAAAAGGAAATGGTGATAGATCTGCTATCCACATTACTCCACTCAAGTTTCCCTTAAGAACACACACACACAGAGTTTGGTACATTTAGATTTATTACATAGGTTATCATAAATTTTGAAAAAAGAATCAGAGCGCCCAAGAGGATACTTCTTGGGCATCTAGCCTAGGGCAACCTGAGGAAAGAAAGGTGAAGTGTCCTACCCAGAGTCACAGGGAGAATCGCCCAGACCGAAGTCCAATCTCATTTCCAGTGCTATTACTATTCAATGTGCTGCTTTTGACATAGGAACTATTTTTTAAAATTGATGTGGACCTTCCTCTAGAGCTTCTAGATAAAGTCTAGACCTTCATCAGAAATCTACTTTTTATTAGTTAATTTTTTTAAACTCAAAATATTTGGGGTGCCTGCATGGCTCAGGTGGTTGAGAGCCTGACTCTTGATTTCGGCTCAGGTCATGATCCCAGAGTCATGGGACCGAGCCCCGTGTAGGTCTCTGAGCTGAGCATGGAACCTGCTTGGGATTTTCTTTCTCTCTCTCTGCCTCTCTCTCTCTCTCTCTCTCTCTCTCTCAAATTGGTCCTGTGAAAACATAAATACTCAAAATATTCCATTGAAATCCCACCACTAACAGTTTCACCGCCAGTGAAACTAATTGTCTTCAGATAATTAGTTGTCTTCAAATAATTAGTTATCTTCAGATAACATGTCTTAATCTCCATGGGATTGGTTCAGTCATTCTCAAACATCTTATGAGAAAATACACATTAAATTACATGTAGAGGCATTATTCAGCTACTGGTGAATAATCTCTGCAAATCTTCATGGAAGTTTACCAGATTCTTCAGATCCCTGTAACTGTAAAATACAAAAGTTGTACACTGTATTCTGTCCCAGACATAATAAGCTGTCTTTACAGGAGAAGAGTAATTTTTTTTAAATATCATACATTTTCTTTAATTGACCCAAATAAGAGATTTGCTTTCCAAAATTAAGATTAGGGTGCTGACATGGGTCATCTTTTGTTTCTCTTCTCCCTGGTGCCCTGGCAGCTTTGGGACAGAGATTGGCTTTTCTCACCTAGACAGACCTCTAATTCTTACCATGAAGGCAACTTATTTTAAAACGAGGTGAGCTTTTCCTCCTAGAATCCTGATACAGGAAAATAGGAGTCACACTCTTGTGGTTTTAAAGAAAAAAAGCTATAAAAATGAAGGCACTTTAAAAAAAATGTGTAGGAACTACTTTCATAATAAAAAAAAAACCTTTATTTTGTGTCCTTTGACATAAAGCATAATGAAGCAGGCACTAACAGTTCACAGTGATCTAGAAATCACTAATAACAGTCTTCTACTGTAACAAAAAGGTGTTATTTTTAGCACCTCAGAGCTGGAATAATCAATAATTGGCATTCTAATTTGAAAGTCGTTGGGATCTGTTTATTTAAGTGATTTTGATCAATTCCCTGCCAAGTCTAGTTTGTTTCTCTGCCCTTCAACCACACGATTTCCTGTTCCACTTTCCAAATTGTACATTACACTTTATCATGAAGGCTAAATTTTCTTAAAAAACAACTGGATTCTGCTTGCTTTTTTTTTTTTAATTTTTATTTATTTATTTTTTTGGTACCAATTCTCTTTTTCTTTGCATCTAATAGAGAGGATATGTTTTTTTCAGGCTTCCTTTCATCTCATACAGACCTAAAGAATATTTCCTTGTCATTTTTGGTGACTTCCACCTTTTTTCTAAAAAATATTTATTTATTTTTGAGAGAGAGAGAGAGAGAGAGAGAGAGAGAGGGGCAGAGAGATCAGAGGATCTGAAGGGGGCTCTATGGTGACAGCAGAGAGCCCCATGCAGGGCTGGCAAAGTCAGACCCTTAATTGACGGAGTCACCCAGAAGCCCCAGTGCATTTTCACCTTCTATCAACCTTTGTTTCCTGGTTTTATCCTCATATGCCACCACGGAGATGCCCTCTTTCTAGTGTATTATTGTTTTCTAATCCCTACCCTGTCGGCCATTTCACATGCACAACTCGGTGTAGTTACGCAGATGTCACCCTGTCTTCTGCATCTTCTGGACACCCTTACAAGTGCTGCGTTAAGAAGCAACCTAGTGTGTGTGGATCCTTCCACTTACAGATCCTTTTCTTATCATATATTTAAGATGCCTGAAGTTGACTTTCCTGAAATTCAATTTCTTTAAATTGCTGTTTTCACTGCTTTGAAGTTTACACAAAGACTACCAATCTTGAAATGCATTTCTTAATTAAATGAAATGTTCATCAAAGAAACAGCTCCAAGGGTGCCTGGGTCACTTGGTCTGTTAAGTGACCCACTTCGGCTCAGGTCATGATCTCACGGTTTGTGGGTTTGAGCCCCCTGTCGGGCTCTGTGCTGACACTATAGAGCCTGGAGCCTGCTTGGGATTCTGTGTCTCCTCTCTCTGCCCTTTCCCCACTCTCACTGTGTCTCTCTTTGTCTCTAAAAAATAAACATTAAAAAAAAATAAAAAAGAAAAGAAATAGCTCCAGTATGCAGGTCCAAGGTCAAGGGTAGCAATAAATACCAGCACAATGTCACCTCTTTTGGTTCTCTCTCTCTCTCCAGACCCTACCAGAGGGGTTTCCACCTGACCATGTGTCACATATACTCTCTTGCCTTTAATCCACTGACTGTGCTGTAATTCTCTCATTAAATAGTTTGTCCAATATGCACTTAGGATAATGGTTAGTGTGTTTTCAATCTCATCATGACTTATCAAGACAGCTGAAATCTGACAACATCTGTCAGATAAATAAACTAACTGGTCAGAGGGCAGGTTACCTCTCGATGAGTACTTTTGAGTAACCAAAAAAACACAGAGTAAAATGGGGAAAACACACAGCCTGAAGTTAGTACTGAAAGTAGACTTCTTATGAATGGCATTCCGTACGATGATTAGTAATTAAGTTAATTCTTCATTATGTGCTTCACTGATCACTATCAAGAATGACAAAACACATTTGCCCTTTTTTTCAATTAAAATATGTGGGAGTAAGTACAGAAATCAGAGAAAATGAAAGTTTGGCTTTTAAAATGTCCCTCAACCACACTTAGTCACTTTGTTGGCTTTTCTGCATCTCTTAGCATCTCAGTTCTGCATCTGGAAGATACAATGAACTTTCCTGGTGTTGCTGATGACAACTGATACTACCACCTTCTTTAGCAGCTTGATTCTCCCAGTCAATACCACCTACCACCTGATTCATGCTACAACTCCATTTAACAATTCAACACTAGCAAATGCAATGATTTCCTTTTTAAAGGCACTAAGGCTTGTGTTCTGTGAATTTTAAAAAACAACTTTAAATAAACCGTAACTTACTTGAAAAACCATTTTTCCAAGAGATGTCTGCATACAGTGACTAAACCTGAGTATCAATTAGTTATAAAATTGCTTTCATCCCGGGCTCGCATGAGAGCCCTGGGAAAGCAGGCCAGGCAGGAAAAGAAGAATAAGGCATGATTTATAACATATTTTGAAAAAATCTAAAAAACATATTAGGGAGCATCTATTTGAAGTTTCTGTCCGACTTCTTTGAACATCAAGGTTCCCTCATCTATTTGTATTTCTACTTTTTAAAAAGCATTTTATTTATAAGCAATTTGAAGATCACATCTAGTCCATAAAAGACATAAATTGAGGTCTTTTTATACATGACTATTTGTTAGTGAATACAATCTGAAGAAAAACAGGTCTCTAGAGTTCTCACTTTCAACTTACTTTCCTGTGTTTGTCTCCTAATCCTGGTGGAAATCTTTTATGCTTTCAATAAAAGTGATGAGTGCTTTTCTATGACTTAGAATAGCCAAGCCAGCTTCATGGAATTATGTGAATAATGTGTCATTACATTGATATAATAAAACTTTGGCCATTGATATTTCTGATAACTACTCTTTGTAGTATACTTAGAAATCTTAAAATAATCAAATAATCGGCCTCTGATATTGAATATTTTCTAATAAACCGAGAGACATACCCAGGTAAAAGGTGAATATGCTATATGACACATTTTACCATAAATCAGTATTAATTCTCATAAAACTCTACATGCCACATATTTTATCCTCCACGAGCTGATTAAGAAACAGAGACTAATAAATTAAAGTATCGTGCCAAAGTCATATGGGTAGTAATGGCAGAGGTGGGATTTGAACTCCACTGAGTCTGATTTCAAAGCTCTTCATTATATCATGCGACCTTTGTTTTCAATTAAGTTTAGGATTCCCTAAATTAGTGAAAGACACATATCCATAAATTAAAATCAATAGTTCATTGAAAACCTAATTTTAACTAACAGCTTTTGGGCAAAACATTTTCCTAACATTAATAAGGAAAACACTGACTCATCTAACTCCTATTTCTTCATTTGCTTCCCTCTATCACCCAATCCCATCAGGATGCTGGTAAGTACTCATATGAACAGAAGGTAAACAGCAGCCAGAGAAATAAGAGAAACAGAGGGTCTGAATAATCTACAAACTGGGTAACTATCTTCCAAACAATCAAGAGTAAACTGAAGTAAATGGTTTGTTTAGAATGTGTCTAGAAAGGAAAATAAGTTATTTTCAATTACAAAGAAGTATTTATTATTTTTTCAGTAAACTGCATTCATTTTAAAAAGTGAAAAATGATCTCAAGTACTTAAATCATACTATTTTTAGATATCTCTCCAACTTAAACAATTTAGAGATTCAATTCTAATCACTGCAGTAAACCACTTACAAGTATTTAAGGTTTTTCTTGAAACTACCCTGACTGTTAATATACATATATTGGGTCACTTGTCTAAATATAAAGTGGTTAAGGAACATTCATGTATCACTATTTTTACTCCAAGTTTTGTTTGGATCTGCAAAAAAAAAACTTTTTTCGGGAGCTCTGTAAATTTTGAAAGCTCATTATCTTATTTTATAGGGATATTAGCTTCATTCTGCAAGGTATTCAATCACTACTATCAATAGATCTGTGTTCATCCATCGAGACATTTCCAATGAAGTGAAAAACATTTGCAGACTACATTACGTTGTGATAGTGAATGATTTTAAAAGATGTCAAGTTCTACTTAAAGAGTTTTCTATGAAATAGCATTTATATTAGAGAAAGGTTTGGGGGAGGTGAAAGATGCAAGTCATCAGAATTTCATTTATTTTTAAATATAATTAAGCTCTCAGAAAGCATCAGCACCTTAACTTTGAAATATCTTTTTTAAAGACATTACTGAAATATCATTTTACTGTTTCTTGATTTTCTAATGCATCTCTGAAAATGAGTTCACTTTAATAAGTGGGAGGATTTGTCTGGGAAGAAAACCAGACTATAAGCACAAAGGAAGGATAAAATATTTAATTGTATTAATTATACTTTCATGATATGCCATTGATCCTGACATACATATTTACCACATTTATAAACTTCTAGAACAATCCAGTGATAAGATGTGGTCATGTGTATCAGAATTGTCTGAAGCTACAATTCTACACTTTTTTGCTACAGATAAATGGAAGTACAATATATAGCCTTCTGATCGTGTGAGGAATCATCCATGTCCTTGTGAATATTTTACTGCATGTAATATTGTGGGTTTACACTTTGGTTGAGGACTGAATAACTGCCTTAGGAGGTACTGCATTGATCCCAGGTTCTTTCCAATCAATCTCATCTTACCTCCACTAATCCTAGAATTTGGATGCAAAATAAGAAATTTTTACGTCTTTGGAAAAAGTGATTTCCAGGAGAATGATCTATCCAAAAGTAGGAAAGAACAATACTTTTAAAAATAAATGAGAAAAATATGATTATTGTCACATATTTTTTATAAAATACAATTTTTTAAATGACCTAAACAGTAACTGTAATGGAAATTGATAACTATATTGATCTATGCTGTCACTTTCATTTTCTTTTAGTATAGCCATGGTAAGACTTGAAAATACTCACTTCTTCAGGCTCAAAATAGTTGATTTAAGGCCTAAGTGCCACACCCAAAAAAATGTACTAATCTTTATGTAACTTGTGAACAGGGGCACTACTTGTTCATTTTGTATTTTTCATTGCAACCGAGCAGGGTCCTAACAACACATGATAGGAAATTACTATTTTGTTAAGTCAAGAAGCAAAAAAATATATAAACTTTGTAAATTCTTGCTTTTATGTTATACACGCTCTAAGTCCTATGCAAAACTTAAGAAGAAAAAGTACTCTTTCCTATCAACATTTATTAAAAAAAATAACTTGCTTACATCTAACAAATTATTTTAATTTGTATGTGCTTTTTTTGCTGAATCTTTCACTCTTTCAGGAAGAAAATGTTTTTATTCCCAACTGACAATAGGGAACACCAGCTCATCCTTAATTCATTAAGTGCCATTTTTTACCCACTGACATTTGTCAAATTATAGGATTCATTATAACAGGGATGTAGAGTTATGGCTTTAGTTCTTTTTGTTCTAATCCTTTTTTCATGTATTCTTTCTTTTGATTTGTGACCTTCATTACCAAGAGAGCTCATTTAATGCTTTCAGTTCAGTTCCAGGAGGATAAGCAGTCAGATACTGTAGGAATTATTTTACATACCATAGTTATTAACATGATTACTCAGAGAAATTATATTAATATCCAAGTCACTCCAGTACTTCCAGGAAAAAGAAATGCTTCTTTATCAGAATTTTTCCTTTAGCACAGAGAACACATTCTTAACTATTTACAGTTCAAATCCCCAGGTGAACATTTCCTCGGCCAAGTAGCAATGCATTATATAAAGAGTTCATTGTAGATGCAGATCACCTAGGTCACAGATTTCTTTTTTTTTCCTGATTATGAAATAATGTATTCTGATTATACTAAATTTAGAAAATAGAAAATAGTATATATAAATAAAATCACCCATAATCCCACATACCTAGAAATAACTCTATCATTTTAGTATGCTTCCTTCATCTTTTTTCTGTTCATGTTAAAGAGATTCTATGTGTAAATCTAAGATTATTCTAGATTTAGAATTTTAAATCATTTTTACCTAACATTATATCAAGATTACTTCCTTATAATTAAATATTCTTCAAAAGTATTATTTTAATTTTAACAAAAAACAAATGTACTATCATTTATTTCAACATCCCCTCACTAAAACTGTACAAAATGCAAACCAATCTATAGTAAAGCTAACCAGTGGGGGAAAGATAGGGCAGGAGGAAAAAATTTCAAGGGGCACAACGATGACAAACCCGTTCCTTATTTTGGCTGTGGTGACAGTTTATAGTAAAATATATATCAAAATATATCAAATTTTATAAATTTTAAATATTTATAGTTACTGTATATCAACCATGCCTCATAAAACTGATAAAAATACATTTTATTTTTATTTTATTTTTTTAACATTTATTTCTTTTCGAGAGACAGAGAGATTGAGTGCGAGCAGGGGAGGGGCAGAGAGAGAGGGAGACCAAAATCCAAAGCAGGCTCCAGGCTCTGAGCTGTCAGCACAGAGCCCGACGTGGGGCTCAAACCGACAAACTGCAAGATCATGACCTGAGCCCAAGTCAGACGCTTAACCGACTGAGCCACCCAGGCGCCTGATAAAAATAAATTTTAAAAATTCTCTTATTGTATGGAACTCCTGGCTGGCTCAGTTGCTAGAGCATGTGACTCTTTTTTTTTTTTAATGTTTATTTATTTTCGAGAGACAGAGAGACAGAGTGTGAGAGGGAGAAGGGCAGAGAGAGGGAGACACAGAATTTGAAGCAGGCAGCAGGCTCTGAGCTGTCAGCACAGAGCCCAACGCTGGGCTCAAACTCATGAGCCATGAGACCATGACCTGAGCTGAAGTCAGACACTCAACCAACTGAGCCACCCAGGTGCCCTGAGCATGTGACTCTTGATCTCAGGATTGTGAGTTCAAGCCCCATATTGGGTGTAGAGATTACTTTAAAAAAATACAAACTTTAAAAAAATATTTCCCTTATTACATAATAGGTTGTTTTCCATGTTCAGCTATTATAAAGTGTTAATAAATATAATTCTCCATGTAATTTCAAAGAGAAGATAACTTTGTGCACCTTAAGGCTTAATCATAGATTTAATGAAGAGACATTTTTATTCTTTTGCAATTCACAACCGTTTTTATTAAATTTTTTCTGAAACTCAAATATTTACTACTACTTAAGTTTAGAACTAAAAAGTATTTGGAGGTAAAACTAGATAAACTGTCCGTTGCTACCATGATGGCTCACATTAATTGAAGACTTTCCATGAGCTAGACACTGTGTTAGCATTTTACACTATACAAGCAAGTATCGTATTGTTTCTTTCAACAAAATTAGGCAAAACAAAGTAAAAATGTGACAATACTAAGTAATGAGGTCAGGAGGAAGCATACCTTGGAATTCAAAATTCTTGGAAATGTTCACCATTGTTCCTCTAAGTTTCAACTAGCAAAATTGTCAGAAGGGCCAAGGGATAAATTAGGTATTCGTATAATGAAATACAACAAAAAAGAACAAACTACTGATACCTGCAATACTGTGAATAATGAACATCCAAAACACTATGGTGAGTGAAGAAAGTCAGACACAAATGAGTATATATTGCATGAGTCCATTTATATGGGGCCCAAGAAGAGGCAAAACTAACCTATAGCTCCCAAAGCCAGAAAGTTGTTGAACCATGGAGGTGAGGATAAGGATGAAATCAATTAGAAAGGCACATGAAGGAACTTCCAGGAAGTGGCTACACAGGCATATACAGTTGTCAAAACTCACACTAAATAGAGAAGACCATGCATTTTATTATACATTACTTATTAAAGTAAATTGAAATAAAATAAACCTGTGGAAATCTAAGGAGTAGCTCTAAAATTATTCCAATCCAATGACATATCTTTTGTTTAGTGTGACCCTATGATACTCAATGAATCCTACTGGGTACACGGAAAAACCACCACCACATGGATGACATATAACCAAAGATGATGCTGAACAGAAAAAATTTCCTTTTCATTAACAGAAAAACGAAATAAATTTAGATGAAGAAACCCATTTCAAATTCAAATACCCTACTTTGAAGTAAGCTAATCAGATTATTAAAATCCAATATTAGGTCAGAGGTCAAAGTGAACATATGGCCAAAGAATCACAGACAGAACCTTCTAACCTCCCTCTAAAATTAGCCTATCGCAGTCCACTTTGAAGCAGCATGTTGTGTGGCTAAACAGTTTTCATAGTTGAATTGTTTTTCTTCTATAAACACAGCCAAAGCTGGCTCCCTATAAATTCCACCCATTGCGTCTGGTTCTGCCCTAGTTAGCAACCCCCTCTTCCATGACAGCCCTAGGGATATCTGCCAATAGCAAGCAAATTTCCTTTAAGTTCCTGTTATAATTAGACTGAACAATTCCCTCAACTGCTCTTCATTATAACACAATTTTTAAGTTACCTCACCTTTCTAAAGTATATTTTCATTCATCCATACTTTTATTTATCCATACTTCTATTTGATATCAAAAGAAAAGAAAAGAAAAGGAAGAAAAGAAAAGAAAAGAAAAGAAAAGAAAAGAAAAGAAAAGAAAAGAAAAGAAAAGAAAAAAGCCTGTTGGTGATAATCACAGCCAATGTGCTTCCCAAAGTGTGAGGCAAAGGAGACAGATTCACTCAGGATTCTCCTACAAACCACTGAGAGGGGTGGTAGGTCCTACCCAACACATAAAGCAGACGGAGGAAGAGCAGATTTCAGAAGCATGACTGTGGTGATCCCACTATAAAGCCTCCTTCCAGAACAGTCCTTTGGAAGTTTCCTCAACAACGCCAGGTCTCACAGGTGGCATTCCCTGCTGACCTCTTTGAGTATTGTGGCACTGGCTGAACAACTTGCTGGTCCCCGTGCTTATGTCAGAGAAAACAGTTGTGAGAACATCCAGCTCCTAATAAACAATTGACCAATACGCGGGATACATGGAGAGAAAATCTTCCAATTCTAAAATAAAATGTGCTTTTTCCATAAAGAGGATCATATCAGCCTTAGATAAGAAATGTATCATATGCAACTCTGCAGGTATCACTGATGATATTATTTTTCCTGGAGAATCTACAGTGAAGGGAAATGATGAGATATTCTACAAACTCAAAGGAACAACTGTTAGGGACAGTCAGGGGGAAAACATCCAAACCCATGATTACTGAGAAAAATTTCTTTGCAATTTTTATCCTCAGCAAAATGCTTAGTGTTTGTAATCTTAAAAAATAACAAAAGGAATTAAAGGAACAGACTGTAACAGGAAGATAAGAAATAGATAAATAACATGAAAGGGTTCTAGAGATTACAATGCAAAGAATTAACAACATTAAAACCTATAAAGTAGACAAAACCAAAACCTCACAAAAAAAAAAACAATTACACTGCTAAAACAAATTTTTTTGTTTAAAATGGGTACAAAATAAGAAGAAAAAAAGAGCCAAAGAAAAAATATCAAAGATAGAAAATTAAAGAAAGATAAATGAAGGTAAAACCAGAACACCAAAAAAAAAAAAAAGAGGGGGTAAAAAGTAAGACAAGTGAAAAAGAATAATTACCGTGTCAAATATTAAATGAATTAGAAACAGAAATTCAAATATTAAAAATATATAAAACCATAAGCTAAGACATACATGGAAAAATGTTCAATGTCATTCATCATCACAGAAATGCAAATCAAAACCGCAACGAGATACACCTCACCACTGTCAATATGGTGGATATTATAATAAAACAAAAAAAGTGTTGGCAAGGATGTAGAGAAATCGGAATACTTGCACACTGTTGGTGGGAATGCAAAATGGTGCAGCCGCTGTGGAAAACAGTATGAAGTTTCCTCAAAAAAATTAAAAATAGAACAAGCATATGATCCACCAATCCCCCCTTCTGGGTACTTGTCCAAAAGAATGGAAATAGGGATCTCAAAGAGAGATTGGCACTCCTATATTCACTGCAGCATAATTCACAGTAGCAAGACAGCCAAGATGTGGAAACAACATAAATGTCCATCCATAGACAAATGAATAGATAAAGAAACTGGTGTGTAGGTGTGTGTGTCGTACATAAATAGAGGGACATATGCACACAATGGAATACTATTCACTCTTTAAAAAAAAAAAAAGAAGAAGAAAATTCTCCAATATGTGTCAATATGGATGAACCTGGAGGACATCATGCTGAGGGAATACGGCAATCACAGAAAGACAAACACTGCATGATTTCACTTACATGAGGTATTTAAAATAGTCAAATTCACAGACTCAAAGAGTAGCAGTGTTTCCGGGAGCTGAGGGAGGGGAAAATGGAAGGTACTAGTCAACAGGTACAGCTTCAGTCACACAAGATAAACAAGCTCTAGAGAGCTGCAGTAAAATATGGTAGCCATGCTCAACAGACATATGTCACCACATTTCACACTTTCAGAGGGTAGACCTCATGTTAAGTCTTCTTTCTACAATAAATTAAGTTATAATAATAAATTAATATCATAGAAAATAAAAGAATAACAACAGTAAATGACAAAAAAAAAGATTGTTTTAAGTTAAACTAGGAAGGGTTTTGTATTTGTAAAGGTAAAATGTCCTAAGCATTAAGTGGACTAATAAACCAAGACAAACATTCTAAAGGAGAGTAAATTGAAACCATTTAAACGAATAGAAGAGGTTCTTTTTTTTTTTAATTTATAGTTTATTGTCAAGTTGGTTTCCATATAAGACCCAGTGCTCTTCCCCACAAGTGTCCTCCACCATGACCATCACCCCCCTTCCCCTTCCCCCTCCCCGTTCCACCCTCAGTTTGTTTTCAGTATTCAAAAGTCTCTCCTGCTTTGTCTCCCTCCCTCTCCCTAACTCTTTTTCCTCCGTCCCCTCCCCATGGTCCTCTGTTAGGTTTCTCCTGTTAGACCTATGAGTGCAAACATATGGTATCTGTCCTTCTCTGACTGACTTATTTCACTTAGCATGACACCCTTGAGGTCCATCCAGACCAGATTTCATTCTTTCTCATTGCCATGTAGTATTCCATTGTATAGATAAACCACATAGAAGAGGTTCTTTAAATAGCCAAGTAAGATATGTGCTTCTCTTACATGCAGTTAAGAACTTGTTCTGAGTTCAACGCAAACGTGGCAGATCTCCTGCAGATTAGCCCAAGACTTAAGAGTTCCTGGCAAAGGATGTCACGATGATTTTAATGGAGAGCTGAGGGTGGTGAGCTGACGAAAGCTAGGAAGATCAGAAACAGCACACTTCTCATGACAGACGCTCACCCAAGCCCTGATGTCCACTGGCCCTCAAATACGTTGCTTGGAGGTAGGAAGAGGAAATGAAATAGGCTACAGGGTTACAGGAGTGTGTTTCCGGGAATGGTAAACCAGGTAAGGCCTGACCGTTCTGAATAACTAACAGGGAGTGGGGCATCAGAGAGAGGAGAAAGTTGGAAATCTGAGAGCAGTGATAATTGAAGGAGGAAGTTCCAGACTAGATAGGTGAGGATAAAGAGCTCAGAGAAAACCGCAGAGAAATTCATTACGTGTAAATCCCTTTCTAAGCAGTTTTTAATGCAATACTACAGAGCTCACTGAAAAGCCCAAGGCTTAACCAATAGGGCCAATAATGAATGCAGATTTGGGGATATAGTTGCTCTTGGCATTACTTCAAGAAAAAGGAATTATAAGGAAAGACAGGTTCACAATGATTGGTTAGGTAAGTTATTTCTCCCCACGGGATTCACCCCATGTTTCATAGACCCTAAAACCTTCCCCAACTAGGATCTGGTAACCCCTCTCCATTACAGCATATATAATTAATGACTTTTCCAGAAATGATATTTTGCCTAGAGAACAATATAATTTGCATTAATGGTAGCAAATCCTAGTCCACAGAAAGAGTCTAATTAACCCCTCAGGAATGGTTCCTTCCGGGGCAATTCAAATTAGTAGCCAAGAGTATCCCCACTGTCTCTTAAAAGGCCCCGGGTTCCAGGCCACCTAAAGGGGTAGGAGATATAGAAAGGGGAAGAGCAACCAGCTCCCAGACAAGCACCTGCTTTTTCAATCAAAGCAACTCATTTCTGTTATTACCTCCTTTAAAATTCTCTAAAAAAAAAAAAAAACTTCCTGCCAAATCAAGTTTGGAAAACCCTCGGAAAAGTTATTGTATTTACCAAAAAGTTACCATCCTTCTCCCCAAAATTATACATTCTTCATTTCTGGTGGAAATACTTCACACACTCTTTGCTATTATAGTCCCCTCTCAAACCAAAGAGCTACATTAGTCAATCTCACGTCCTGCAAAAAGAACTGCAATTTAAAACATACTGTACTTGGGGTGCCTGGGTGGCTCAGTCAGTTAAGCTTCTGACATCGGCTCAAGGTCATGATCTCACAGTTCATAGGTTCTCGCTCCGAATCAGGCTCTGTGCTTCAGATTCTGTGTCTCCCTCTCTCTCTCTCTCTCTCTCTCTCTCTGCCCCTCTCCTGCTCACTCACACGCTGTCTCTCAAAAATAAATAAACATTTTTAAAAATCTAAATAAGTAAATAAAAATAAAACACAGTGTACTAGTTTGTTAGGCCACCGTAACAAAGTACCACAAACTTGGGGACTTAACAACAGAAATGTATTGTCTCACTTTCTGTTGGCTATGAGTCTGAGGTCTAGGTGTTGGGAGGGCTAGTTCCTGGGGAGGCCTGTGAGGAGGGATCTGTCCTAGGCCTCCCCCCTCGGCTTGTAGATGGCTGTCTTCGTGCTCACAGGGAAAACGTCATTCTTGGAAAAGACTATCTCAAAATTAGGTCAAATTCTGCATGTCAGAACTGCAATTTATGAATTATGGGGAGGCACAATTCAAACCCTAACACATACTATTCACATATGACCGTAACTACCACTTAAGATAATAACTCAGATGAATTGTTTAAAGATACGACTAATGCTCCAAATTGACTTTGATTCTTGATTCCCAGCTGTTCTTGGTTCCATACAAACTAACAAAGATACCGATCCCAAGGACTTCAAATCTGTTGATTGTAATATCACTACAAGAGTCATAATAGGCCATGTTTCAACAAATCAAACTCCAAATTATGTCAAGCAAAACTATGCGACAGCTTCCAGCCTCTATCATTTAGTTATTAGACTATCCGTATGCATACTTGCTGGCCACAAAATCCTCCTTAAGAAGTAAGAAATGGTCTTCTTTTAGAAACTGAACAATCATGGCCAGAATAAACCACTCACAATATTGCCTATAACCCCACAAAACTGTCATGTTTAAGAAATAGTTTTGGAGAAAACACCTTAAAAAGGGAGACAAAAAATTTTATTTCCAGGATTCCTCTTAAAAAGAGGATAGAAATAAATAAGTACTTTGATAAACCTTTTGGAATAAAGGAAAAGATTGCAAGCACACTAAAATTTTTAAATGGCTGTTCTTAAGCTCTCTACAACAAACAAGGAGGGGAATGTGTGTAGGTCCTAGCAGAGAGAGGGAATGAGAATGAGAAGACAGAGAAGGAAAGAGAAGCAGGGAAAGGAGACAACTTGGAGACATATAAAGGCTGCCTGGTATAAGATAATTTCCACTCGAACCCCCAAATCTCCAGAAAAGTAATGAAGGGAAGAAAGGGCTTTGGGAACTTGAAGGAGCTAAGCTTCGTGCAGGGCAAAATCATTCAGCACTCTTCTGGAAAAGCCAGGTAGGGAGGAGCACCTCAGCTGATATCTGGATCAAAGGAAACACTTCTTCCATCTGGTTAGCTCAGGATATTCTTTAAGGCTAACCCACCATGCACGTGCCATGATACAGCACTGCTCAAAGTCACAGGCTATTCGTGAGAGGACATATCGAGGACCAAAAAAAAAAAAAGAGAGAGAGAGAGAGTGAGAAAGAAAATCCTTTGCAATATTCTGGGCCACCACACTGCTAGCATTTCATGAGACAGAACCTAATACTTAATCAACTCTACTAGTTACAAGAACATTCAAATCTGCTTTTAGAAGAAAGCTCTGATCCTGCCTTTGGGTCTTCCTGCAGCCAGAAAGCTTATCTTTAACTAGAGATTACAGATAAGACTTTTAATTTCCATGATAAAATGTTGGTTTCCCTAACATAGACTAGTACCTGATATACAGTAAACTCTCAATAAATGTGCATCAGAAGCAACACAGAGGGCGTTTGGGTGGTTCAGTTGGTTCAGCATTTGACTCTGGACTTCAAATCAGGTCATGATCTCATAGCTGGTGAGTTAGAGGACAGAGCCTGCTTGGGATTCTCTGTATCCCTCTCTCTCTGCCCGCCCCCCCTTCTCTCTCTCTCTCTCAAAATAAATAAATAAAATTTTAAGAAGAAGAAGAAGAAGAGCAACTCAGGAATGTTTGACAATACAGGTTCCCAGGTCCTACCCCAAACATACCAACTCAAGAATCAAAGATAAGGCTGGGTAAATATATTTAAATGATTCTGTTGTAGCAGGTGTAGGGATCTTACTTCAAAATCTCCAGGAAGGTGCTAGCTGTTACCTCCTCATGCTCTAACAGTCCAAATCACCATGTCAAGGTGGCCTTCCTTGGAAACATAGAAGCAAATATTTTCCCCAATTATAATAACTATACTTAACCCAGGTTTTTCTATTAAAACCAATAACTTTCTTCATTATTTATATCTTGCTCTTTATCCTTGATGTAATAGATTTTTGTGGAATTTAAAATTGCATGTCATCTCAAACATTCCTGGAGTAGATGCAACATAAATTAAAAATAAATATTCAGAAACCTCATTCATAACAGTGATTGAGATAACCACTGGATTTTTGCTTAAAATTTCCAGCTCCATACTTAATTCCAAGTCCTAATAATAATTTCTCAAGTTATCCTACAATGTTTTCTCTTACTTTTCTACATATGGCAGAATGTGACACAGTGAAATGTCCTCCATGAACTTGGCATATCACTACAGTGATCAGTCTAAATGATACTCTACAATGGAGTATCATTGATAATATACTGCACGTTAAATCTACCAGAAGTCATGTTGATTATCATCGCTCTATACTCCCTACTGCTACTTATTTGTATTCTGTCATCAAAAGCAAGAATCTTCAATAGTTCATTATAAGTCAGGTGTTCTTAGATGAGGAAACTGCTCATATACACCATGTTTTAATGTGGATGACTCACTGGAATAGCAAAATATGAGTTTATCTGCTTAGGCCCAAGCAGGTGACCCACGGGCCTCTGGCTCAAGAGTAGAAATCCAAGGCAACTCCAAACACCATATGAAAGAATTATCCATTCTCATTGACATTAGATGCTTATAGGCTTTTTAGGTCAAAGTTGCCTACACCTTCCATTACCAATAAAACAATATCTATTTTTTCCTTTTATCTTAGTCATTTATTTCACATCTACTCAATTAAACAATGAATTAGGAGTGCCAAAATAAGGAAGCAGACTGGTGGAGCCAGTCTGCCAAAGAAACTTGGCTAAATAATTTTGTCCTTAGGGACCTTTAATGTCTGGAATCAGTGCTTCCATTCAAGTCCCCAATGGTCCCCTTGTCCTAAAGGATGACCCTCTTGAGATGGTTAATAACTTCACACCTAAAATCGCTGTTCCTGGCAATCCAGAAGAACAATGGGCTAGAAACTACCATCAAGAGAGCAATAAGCCCAGCTTCTAAAAACTATTAAGGAAATACCCTGAATGTTTCACTTTCTGTTCTTTTTAATATCTGGGATGATTCAGTCCCTAGAAGACAAATATGAGAACTTAAATCCATGATCTTCAACAGGCTTACCTTTATGCTATCAGCCAAATGCCCTAATCAGCCCATGCACACAACAACTAACATTTCAATAAGCTTTGCACTTTTAATTTTCTAAAACAACCAGGCTCTCTCTTTCTATAATGATTCCAAGAGGGAAAAACAATAGAGGATCTTTATCTACACTATTTTGAATTCTCAGCAAACTAGCTTTTCTGCAACAAGCTTCAAAAAGATTTTTCCATCATATAAATCTTTTATCTGCATCCTTCACCCATGAAAATTAAGAGATAGCTGAGGGGCGCCTGGGTGGCTCAGTCAGTTAGGTGTCCAACTCTTGATTTTGGCTCAGGTCATGATCTCATGGTTTGTGAGATCAAGCCCTGCATTGGACTGTGCGCTGATAGTGAAGAGCTGGTTTGGAATTCTCTCTCCCTCTCTCTTTGCCCCTCCCCCACTCAAAATAAATAAATAAACTTGAAAAAATAGTAGCCGAGTGTAAAGACAATCATAACCATAACAGCCCTGCCCTTTTCATAAATAATATCATGCCAAATTTCCTTTGGCAATAAACCTTAGCTGATAATTCCAGACCCCTTCAAGGGAAGAGAATTTATATGTACTCTAGTCATACGCAATGCCAGATTTCCAGGAATGGTTTTCCTCAGTACTGGAAACTAGATGAGAAATTTCTTTGACAATTATTTATATCTCTATAAGAGTGAGAGAATTTTCTGATAGTTTACATGAAGCAGCCTGAGCACTGGCTCCAATTCTCTTTTTCCAAAACCTTTTTCTGATACTTTCACCCAAAAGTCATCCAATCACAAGACCATTTGTCCAATGCTCACTCTGTTCAATCTGAATCCTTTTTACTCACCAGTTGATGGTAGATGAGGAAATCTATTGCACTTGAGTAATACATGCTTGCTCTATTATTTAACAATACTCAATTCTTCTACAACAGACGAGCAAAACAAATAGAATGTATAGAACTCAAAAAAAGTTACACATAAATAAGAAGTAAACTAACAGCTTAAAAAAGAAGTAAAATTCATAGGATGCATTAAGTACAGATAAAGAGTAGCTTGTGAGACATAGGCATAAGATGTATTAGTTATAAACAGTAAATTAGTAATTTGTAAGATATGTTAAAGATGGAATAAATGTAATGTATGATGGAATGAGCAAGAGTATTACTCTTCAATTAGAAGGTTCAGAAAGACTAAGTATTAAGATAAAATCACACCATTCTGGAGTGACAACCATGTTATCCTTAAATCAGCTATTTAATGTGGTTCAACTCTGGCTGAACAAGAACTCTCTCCAAAAGAACACAAATAAAACCCAAAGATGTTCAGCAGGCTAATTAGCAAACTAAAGCTCTTGGAAGGTGTACTTGCCCTTGCATCCTCTGACAGAGTAAGTGTGTCCTCCCACCCACAAGACACCTTCCATCCATCTGTTGTGACTCCTTCCTCAAACCCCACTCTCGTCCTCTTAACCACACTACCAGTTTGGAAGGTGACAAAGAGACAAGATAGATGAACATTGTATACCCCAGAATTCAGATGATGGGTTTCCTTTCACCCCTTGACTTACCCCACCTTTCTCTTCTTGATTCTTCTTATATGCTTTGAACTGACTGAGTAAACTATATGATTAAAGCATCTTATTAATTTTGTCCATTGAGTCTTTCTTTTCAGTGATCTCCGACAGGGAGGCTACCATTGCACTGGTATAATTTCCCATACGACAGTGTGAGTGGGAAAATATATTAGGCTAAGCTGAAAATATATATGTATCTGGTTAGAGGGTTTGCAAAAGTATAATCATGAAATCATGTTAACAGAAATATAATCTACTATAATAATAGATTTAGAAGAACATGTCTTTGAATGTTGTCTTATGACAACTGAAGATATAATTGAAAAGACATAACTGGAAAGAAGCAAATGCACATAGCTAAGTGTCTGAGTTTGGGGATCAAATGCAAATGCATATAAGTGTACATGCTCCTAACATCAAATCCTGGCTCCACCACATCCTATCTTTGTGACCGCAAGCAAATTTCTCTTTGTGCCTCTATTTCCTCATCTGTAAAATAGATAATAATAATAATAAAATAAGTATTAGTAACCATTTTGAAAGGGTTCTTTTGATCATTAAAGGAATTACCAAGCATGTAAATCTCTTACAACAGCCAGATGTTAGGAAATACTTTACATTTTCCAGCTATTGAAAAAGAAAGAGTGCAAGTTAGAGTATGACCAAAGGGAACAAAATTTTGGGTGATGAAGGGTTGTACAAACATTACTCCTCATTGCCATGGTAAGGAAACTCTCTTCCCATGCTAATGACATTGTAAAGGATAAAAATCACAGTATATAAAGCAATAGTAAGTAATCAATATGGAAGAACACGTAGTGTTGTGGGTTCCTCATCAAGGTTGGGATGGATTTTAGGAGGGCTTAAGTGCAAACAAAGAGTGAGTTCATTTGAGGGAGGGATGGGGTAGTAGGTGAGAGATGATTTGGAGTCCAGTAGCTGGAAAACTTTGGGAGCCCAAGGCCAATCCTCTTCCAGATAGAGTGAGCAGAGCCAATAAAAATAGCCAAGTGTTCATGAGTCTGTCATGTCTTACTCATAACCATTGCTACTAGAAGAGACCTTGCTTGGACTGGCAGGGATTTGAGCTCACTCTTCTGATGGCTGTTATGAACTAGCCTGGGCTATTAGCACTTGTGGCCATTTGCTGCCCCATTAGCTTTCTCCACTCCTCAGTGGCATCAGAGAGGGTCTAGTTGCCCAGAAGGAAGAATGTCCACAAGATGTCAATACACATTAATAATCAAATGTAGCGATAAGAGTATGAATTTTCTACAGACATCTCCATTTTATACCTCTCAGGGTGACCTCACCTCAAATAATCCTAGCTCCACTCTACAATTGCTTGACTCCTTAATAAGCCTCTAAAAAAACTTTACCAAGAAGCCAATAAAACATACCTGCTCCAATTAAGTATATCTCAATTCAGCTAAATTAAATACACACAAATTCAAAGTATTAGTAAATTACCAACTCTGAAATTGCATACTTTTAAAACCCTAAAGGGAAATGAGGGCATTTTTAAAACCCTAGCTAGCATGGTTGGGAATACACTTACAAATCATTTAAAATACTCTTTGGATGGATGTGCAAACAAATTTAAATCCTCTGTGACCAGTTTTAACAGTATCTATTTTAGGAGGCCTGAGATTCAGAAAATGAAATTCTTGGTGCCCAAGTTTTATTAGTCACTATTCCCATCTAGCCCAGACCAGATAATTTCATTATAGGTCAGTGGATCTCCATTAGCTGTGGAAATGCCTATATTTATCCCAAACCTTATCCAGTTTCCAGATGAGACTTTACTGCTTTGGGTCTTGACGGATAACGTTCTACTGCTTTTGTAGTATATGTCTGTTAGATATGCCAGCCCTCCATATTCTATACAACTAACTGATTTGTTAGGGCCCTTGTGTGCCAGAGCTGGTAATTATTCTGCTAAGTTCCATGCAGAGAAGTTTAATTTGAAAAAAAAATTCTTATTATTGTGTGCCTCTCATGAGGAAACATAGTTGTCTAAGTCATAGGAAGACAATACCAAGTAAAATACAGTTTTCTTTAAAAAAAGATAACATTTAGGGATTTTTGTGTCCTATTAAAATTTGAAAAATTCAGAAAACTATAAAGGAGGAAATGAAAGTTGTCCAAAATGCTCCCATTCAGAGGAAACCAGATTTAACAATATGATGTATTGGAAATAAAATGGAGGAATATATATACATACGTTTATGTGTTTTTTAGAGAATAGGAATCAGAGTATATAGAATATTTTTATAAACATTTTCAATGATTAATATACTGTAAGCATTTTTTCATATCCTTAAAGTATTCAAAAATATGCTTTAAATGACTGCAAAAACTACGTAGTCTTTGAATACATTTCCTAAGGCTGTTGTAACTAAATACCACAAATTGGGGTGTCTTGAAACAGAAATTTACTCTCTCACAGTTCTGGAAGCCAGGAATCTGAAACCAAGGTGTCAACAGGTCCTATGAAATATATAGGGGAAAATCCTTCATTGCCCTTTGTAGCTTCTGGCATTTGGGAACCTTTGGCATTCCTTTGCTTACAGCTCCATAACTCCAACCTTTGCCTTCATTGTCACATGTGTGTGTCTCCGTCTTCATTCCTGTGGCCATCCCTCCACAAGGACACCAGTTACATTCCATTAGGGGCCCACCCTACTCTGGTATGATCTCATCTTAAGTTGATCACACCTGCAGCCACATTCTTTCCAAATAAAGTCACATTCTGAGGTCCTAGAAATTAATACTCTAACATATTTTCCAGTAGAGAGGACACAATCCAATCTTGATCAGTCCCCTATGGTAAAAGTGTTTCCTTTTTTTTTTTTTTTTGGCTCATATTTAATATTTAACTGGCTGAAAACAGTTTGAGAGTAATTTTAAACTTGATGCATTATTTCAGGACTCATTAGTTCCCATAACAACTTCATCCCCATTTTACAGAGTAAAAATTGAGCAGAAGTATTAAATAACTGCCCAAGGGCACTCAGATAATAGATGAAAGAGCCCTTATGGTTCAATAGTCTTTGAGACTAATCATACTCTATAGTAGAGAATGGGATAGATCCAATGCAAATTTCATTAAATCAAGGGTCAAAATGATTGCTCACTGAGGACCCAGGCATTCTTTTCTTATCTCAATTCTTAAGCATTTTAGAGCATCTTAAAATCTACTTTCCCCTAAAATGTCTGAGTCTTGATTTTGCTATCCTAAACCCTTGTAATAAAACAATATCTAGCATCCAAATCTTTATAACTTAAAAAGTACACCAATATCTATTATATTTAATTCCACTTAATAAAGAGATATTAAAATCATTAGCATACTTAGTAAGATCCTTCCATAGTAAAATATTACTCTCTTTTTCCCAGGTTTATTTAAAAAGTTACTCTATTTTTCCCAATTTTTCTCCCATTATTTTAAATTCCCTTAAATACCTTTCACATTCTGCATTAAATTAATTGGCAGTTATTTAATGCTATTTTACTATTTATAAAGAGATTAATTTTTATTACATATTATAGGTGTATGAGGCACTAGAGACCAGGGATTTATTTTACGTTATAACTGTGCAGAACTCTTATTACTACAACAGTTTTCATTTGATTTCCTAGGGTTTTCTATATCCATAATCATGTATGCATTTACTAACATGAGTTATTCACCTAACCTTTCATATTTTTTCCACTCATAGTCCTGCAGCAAGCATCTCTAACATTGTTAAGTACTGATGGAAAGCATTTTAACATTTGTCTTGGTTCTTTTTTCATAATTTCTCCTTTTCTAGGTTAGAAGTATGTCTCTACTTCCTTCCTGTGGTTTTCAGGTTGATTCTCCATCATTTTTGGTATCTGTATTACTTTGCCGGGGCTGCCACAGCAAAGAAACACAGACGAGGTAAATTAAGCAACAGAAATGTATTTCCTCACGGCCCTGAAGGCCAGATGTTCAATATCAAGGTGTTGGCAGGGCTGGTTTCATCCTGAAGCTTTGCTCTGTCCATAGCCAGCTTCTCCCTTTGTCTTTACATGAGTCTTCCCCCTGTGCGTGTCTGTGTCCCAATCTCCTCTTCTTATAAGGATCCCAGTCGTATTGGGTTATGGTCCACCCCGATGACTTCAGTGAACCTTAATTACCTCTTTAAAGCTCCCATCTCCAAATACAATCACCTTCTGAGGTACCAGGGTTTAGACTTCAACATATGAATTTGGGAAGGTGGACATGGGCCAGCCCTTAACAGTGTCCCTATTCTTCGCAGATGTATCTCAGTCTATTTTCTGGATTCATGCAGTCTATGTTTTTAATTCAATCACTTAGCAGTACAATTTACAGCTAATGTGAATTTTTACTGTAGTGTTCTAAACCTATCTTTGTAGCCTCTTGTTTTCTGGTGTTTCTGCAGCCTTTCCATGTGCTGCAGTCATTCATCATCACTGCATATTTTTATAGATATTATGTCTTCCTTTCTATTTTCTCAAGTGGATATCGTCATCCAATCTTATCTCCTTGTGATTCTTAGTATTTGTTTTCCACCTCTAACACTGCAAAAGCCTGGTCCTGCAAATACCTTCTTTCTCTTTGATATTAAAATACTTTCACAATGGGATCTGGTTTTTTATTTCATTTATTATTTTCAAATGTTATTTTCCCTTTGTGAAGCTTATTATGATTTTTGTAATTCTTCTGCTGTTATTTTGATATGTTTAAACCACAGGGGGTGGTTACAATGTTAATCCATTTAGCATTTTCCTGGAAGTTCTTGTCTTATGAAATATTCAGGCCCAAACAGTCTCTTTCATGCTACAAAAATTAGGACCCTTAGGACTCCATTCAGAATAAGTCTCAAAGCACTTAAGGAAGGAAGAAACAAGGAGAAAGGGAAGGGCATTAAAATACTAATACCTACTGCATCCTAGAAACATTTCAAAATCTCACTTAATACTCAATCCCCAAAAAAATAGATTAAATTATCTATCTCATTTTACAGATGAGTAAACTGAGGGTCAAAGAAGTTAGGGACTTCCTCAAGTTCATATAAGTAATAAATGATAAACCCCAGGGTCAAAATTAAATTGTATACTCTAAAACCCACGCTTTTCCCATGACTTCATATTAACTCCCATCCATCCTTACATACCGCTTCACCTATTTTCAAGTTACCCTGAGCCTCTCTGAAGAAATAGAATGTGAGAATACAGCACAGGTGCCCCCAAAATCACTGTAGGGTGGCAGTTCTGCCACTTGCACCTCTCTAGCCCACTTCTTAAATCAACAGTTTAAAATAGTGGTTTGCAGGCATTCATTGGAAAATTCACTGCAATTTATAAAGTTAAGTTCAATAAGGGTGTATCGAGCACTTTCTGCATGCCTGACACCAGGCCCATTGCCTAGAATACACAGATGAATGTCTCATCTTTGAAAAATTTACAGTCTGGGAATCAAACGGGGAAGAGAGACTGCCATACATTAACATGTTTACAGGAGAGTTTGCCAGACTATGGCTCCCGTCGCAAAAACCCACCCCAGGCTACATCTCGACTGATCGGGAGACAGCCATGTGTATCTCAGTACTACAATACTCCCTTCCCACCACCCCCATCCCAATTGGGTCAGGTGAGGTAGGTCAGTCAGATTTCCCAGTCAAAACTTTAAAACTGGGCCCATAAGAAGTGAGCTGGATAGTAGCAGCGTAAAAGAAGCCAATGAAAGAAGAGAGTATGTAGTCATGTCCATGAGGTCATGCATCCTGCTGCCGGGTTCCCAAAGTTGACCAGATTCTTAAGACTCTTCCAGATGTCTATTATTCTACTGTCTGCTTTCCAGAGATGTTGCTCTGGCCTGCCAGCGTCTTAAATAAACACCGCTTCTGGTGTGAGCTAATTACATTGGCTTCTATGGCATGGAAGTAGGTGAGCGCCAATTGATGCAAAAATGTAACTATAATACGATACATGCTAGAACAGATATATCAGCAGGGTTCCGTGTCTGTGCCGTGAAAGAGCTTCTGACCCAGTCTCAATAGATGATACCTGAACTGAGTGCTGAAAATCTAGTAAACTGAACAAAGACACAGAGAGGTGGAAGGACGGAGGTTAGGCCTAAAGTAGTCACAGGTCAAGGAGGAACGATCACTGTGGTTACCTAAACTCTGGCTAACTATTAAGCCAGATCATCAAAAAGCCACATATCTTGGCCAATCAGTCAAAAATATATATATATTGATTGCTCATCATGAACCAGCATGTTATAGAAATGGGTAAAATTGGAGTCCTTATACTAAAGGAACTCACAGTCCAGTGCTAATGGCTTTGCTTTCCACATGACTTATGAGAAGTCAATGTGTATTTATTAAGCCTTGGGCGATGGTGTTTTGTAATAACAAAGTTTCATTCATTTGGAGGTTTTTACACCTTTTATATCTTAACAGAATCAGCATTATACATACTGACAAAATGCTTTACATGTGCCAAGTAACTTTTCTAAGAACTTTACAAATATTAACTCACATAATCTTCACAAATCTATAATTAGGCACTATTATCCCCATTTTACAGAAGAGCAAACTGAAGCACAAAAATGGTAAGTTACTTTCCCTACAGGTAGTAAGTAGAATTTGTGTGTGTGCACCCAGCAATCTGAGGATCCACATTTTCAATCACTACTGCACACTGCTTTATAATAAAGAAACTAGGGGGACCCCTGGGTGGCTCAGTCGTTGAGCATCCAACTCTTGATTTCAGCTCAGGTCACGATCCCAGCGTTGTACGATGGAGTTCCAGGTCAGGCTCAGCACTGGGCATGGAGCCTGCTTAAGATTCTCCACTCTCCTCTGTCCCTCCCCAACTCATGAGCATGCATGGGCACACTTTCTCTCTCTCTCTCAAATCAAAAATAATAGGGGCACCTGGGTGGCTCAGTCAGTTAAGCGTCCAACTTCAGGTCAGGTCATGATCTCACAGTTCATGGATTCAAGCCTGACAGCTGGAGCCTGCTTCGTATTCTGTGTCTCCCTCTCTCTCTGCCCCTGCCCCGCTCACGCTCTGTGTCTGTCAAAAATAAATAAACATTTAAAAATTTTTAATAAAATCAAAAATAATAATAAAGAAACTAGGAACAAAACTAAAATTACCCACCTTTCACAATTTTTTTTTCATTTTATTATGTTCCCTTGTAAAACTTTACAGGTGAGACACAAAGCTGATCACTGGATAGATACTATTTTGTGTCTTCTTTAACAATGACAAAAATTTCCTAATATGCTGGTCTTCATAATTGTCATTTTAATGGGGACAAAATATTCCACCAATTTGTTTTATCACAGCTTAACCTACCATTCTCCTACCATCCAATTTCCTAGGTGTTCCTTGGTTTTCCATCTCTTTGCCATTATAAACAATGGTGGAATGACTATGTCAGAGCTGTTTTTTTCTTCTCTTGAATTATCTCCTTAAGATAAGTCCCCTAAGGGGCACCTGGTGGCTCAGTCAGTTGAGCATCCAACTGAGCATCCAACTTCGTTCGGCTTAGGTCATGATCTCACGATTCATGGGTTCGAGCCCTGCGTTGGGCTCTGTGCTGACCGCTAGCTCAGAGCCTGGAGCCTGCTTCAGATTCTGTGTCTCTTTATCTCTCTGCCCCTCCCCTGTTCATGCTCTGTCTCTGTCACTCAAAAATAAATAAAATGTAAAAAAAAAATTTTTTTTAAAAGATAAGTCCCCTAAGGGTAGGATTCCTAGTACAAATATCCGCAAGTAGTTTTTTGATTCCTCATATATAGTCATGTTACTTTCTAAAAATCAGCAATGGAAAGTTGCAAACTTGCAAATGAACCTGTCTCACTACAATTTCAAGAGGACTGGACATTATGACTATATTTTTTTTAATGTTTACTAATTTAGCAGGTGAGTTATGGGCTTTTTTAAATTGATATTTTAGTTGCATTGCTTACTGATGAGGCTAATATTTTCCTAGTTGTTTACCTACTAACTGAGGTTCTTAATGAGAAAATTCTCTATACAGAGTTTTGTCCTATTATCTATTGAGAATGTAATCGTTTTTTCTACCAGTTTGAATGCCTTTGAGAAAGTCATTAATCCCTTTCTGTCATACTTTGTACGCTTTGCCTTAATCTATTTACTGGGGAGTGAGCTTTCTGAGGTCCTGGAAAGCCAGACACCAAGATTCTGCTCAGTAAAATGGGGTCCTTGGAGTCGACTTTCTCCCCATAGAGGCAGCAGTGGCCCTAAAGAGGTGGAGTTTGGCTCAAGAACCAGGAGAGCCTGATAATTTGCAACCTCTCCTTTAATTTAAGTGAATCTATTTTTGTAACTTAACCCTGGATGGTAATGTAAGCCTGAGCATAAAAGAGCTGAGGGGGGCACCAAGACTTGAGCTTCTCAGATCCGGAGGGACCCCACCCCATGGGGACAGCACGAGGGCACAGGGATAACACACCCAATTCACTAGAAGCTCCATGGACAGAAGAGAACTGTGGGGACCCACTGCATCTGTTCCAGCTGTGTGTGACCTTCTCATCCCAAAAAAAGCCCCTGTATCCTTGGCTAAACAAATCAGGAATGTAATCTAATCTAACAGTGGAGTGTGTGTGCGTCTCTGCTTTTCCTGCCAACCCACACCCACGGAACTATGCTCCCCTCTCCCCTTCATTTGTTGTATTGCCTTCGCTGTATACATTTTTCATTTTTAACACATATAAATCTCTCGGGATTTTTCCCGTGCTCTCTGGTATCTCTTCACATTTTGGAAAGGATCCCTCTCTCCAAGGTACTACAATATGTCCAATTTTATATTATCCCCAAGCTTATATTAATTTTTATGTTTAACTATTGAGTTTACCCGGAACAAAATTTATTGTGTGAGACACAGATCTAAAAGAGTTCACTTTGTCATGTTTCTAAATATTTTTGGGAAATCGGTCATTAAGTGGGTATTCCTTACCCTACTCTGTGATAACTACTACATCCCACATTCAGTTCACAAATATGACTGTATCAATTTCTAGAGCTTTTCATCCTATTCAAGTCCTATTTTTCCTTTTCCTATTCATGCATCACTTTATGCAGTTTATATTATTGTTTCTAAAATGGTATATATCTGTGACTAACTTCACCTCAGTACTTCTTTTTTTAATTGTTTTTTTAAATTGTTTTTTTAATTTTTTTAGTGTTTTTATTTATTTTTGAGAGAGAGAGAGAGAAAGAGAGACAGCATGAGCAGCGGAGGGTCAGAGAAAGAGGGAGACACAGAATCCAAAGACAGGCTTCAGGCCCTGAGCTAGCTGTCAGGACAGAGCCCTGTGTGGGGCTCGAACCCACAAACCGCAAGATCATGACCTCAGCCGAAGTTGGACACTTAACTGACTGAGCCACCCAGGTGCCCCTGTACTTTTCTTCTTTAGTAATATTTCTGGTATCCTGTGATTTTTTTTTCAGAATGTTTTAGAATGATTTTGTCATGAAAGAGTCTAGCAAATTTTTAAATATTTGAACTTATAAATAAACTTACTAAAAATATACAATCTTTACAATATTCATTCTCCTACTGAGGAAACATTTCTCTATTCATTCATGCTTCAAGAATAGCTCCAGGGAAGTGTTGAAGTTTTGTATATGCAGGTCACAGTGATTCCCTAATAAAGCTAATTCCTAAGTATTTTATGTCTTTGTTACTTTAGTAAATGAGATTTTCTTTTCATTGTATTCTTTAGTCACTCACTAGTGATATACAAAAATCTCTGTTTCATAGAATTGATGTCAGTAACAGCCCTTTGCAGAATGTTTCTGTATTTCTAGCAAAACTACCATGAAAACATTGTTCGTGATGTCATCCATGTCCCTTTAAGCAATAAATTCCTTCCAGAGGTCAGAAAAAAGAAGTTGTTGTGGGGTTTTTTTTCCCCTGAGACAAACTTAAACCAATGACAAAGGCTCTCTAAGTATTTTATTTTGGGGGGCGCCTGGGTGGCTCAGTAGGTTTAAGTGTCCGTATTCAGCTCAGGTCATGATCTTGTAGTTTGTGAGTTCGAGCACCGTGTCGGGCTCCGTGCTGACAGCTCAGAGCCCACAGCTCAGAGCCTGAAGCCTACTTCGGATTCTGTGTTTCCCTCTCTCTCTGCCCCTGACCTGCTGGTGCTCTGTCTCTCTCTGCCTCTCAAAAATAAACAAACATTTTTAACAAAGGGAAAAAAGTATTTTATTTTCTGTCTTAGCAGCCAAGATATTAAAAGCTTAAGTTCATGTTTAACTGCACAAATGAACTAAACTTAGATGCCTGGCACACACATCTTTCTGTTCCTTTTCATTGGTTTTCATTTTACTCATATTTTTAATTGTCCTATTTTAATTCTGTAATCCACCTCAAATTGTCTTTGGAGGTAGGCAGTTAGCCTGGGAAGGTTATGTACCTTAATATGCACATTCACAAGTAATTAAGCTATATGATAATTGAATAGTATTGTTCATCTGTTCCTAATTATATATGATGAAAACGAAGTAATCAACCTTTTCCCTTCAGGATACACTGTAAATCTGTCCCTCTGTGTCCCTCTTAAGAAAGGATCACAGAACGTGAGAGAGATCCCACAGGTCACCTTGAGTCCTCTTTAATTTAAAAGGAAAATATAATCATTTTTCGTAAACTTTGGTACTGCTAACATTTTCAGTAATAAATCACTTATGGTACAACTTAATAACTAGTCAAAGTGCAGCAAACAGTATGTCATGGAAATACATTTGGGACACCCCTGGATATCTGGCTCCTGCATCATAACTTCTGAGGTCCTTACCATATACCCCTGGCAAAATCAGCCACTCTCTCCCCTAAGTTCCCATCACCCTTTCCAATTACTTCGTTTCCTTGGGGGAGTCTGTCCTGCCCTTGTCCCTCCTTACCTGGCTCCCACTTCACCTAGCCCAGCACATCCGTCGATACAATCGTAAAACTGGCCAGTGTTTAGTCTGTCTGTAAGGTCCTTGAGAACAGAGACTGTGTCTGATTCGCCTTTTATTTCCAATGCGCAGCCAGCACCTAGTACTTCCAACCTCCTCTCATTGTATCTCAGTGGCTCAGATTGTTTTCTTCCATCCAAAAAGAGATTTTTTTTTTTTTGTAAATATATCGCAGGGCCTTAGCCACTTCTGCACGCCCAAACTTGTCCTATGGCTAAATATGAAGTGTTAAGTATTTAAATACTGGTTATTGTGCCCACCCACCATTTATACCTTTCTAGTCTTGATTCCGTGGGCCACTTTTGGATCTTCATTTCTAGGCCCTTCCTTGGCTCCTCTTGATGTCTTTGATACCTCAAAGTCACAAACACCAGCATAATTTATTGTACTGCCCTTAGCCCTTCTCCAGAACAGAAGAGGATATCAGATTTTGATTAAATATTAAGTAGCTCTCCCAACGTGGAAAGAATCAAGATTTAGAAAAAACACAGCCCAATCAACCTATGAAGGAGGCCCCTTCCATATATAAACAATGCAGAACCTTTTAGAAATCATAATAGTTATTCCCTAACACCTTCTCCTAGTTCATCCCATCAAAACCACAAGTGTTTTGAAATAGACTAACCCTGGGGTGCCTGGGTGGCTCAGTCAGTTAAGCATCCGACTTCAGCTCAGGTCATGATCTCACAGTTAGTGGGCTTGAGCCCCATGTTGGGCTCTGTGCTGACAGTTCAGAGCCTAGAGCCTGCTTCAGGTTCTGTGTCCCCTTCTGTCTCTGACCCTCTCCATTCATGCTCTGTCTCACTCTCTCTCTCAAAAAATAAATAAATGTAAAAAAAATTTTTTTTGAAAAAGAAATAGACTAACCCTCCTTTATGAATGAGAGCTGTCTCCTCGAGAAACCTTTATTTCTCAGAGAAACCTTCATTTCTGAGAAACCTATCTACTCAAGTACTGACGTATGATCTGCTGAGTCATGGTTTGTTTGCAGATTCTGGGGCTCAGCTCACAGCCAATGGTCGAGATCTTATTTCCTGCGAGATCATCTGCCCACTGGAAAAACCTTTTGTATCTGGCAATCCAGGGACAGAGCTGTCCCTCATAAGGAAAGTTTTCAGATAACAGAATCTTGGTCCCCTTGATACCAAGGTTTAAAATCTGTAAATGTTTTCAGACAAGAAACTTTACAAATATTATTCCCATTACTGCTTTCATAAAAAGAGAATGTTTTCTCAAGGCACAAAACTGTGTCTTGATAATTGTGATCAAGTGATACATGTAAGGATACTGAAGTCATAGACCCTAATCTCTCACGGAAAGCTGCACTGTCACCTCCTCACATAGAAGTCCCTAGTGGGGACTAGCATCCTAATGGGATATTGAAGGATAGGAAGATTTTGCCCTTTTGCACAGAGCAATCTTCAGGTTCTTGCATCTCCTTATTTAACGTCTTGTTGCGACTTCTTTTTTCTCTTATTTCTGTGTTCCTCTCTCTTCTATCCTTTATCTCTTTCCTTCCTTGTTCCTCAAAATCCCAAAAACTGAACAGCATAGAAGCCGGACCTGAGGAATTACATTCCCACACTCTTCTGGAGCACATGTCATTCTTTGTCACCCTGGACCCACAGTGCTATCACCACGGACTTCCTGACCCCCAGAGCCAGGCTCCTTACTCTCTTCTCCAACTCTACATTTATCATCATTCTTGACTTCAACATCCACATGAGTAATCCATCCAACATCTCATCCCAGCCATTCTTTGACCTCCTTAACTCCAGGGATCACTTCTTGCCCCACCTCAGCTCTCACTCACACAGATCACACAATGACAGCACCCACTCCAGAATGTCAACCTCACACAGCCTGCGCCCTGATCGTGTCCTACAGTTCAGCACACTTACACCACAGGCCAGCTCCCCTCCTACAGTTCTCCAGACAGACCTGTGCCATCAACCCTAACGCACACCACTGACCTTTCCACTCTCTATCCTCGTGTGTCTCCTAACCAGTCTGAATTGCATGATCTGGCCCTATAAATGCCTCCTTGCAACCATAACTCTCTTGTTCCTCCGTTGATAAAACTCCAGTCCTGGTTACATCCCCCATGCGCTGACTCCATCTCTCTACCAGAGCAGCTTAATGCTGCTGAAGAAAATCACAGAACCTTGCTGACTGGACTGGTTTCAAATTTATAATCACAGGTCTCAGAACAGAACTCAATACTGCCAGACAGCTTACTTCCTAGGAAATTTGTTTTCCCAACTTCTGAGATAATTATTTACACCTTCTCTGCTCTCCTCAAGTTTCCAACATTTGTTCCTCTCTGCCCCTCTCTCTGCTAATGACCTTGCTGTGTGCTACATAGAAAAAAGAGATGCAATCAGATTAGAACGACCTCATCTTTCAACTCTCAGTTCACCAACCTTCCTGGATCTGTACTCAAATACTCTGCCTTCATTTCTGTTAAAAAGAAAAGAAGATAGATGAGATCCTGTGTTCTATGATTGGATCATCTGTCATTGTCTTAAAAACATTGCTCCTACAATCACCCAGCTTTGCTTTATCATTCGTGTTAGCATTCCAACATGGCTTTGGGACTCTTGCAAGGTTGCAGTCTCTGAAGACGAGTCAGGGGCTGGACGATCCCCCACCAAGCCCACTCACACTGCTGTTGGCAGAAGGCTTTAGTTCCTTGCCTTGTGAGCCTCCCCAGAGGGTGCTCAGAACACAACTTGACCCAGAGCCAGAGATGACAGGGGAGAGGAGGGGGAGAAAGAACATGGATATAGAAGCCACAATTCTTTTATAACCTAACCTCTGAAGCAGCATCTCATCTCTTTGGCTGTATTCTATTCATTAGAACCAAGTCGCTGAAGTCAATCCTGGGGGTGAGAGAGGAATTAAGCTTTATCTCTTGAAGAGAAGAGTGTCAGAGAATTTGTGGACATGTTGGTAAAACCATCAATGTTTAAGAACTTAAGATCATTCTAAATGTGATGCTGAATAAAAAAGAATCTCTTCAATCCACCATATATTTGGGGTCCTCTATAAACTACCCTACATCCATCCCAATATCACCACCTCTTCAGCCAATTCAAACCCTTTATTATGTGATTGTTTATTATGGAAAATACTCATCCTCTTTCTTTCAGCACATCTTCTTTAGAACTTTTATAGGTAGTTCTGAATACACCACCATGAGTTGACTTGAATGTTGTTATGTAAATATTTCTAAGTCATTTTCTCTATGCATTACATAGCTGTATTTCATTCCTTCAAAGCCAGGACCAGGTCTCCTCTCCAGTCTGTGTCCTCCACAGTGCCCAGTATTGGGATATATACAATCATGAATCAGTCAATCAATCAGTCAGTCAGTCAGTCAATCAATCTAGCCAGCTACCTATAGAAATAAAACCACTGCAAAATAAAATTAAATAACAAAACCACTAATTCAAAAGGATACATGCACCCCTGTGTTTATAGCACCATTATGTACAATAGCCAAGATATGGAAGCAGCCTCAATGTCAAAAGATAGATGAATGATAAAGAAGATATAGTATATGTATACAATAGAATATTATTCAGCCATAAAAAAAGAATGAAATCTTGTCAGTTGTAATGACAGGGATGGAACTAAAGAGTATAATGCTAAGTGAAACAAGTCAGCCAGAGAAAGACAAATACCATATGATTTCATTCATGTGTGGAATTTAAGAAACAAAACAAAAGAGCGAAAGAAAAGAGAAAGAGAGAGAAAAACCAAGAAACAGACTCTTAACTGCAGAGAACAAACTGATGGTTACCAGAGTGGAGGGGTGTGGGGAGATGGGTAGAATAAGTGATAGGGATTAAGAAGGGCACTTGTGATGAGCACTGGGTGTTGTGTGGAAATGTTGAATTACTATATTGTATACCTGAAACTAATATAACACTGTCTGTTAACTAATTGGAGTTAAAATAAAAACTTTTTAATAATTAAATTAAATATTACATCACTCTTGTCAACTAGTCAATGTTTTCATGACATTGTTCAATTTTTTTAATGTTTATTTTTTTTGAGAGAGACAGAGACAGAGCATGAGCAAGGGAGGGGCAGAGAAAGAGGGAGACACAGAATCCGAAGCAGGCTCCAGGCTCTGAGCTGTCTACAAAGAGCCTTACATGGGACTTAAAATCAGGAGCCATGAGATCATGACCTGAGCCAAAGTAGGACACTCAACCAACGGAATCATCCAGGAGCCCTCACAACATTGTTAAAATCATAAGGGATCACTTGAGGTCACCGTTCTCCAGCCCTTCCCTTTCCTCCCTCTGTCCTCCCACATCCATGTCCTCCTGTAGCTCAGGACCATCAGACTTGAAGACCTGGTCCCACCTCAATCTTGGCAACCAATCCACAGTCCTGACTATGGATGTGAGGGCAGTGACTAGTCTAATCCAGGACCCAGTCCCAACTCGACTTTGCATCTGTACTCTGATCACCTGTTTTTACTCTGCTTCTGAATCTTCTTTCTACCACTTTTATGCTTTTGAATAACTAGATTCCTTGTCCTATAATTGAGTTCCAGTCTCAATAGCTGTTTTAAGGATACTCAGGGATTTATTTTAATCATTTATGGTAAGAAGAGCAGACACAGCAATGATTATTATGAAGGAAGGAGTTTTGTATACTCGCAGAGCCCTGGCAAAAGAAGGCACAGCATGCCCCACCAGGCCACATAGGGAAGCGCCAGCGTCAGGCAGGTGGCAAAGGAAGCAAGGGGAAAACTTGGACAAAAGCTTGTGGTTTCTGAGGGAAGGAACAAGGGAGGCAGGGTAAGCAGGTTTAGGGCGGGCTAGTTTGAGTAACTGCTGTGGGCTCTGGGACATAGCAGCTGTGGTAAAGTGTCTGGTACCTGGCCCTCAGCTGATTGGCACGGAGGGGATAGTGGCCTGGAGTATAAGAGCTTGATAAAGGAAATGACTGGGGAGACAGGTTCTGAGTTAGCTGGTTTTCATGTGCAAGACACGCTCAAAGTCATGGTCATGTACTGTATCTCCAGAAATTAGCTAATCCTGAGAGGGGCAATCCCTCCAAGGTCAGTAAGGCCCCAGATGTCGAGGTATAAAATACAAAAACTAGAAAACATGGTTGTAATAACCCACCTACGTTGGTTCTGCCTTGCTCCTGCCAGTATTGTTACTACCTGCCTGGACAGCAGTCATACATACCCAGTATCAGCACAGTCTAGAGATTAAGAGGTGTGTTTCTGCAGTACACAGTGAGCACTGAAACTAAGGTACACTTCAAACTAATAAAACACTGTAGGTTAATTATACTTGAATGAAAAATAATAACGAAGTACTTGCTCCCTCCGGCTCAAACAACAACAACAAAAAAAAGAGAGAGATGGCTCTGAAATCAGATACACCTCAGGGAAAATACCTCACTGCTCCACCAATGATTAATTCTGCAACCACGGACAAGTCACTTAACATCCCTGAGCCTCATTTTCTCATTTGAACAATGAAGATGATAATAGTACCTACTTAATGCAAGTACTTACATAGTAAAGCACTTAGCCTAAAGCAGAGTAAGCAATTAAAAAGTGTCAGCAATAATTACTATTTCTACTCCCTCTGATTTCCCCCAAAGTGTACTGTATGTGATTGATATGTAGTAGATACTCAATAAATATATGTTGGAGTTCACTAAACCAACAAAGTGAATGGGGGAAAAATCGATGGTCTTTGACTAATTACAGAAATGTAACACTTTTTGTAGATATAGTTAGAATAACTGGCAGACCAGAACTTGGAGGTGAGGCCCGGATTTGAAGTCTAGTTTTATCATTTAATCCCATGTGTCTCTCTAAAACAGGATGGAGATTCTATTGGTAGGCTCTCCAACATGCATCCCCCTTTCCCTGCTGAGACAGCCTTGATTTTTGTCCTGCTATCCACTATCCCCATCTTTAGGGATAAATCCTGGAGCTCCTATTCCCATTGCCATTGATTGGCGTAGGGGTGGGAAAGTGAACCTTTCTGCTCTAAATATTGTCCCTTTGGCCAGGAAATTCTGCCTGAGCAGCTGCAGCCTTCTTGCGACCATGAGTCAACAAGTTTACAAGTCAACAAGTTTAAGGGGCCAGGGCAAAGGTGTGAAAAAACACCTGGGTCCTCAGTAAAATAACAACAGTTAACATTTAATGAGTGCTTACTATGCTTCAGGTATTCCTCCAAATGTCTGTGTGCATTAACTCCTATGACCCTCAAAACTAGTAGCAGTTAGGAATGTTTTTATCACTGTTTTACAGATTGAGAAACTGAGGCTTCAAGTATTCACTCAGTCTGTGCAAAGTCACGTGGCATTAAATGGCAGAGTCAGGATTTAAACCCACAGTTGGACTTTAAAGCTTACGTTCTTTCACCCTTTGCTTTACTAGATCTGGAAAATAATATCAAGACAGAATCAACCAATTCTCTCTCGGCTTGTTATGAGAGTTCAAATGTCTTACTATGAGGCCAATTTGAACTTGAGATTTCATAAAATGCAGCTGATAGCTTCCTAATAAATACACTCAGATTCTTCATCTGTAAAATGGGGATACTTCTACGTGCCTCAGAGGGTTGCTGTTAACATAGAGTTCAGAAAGTGATAATATTCTCCCTCTCTTCTTCTGGATCACCTCCTACTGCTGGTCATCACATCTCTCATGGTTCTCCATCAGCTTACTTCCAAGACTCTGGCCCAGGGATGCCCGAGTGACTCTGTTGTTGAGTGACTGACTTCAGCTCAGGTCATGATCTCGTTGCTCATGGGTCTGAGCCCCGCATCGGTCTCTGTGCTGACAGCTCAGAACCTGGAGCCTGCTTTAGATGCTGTGTCTCCCTCTTTCTTTCTGTACCTCCCCCACTCGTGCTCTGTCTCTCTCTCACCCGCTCTCAAAAATAAACACACATTAAAAAAATTTTTAAGACTGCAGCCCAACCCAGATGCTCTGTATAGTTTTAGGTCTCCACCTAAGCCAATGTGTATATCCTCCTAGAAGTGACCAGGCTTGCCTCCTGTATGAAAACCAGCTCACTACTAATTAAAGTTATTCTGCTTAATAGATCTTTATTATAAGACTCAAACTATTGATTCTAGAAGATTTTATTTTCTCTTCTAAAGTAACTTTTTGCTCTCCTGTAGTTAGCTTCAAAAGCAAGTATGTAGAGAACAGCTCAGTGGATTATCACATGTTAAATCAGCCTAAATGAAAATGAGTTACATTCTCAGCACACTTTGAGGACATATTAACCAAAAGTTATAATTTATAGTGGTCATATGAAAATAATGATAAAGTCATGAATATAAAATTAAAAATACCAATTTTAGGATAACTTCCTCGAAAGGGCAAAGCAATGGGGGTAACAAAATTCGTATACCTTGATCTGTGCCAAATCCCTGGAAAAAGAGTTTCCTGATGGTCTAAGGAGAAAAACTTGAGCATCTTTTTTTTTTCATTTTTATTTCAAATATTTTTTATTTTTTTTATTTTTTTAAACTTTATAGTTTATTGTCAGGTTGGTTTCCATATAACACCCAGTGCTCTTCCCCACAAGTGACCTCCACCAAGACCATCACCCCCCATTACCTTTCCCCCTTCCCCCCTCAGTTTGTTTTCAGTATTCAAGAGTCTCTCCTGCTTTGTCTCCCTCCCTCTCCCTAACTCTTTTTCCTCCTTCCCCTCCCCATGGTCCTCTGTTGGGTTTCTCCTGTTAGACCTATGAGTGCAAACATATGGTATCTGTCCTTCTCCGCCTGACTTATTTCGCTTAGCATGACACCCTCGAGGTCCATCCACT
>CM053574.1:119005147-119064357 GCA_028646485.1 Cryptoprocta ferox | reverse complement strand
CTCAGTTTGTTTTCAGTATTCAAGAGTCTCTCCTGCTTTGTCTCCCTCCCTCTCCCTAACTCTTTTTCCTCCTTCCCCTCCCCATGGTCCTCTGTTGGGTTTCTCCTGTTAGACCTATGAGTGCAAACATATGGTATCTGTCCTTCTCCGCCTGACTTATTTCGCTTAGCATGACACCCTCGAGGTCCATCCACTTTGCAAAACTTGAGCATCTTGATAAGCCTTTTATGATATATTATGTCCTATCTTAAAGGAAACTGCTCATTAACAAGTTGTTGAGCTGAATGTGTATTCTGCATATTTTCAAATGCATCTTGGTCATTCCTGATTTTTGAAACTCTCTGTAAAAGCTGAATTATATATTCATTGCATTTCCAAAATCCAACTTTCCTTCCTTTTCCATTCTATATCAAAAGGCTTCTCACTGTCAGAGTAAATTTAAATTTGTAGAGTACTTTATACTTTACAAAGCGCTTTCACTGTCATTTCCTTAACCTCCAACAATTCCAAAAAGGAAAACAGGACACAGATTCTTATCCAGATTGTCCAGTAAATTAGTAAATCTACTTATGCTTGTTTTCTTTCATTCTTTCATTTCTTCAACCAACATTTATTTGACAGCCATTATGACCAGGTGCTATTCTGGGCACTGGGGATACGGAGGGCAACGAAATAGTCACTATCTTCAGGAAGCTTAAATATTGGCAGGAAGTCCACACAGTCAATAAGTAAACAAGTCCATGAAGCCGAGATTCAAACCGTGGTTGCTTAATCACAAATGTAGAGCTCTTTTCAGGATACCACTCTGTCTCCTTGGTCCAAATGACCTGACACGAAAGTTCTCTTTGCCATGAATTTTGGCAATCTGATTTCTTGGGACTCCAATCTCTTTGGGTTTCCAAGAGGACTCAGATTTTTCATACTCTTCTGAACAAATTCAGTGGACAGCTACAGAAGCAGTATCTAATAACCCATTCGTTCAGAGCACTGTTACAGATAGTTGGGAAGATTATCCCTCATCCTCCCCAAAACAAAAGAATTGTGGATTTAAAAATTAACTTTAAAAAGAATCATACACACCTGTAAATGTTTGTGGGCATTAACTCACATGCTCATTACTAATTGTTGGAGGAAGTCATCTAGAGGATGTGACCAATGGTGGAGCCAGCACAAGCTAGACCCAGGCAATGGAAGGCATGTCCCAGCCACTGCCCTGTCCTTGGAATGCACTTTCTGCCTACATCCCCGCACCAAGAGCTGTCTCTAGGACACAGCCGTGAGATAGTAAGGTGTTGAGACCACTTGGACTGAACGCAGCTAAGGTCTCTATATAAACTTTTAAGATTCTGGCAGACAGGTGCAGAGAACTCTCATCTTGGGGCCACCCAAGACAAGCCTCATGCCTAAATTCCCTTACTTAGTAAACCCCTTGCCTACCAGTCTAGAATGGCTGCCTCTTTCTTCAGTCTTTCTTTGCCCTCCATGTACAGAGATGTTTCTGATTTCACCCAGGAAGCTCCCAAAGTCTGGAACCAACACTAACACCAAACAGGAGTGTTTTTAACACTGTTTTATGGATCAAAAAAACGAAGTCTGGAGAACTTATGTAATCCATGCCCAGTCACATAATCCTAAGTAATAGAGTCAGGATTTAAACCTACAGTTGGGCTTCAGAACATATGTTGTTGGTCTCTTTATTTTATTGGATCTAGAAAATGCTATTGAGGCAGAATGTCTGCCAGTGCTAAGACCTTCTTCCCTGTGAAAAATACAGTCACATAAAATTTTAAAGTACAAACTAATATCCTGCAAGAGTCTACTCATTTAGTTATTAGCCATTGTCTGACTACACAGGTTTCCACAGGACAGACAACATTTCAAATGACTCCCCGTTGCTTGTTCTCCATCTTACAGCACTCACTAGTAGGTTAACTTGTTCCATGTATCATTAGTAATTCATGACTTAATCGCGAAGGTGCAGGGCCAGCACCACTACAGACCTAATACAATGAATATCTTATTAGGAAGAAATTAACAAATGAATTGTTGCCGATCAATAGGTGTTGAAGGGAAAATTACAATGATAGTAAAGCCTAAATAATTTATACACATTATTGATTTTTTCATTACATTAATTATTCTTTATAGCACACATAAGGAACTTGGAGAATAAAACTTTCAAAGCAAAGAAATTTATCTGTAGTGGTGCTGTAGGCTTAAGTCTGAATTTAAAAGACAAAGAATGGGGCCATGAGAAGTGAGAAATATTTTTAGATTAAATACACATCAGATAATAAATTTGACAGCTCCAACGTACAGAAGTTCCTTCATGTTATCTGATGTTTTTATACACAAAGAAGTATTGATAGAACTGTTTCTTCATAGAATCATTAGAAATAGAACTATCCATTAACCCACCTCTTTCATCGAATGTTTGGAAGGCGAAGTGACAAACTCGATGAAGCTACGTGGGAAAGAAAACCTCCTCTAACACCTCGCCCAGAGTCTTTAAGTTAATGGCACTTAACATTCAGTTGAATGGAGTGCACGCTCCTTATAGTTAGAACATTCGGGGCCAGCAGAATACAATTCCTAAGGCAATTTTCTCCCGGCAAGTAACTTTCACACAGATGCAAGGGCCTGCACAGGAGCCTCATGTTTACAGAACATGACCAACTCTAGCCATCACATAATGGGGTTCTAGAAACAGAAAACAGTGTTGTAGGTAAGGAGGTACTGTGAAGAAGAGGACGGACGCAGGTTCTACATGGATGACGTTGCTGCCGGCAACGAAAAATCCCCTCGCGGATGGAAGAAATGAACTCAACACCTGTGCGCCAAGCGCAGCTGATGGACTAGGGACAGATACCGCACTCAATATTATATTGTTTCTGTCACCTGCAAGTGTATATGTTGAATCGTGTTTTGCTCATGACATTTTGACTCTTGGAATTAAGACAGTGAATTGAGAGCTCTTATGTCAAGTGTTCTCAGATATCAACTTTAACTATTTTTCAGTATCTAAAGTTAGGAGATCCCACGTTCCTAATGTTTGTGCAGAGACTTGCACATATGTATAGTATCAAGCATATCATATTTCCCCCAAAATAAATATGGAAATTGTGTTTCAGAAGACTTTTAAAATAAAAACAGAAAACATTAAAACAGTTTTAAATGTGATGCAATTTTTTTTTCCTTTCCTCACCATTCACCCTCGGAGACTGAAAGCCACATTAATGTTACTTTCAACGTTCTTAATGTTCTTGGAAGAAAATCTAAGCAACAGGAAGTATCTCATCTCACAAGTGTGCTTTTGCAAACTACAGCCGGTTTTGTCATGTCTTAACTAATATTGCTATATAATTTCAAATTTGTAAAATACCACATATAGGTATAATGTAATATGCATCATAATACAGGTAAAATTGCTCAAATCTGTTACCATTATCAGCTGATTCTGGGGTGACAAAACACCCAAATTTAGCATCATTTCTCTTACTCAGTGAAAAAGTCATAGTCTATGGTGACTGCTATTCTGTGGAGTGTCCTTTGCTGCATTCACCATTCTTTAGGTGGAGACCAGTGGTCCAAACAGAAAACATGTGGTCCAGGTATGAAAGGAACAGATATTTGTAAGTGGTCTCATTTGTAGAACTGAATGGGATGTTCATAAAATGGATGAGAAGAAATTTCAAACTGTTTAAAGGCACTGTGCAAGTTATTCTGCATGTCCATCCCACACAGCCCCCCAAACCCAAACCCATCCTCCATCTTTCTATCCCTTGGCGGAGCACATGCGGTATGTATCAAGTAGCTTTCTTATTGTTCAGCTCCTGCATGGAGTCAGCCAGTGGAAGACAATGGAAGGAGATGGACAGGTAGGAGGAGAAAGTGATCAAGATATTTCCTCCCCACCCCGTTCTCTCTGCCTCAGCTCCATACTTCTGGAACAAGCAGCTCCTATGTGAAAGCCCTTCTTACCCCTGAGGCTGTAGCTCCTATCCGGCCCCAGAAGACAATGGATCCTGACAATACGGTCTTCTCCCTCCGCCACTTGAGGCCCAGAAGGGATAACAGTTTCCCCTTGTTCGTAGTTACAAGGAGCCCCAGATCCAATGGTGGCCCTTAACCAGTCCACACCTCTGTAACTAGCCCCATCACAATCCCAGAGTGTCCCCGTTTGCTTCCAGGACCCACACTAATACAGCTAGCTGTGATAGAGACGAAGAACGTGTAAGTAACCAAAAGAACACCAGCAGCATTTAACGACACCAGCCCTCGGAGGCAGGGGATAGATGGTGGATTACTCCCCATAAATGCACTAATGAGACCAACCATTGCATGCAAGATAAACTGCTGGCCTCCGCTTTCAATACTCTTTCTGATTCAGTTTTTTAAGATTTCATTCTTCACATTGACTACTTTGTCCTTCTTCTCTCCCTCCTCCATAGCATCCTTCTAATTTACACTCCACATTATCAGTGTCTGTTCTCTCTTTCCGGACACGTCCCCTTTTTTTTTTTTTTTTTTTACCGTACTATACGGATCTTCCCTTCAGACTTCCACACACAGCGTAAGTTACCACTTATATATGTTTAGAGTCATGTGTACCCCTCTCTCTAGCTCTATGTTTTAACTTTTTTAAGCAAATCTATAAAATTCTACAAGTTCATAATTAGAGTCCACAAAACAAAGAAGCTATCATCCAAGTTTACAGTCAGATATCCATAACCTTGATTCCTTTGGAAGAAATACTCTGTAAAATCCAACAAATAAATGTGGAGGACAGCAAGGAGGTTAGCATTTCTACCCTTTTACATTTATAAAGAAACCAGAATGCAAAGGTAACCGTGAACATACGGTATTAAATGCAAGGTTCTGACAACAAATGGCGTAGTACTTACCAATAAAAGCATGCTAAGATATTAATAATAGCAATGAACTGCAAATATTTATGTGCCCACAGGCAACTAATTCAATTTCACTGCAGGATTGCTCCATTTATGAATTTAATTGTGTGTGTTTAAACATTTTTGCTGCTGTTTCATTAATTTCCCATAAAAAAATAAAATGATACGTGGAAGAAAAGGAAGAGTGCAAGTTTCCATTCAAGAGCATTCATTAAGTGCCCAGTGAGTGTCCACGGCTGCTTACAAATTAACATTTACCTTTATCATCTATGGCTTTTCTTCTGCATCAGAGCTTATAGGTTCATTTTTGATCTCTCAGGATGAGAAGTTCCAGAGTCATAAAGGATGGTACAGGGGTGCCTGGGTAGTTCAGTCGGTTAAGCGTCTGACTCTGGATTTCAGCTAAGGACATGATCTCACCATTCTGAGATGGAGCCCTGTATCAGGCTCCGCACCGAGCATGGAGCCTGCTTTAAGATTCTCTCTTTCCCTCTCCTTCTGTCCCTCCCTTGCTTGCTCTCTGTCTCTCTTTCTCTTAAAAAATAAAAACATTAAAAAAAATTTTTTAAAAAGAAAATATTAATTTGGGTTCCCCATTTAATTGTTTTCATACTAAACCTATTTCATGGCCCAATAACTTATTTCATGAGTCTTAAAATCACATTAGGATTTGGCAGTATCAATTAGACCTGTTTAATTCATTATCAAGCATAAGTAACTTTCAAATGTCATAAGCTTCTGATTGTCCTTAGTCAAAAGGAGATGATAATAATTAGCTTTGGGAAATAATAATACAAGAGTCTAAGATTAAGCAAATCCACATTGTTAGTGGCTAAATTTGCCTAGATTGCAATTATTACATGAGCATTTGTATTTCTCCAAAAAAATCAACCCTTGCATATCCCAAGGTAACCAGCAAGAAAAAGGCAGAGAAATAAGTCATCGATCACCATTTGCCAGCTTCCAGTTTTATCTTCACAACTTAAAAAAAAAAGGAATGGGTTTAATTCAACCTCTTTCTGATTTGTAGCAAATATTGGTGGTTTAGACCAGAAGCAATACTTTCAGAGACTCTGTAATGAACACATAAGTGGATATGGCATAGAAACGGAACAATCTCTTATCTCCTTAGTTTCACACAGCACACAAACCTGATGGTGAAAATTAACCTTCTTCGCAGTTCAACATTTCTAATTAGAAGAGACATCAAAAAGATTATGCTTTCGAAGGCTGTATCGGCCATAATATTCTAGACAATCTGAAAGAGAGCTCTGGGGCCTCCTTATATATTTCAGCCTGCTGTCTAAAGGAAAAAGCAGTAACTAGATGATGTTTCAAAGTGGTGATGGCTTTTGGTGATAAGTTGTATTATATTTTCTCATCTTTCCTTTTTTTTAATTTTTTTCAATGTTTATCTATTTATTATTGTTTTTATTGATTTACTTATTTATTTTGAGATAGACAGAGCACAAGCTGGCAGAGAGACAGGGAGACACAGAAGCTGAAGGAGGCTCCAGGATCTGAGCTGTCAGCACAGAGACCGACTCAAACTCACAAACTGTGAGATCATGATGTGAGCCAAAGTCGGATGCTTAACCGACTGAGCCACCCAGACGGCCCTCTCATCTTTCCTTTTTATACTTATTATAAAGAAGCAGATGCTCTAGGTCACAGGACTACTGTTTTTGGCCTTGAACCTGTAAAACGGTCTATACCATCAGACCTGTGCTTCCTTGGTGGAAATATTGAGAGAGAACTGAGTAGTTCGTTTGTAATCCTTTTTTTTTTTTTTTTTCCCGTCTTGTTTTGCTTTCTCTGCATGGGGCAGAAGAGGGGAGAAGAAAGATACCCTGAATTCAGTTAGATTAGAATACAGAATCTTAAACTAGAAGGCCATAGAGGCTAAGCCCTTTCTCAGGGAGGAAATCCTTTCACCACACCAGTGGTTAATGAGGCACATTTCAAGTTTCCACTGCTGGGGAGTAAAAGTCACTGCACGAAAAAGTCCCTCCTCATTTTAGACAGCTACAAATCTTAGGAAGTTCTTTCTTACTCTGAATTGAAACTTTCTCCAACCACTTGAATCCCAAGTACCCTAGTTCCATCCTTTGGAGAGATACAGAGCAAGCTTCCTCCAACTTGCACACCTGCCTCTGTTGAGTATTTGAAGGCAGCTTTTACATCTCTCCTTATTTTTTTGCCACCTCCATATTAGATCCCACCGGTTCTTCCAAATTATTCCTCATGTGACATGGTTTCCAGCTGCTGCAAATAAATTGGAGCTGTAGCTTGACTTTAAAATGTTCCTACATGCAAGAATGCAAAGGAAAGATCTGAAAGTTTGTTTATTTTTTATTTACTTATGCCTCTAATTGACCCAGTTGGAAAGACTATCCGGAACCCAGTGGTCCATGTGGAGCTGTATCTATATGAGCTTCCCTTCTTATCTGCACACACACACCCACACAAACACATAGCAATCCCACAGATGGTTCTGTGATACCAGGTGGGTCTGGAAGCCTCACGGCCACGGCCCTGGCCCCATGGACTGGCTGAAAGAAAAGTCACAAGTTCCAAGCTGGACTATTCAAAGTCATTCCCCAACATATCCAATTGGAACATGGAGAAGGCTCGCTATCCTCTTGGCCTGTGGAGCTATTAGACATGACAGCCATTTATCCATTTCAAGGAATAAGCTGATTTGATAGAATGAGATCAATATTCAAAGGCATATGGGGAAAAAGACCCAAAACCTCCAGTTCCAATCATTCTTGAAACCAACTCTACCCCTATGTTTCCTATGGTCTGATTATTAAGCCAAGAATACCCCCCTGGCTGAACTGAGTTTGAATCAAGTTTGTACCATTTGTAACACAGAAGTTCCTATCTACTAAAACAAGCACTAGATTCCAACTACTCTAACAGGACCAACAGAAAGCAGATCACAAAAGGGAAAAATCACTACCCTGCCCTACAAAAGGTATGGACAGAATCTCTTGCCAGCATTACTTAAGAATGAGAGTGATCCTCACCTACCAAAGAAGATCAAGGTCTTTCTTCCTAACAGACTAATCTCGGTAGGGCTGACACTGTTCAAAACAGTATTCCAAGAACTATCACAGTACCTGGCACATAATAAGAGCTTAAAACACCCTCCACTATCCTTTCCATAGTAAACAGAAAAAACAATAGGCAAAACATCAAATATAAATTATTAAAATGAAGATTTGAGTTCCCTGAAGAACCTTAGACATATCATATCACTTCCTTAGGGTTAAATTGCCCATTTGCCATATATATTGTGTAGGACTCCATCACCTCTTCAGTCTTCTTTAGCCATAAAATTCTATGATACTACCCATACTCAATAATGGTAAAGAATAATCTTCTAAAGACCTGAACAGGTAAATAAAAGAAGAAACACAGTAATAAAGAAGGCAGCACAAGAATAATAAAAAAAGAGGGGCTCCTGGGTTGATCAGTCAGTTGAACACCAGACTTTCAGCTCAGGTCATGATCTCCCGGTTCATGGGATCAACCCCTGCTTCGGGCTCTGTGCTGAGTGTAGAGGCTGCTTAAGAGTCTCTCTCTCCCTCTGCCTTTCTCCCCTGCTCGCACGTGCTCTCTTAAATAAATAAATAAATAAATAAATAAATAAATAAAAGAATAACCTACCAAAAAGATAGTTGTAGCTGGGGAGGAAGCAGAAGAAAAATAATGAAGCCACCTTCTGATATGCTTCCTATTTTACTCTAACCAATCTCTGTGCTGGAAAAAGCTCTTTGTGCTGGATCCGAACTGCCGGTCCCAGGCAGGCCCAGGGCCTGTCCCTTCCTGGGCATATATAGTCCATATGATGGCTCCTCCATCTAAACCATCTCCTTTCAGAGTTGGTGTCCCACTTCTGCCTTTGGTCCCAACTCAGGAAACAACAGATGCTGGCGAGGATGTGGAGAAGTGGGAACCCTCTTGCACTGTTGGTAGGAATGCAAACTGGTGCAGCTGCTCTAGGAAAGTGTGGAGGTTCCTCAAAAAATTAAAAATAGAACTACCCTACGACCCAGCAATAGCACTACTAGGAATTTATCCAAGGGATACAGGAGTGCTGATTCATAGGGGCACAGGTACCCCAATATTTACAGCAGCACTATAAACAATACTGAAATTATGGAAAGAGCCTAAATCTCCATCAACTGATGAATGGATCAAGAAGATGTGGTTTATATATACAATGGAATACTACTTGGCAATGAGAAAAAATGAAATCCTGCCATTTGCAGCAATGTGGATGGAACTGGAGGGTATTATGCTAAGTGAAATAAGTCAGGCAGAGAAAGATATCATAATGTTATCAATCATATGGTGGATCTTGAGAAATGTCACAGAAGATCATGAGAGAAGGGAAGGGGAAAAAATAGTTACAAACAGAGAGGGAGGGAGGCAAACCATAGGAGACTCTTAAATACAGAGAACAAACTGAGGGTTGACGGGGGGAGAGACAGGAGAGAGAGGAAAATGGATGATGGGCATTGAGGAGGGTACTTGTTGGGATGAGCCATGGGTGTTGTATGTAAGCACCCAGTATATACCTAAGTAAACACTGTATGTTAGCCAACTTGACAATAAACTATATTAAAACTAATTAATTAAAATCTAAATTTAAATTTTAAAAATGGCATCTCTATAAAATAAGGCAACCCATTTTACAATGAGCTGCTCTAAGGAAGTCACCTCAGATTCCTTCATAAAAGAAGACCTTGATTCAGAAAATACTGTTATTACAATTAACAACTAATGTTTAAGTATAACTATATATCTGCACATTAAGTATTATATACCAGCACATTCTACTATGCACAGATACTGTGCTAAGTATTTTGCATACACTGCTCCTTCAGTTCTCATAACACCTAAGAGAGTACTAATTACTACCTAAGTGTTAAAGATGAAGATTCTGAGGGTCAGAAAGAGTAACTTACCCCTGCTTACTAGGAAGTAAAAGCCACTCTTGATTACACAAAAGAGCCATATCCATCTGAATCCAGAGTTCTTGCTCTTACTCACTAGTGACTTACAAAGACACTAATCCCTGGAGAAATGGGGAGGGGGACTTTCAGGGGGACCAAAAGCAAAGAGACTAGGGAACTAAAACACCATCTACTTCTCGATTTTGCTTAGAGTCAGCCCTATTGAAGAACCTTGTTCCCATTATGTAGCAATAGATTATCTGCCATTTTGCATTGTGGAAATGTACCCTCCATTATCCAGGCTAATCTAGTTGACTGTAGAATGCTGTACACAGCCATTCCAGTGACAGACTACTAAGTCAATCTTCTCGGTGAGGAAGATGTTACTGGACATCCCTTCAACTTTTTCCCTATAACTTTCGACGCAGGGCGCCTCACAAAAACCAAAACCATTCCTTCCAACAACATCTAGAGCAGAAAAGTAACTTAGCATACCAGGAAGGGGAGAGAGCGTATAGAAGAAAAGGAAAAAGGATTATAATGAGTGGTACCAAAAAAAAAAAAAAAAAAACCTACCATGAAAATTTAAAATTAAAAAAAAAAAAAGCTAACCAGTGCAGAGTGATTATCTGACAACTTGTGATTCAGACAGAAATAAATGTTCATGGTCCATCACTAAAGAGAAAGAATCACTTGTGCAACAGAAAGCATATGTTCAAATAGCCATGGTGGAATTTTCCTACATCCCAGAGTAGAGAGATACTGAGGATTTCCTATAGGAGTGAGACCTCAGTACTCTAATCCATGCAAGGTCTATAGCAGCAGCAACATTTCATCACTAAGCAAAACTCCAGTTATCTTTAGGTTCCATAATCTCTAATTCCTCCCAAACTCTTCATCTATTCACTGAGACTTTTACACATATTGATAGAAGAGACTGCCAGTCTCTATAGAAGATTCTTTAGATGTCCCTGTGTGATAATCAAAGTCTCTAGTTTCACTGAAATGGAAGCTGGGAATCAGACTAGCAAACTCCTTAGGGTCATTCAGGAATTAATACATCAAGTTCTCAATACAAAAAGTACAACTTTGGGTAAAACATACCAAAGATTATCTCTCGTTGGAATAATAGCCTTGTCTTTCAGGAAGTTTGAAAGTCATAATTAATTGAAAAACTGTCTTGAGCTAAAATAGAGGGGCAGGATCTAAAATACTACCCAATTAGAAATTTTTAAAAGTAAAAGGCCCTTAAAATATGCTAAGGAAGGAGCCTTCATGCCAAGTCCAACCCGTTTCCTATTCTAACCAATTTCCATTAAACAAGGAAAGGAGCAGGGAGGAAAGTATTTGAAAAACTGCCAGAGTAAAAAATCCCATAATGAAATTTTGCTCATTCTTGGAGAAATGAAGTAGAATTAGATGCTTCAGTGGTGGTGAATTTCAGAGTCTGGGTAGCTTCCAGTAAATGAAGTTTTTCCATAATGTCAAATGCAAAAGCTATCTGATATCAACATATTGAGCTTGAGTTTTTAAATTCCTATTTCCTTACACCAAATTGTTTGAAACCTTTGAGATAAAAACTTCAATAAACCAGTGTTTCAAGCTTTTAATATTTTAGTCCCTTGAGCAAGCATGTCAGATTAATCTTCAAATTGCAATGGGCAGAAAGAACATTCAACCAAATTCTTAAGCCCACGCCTCTCTCAAAGGATGTTAATAATGTAAGCAGTTTCATTGGCTATTAAGATTTCAAACTTTCCTAATTCTCAACAGTATTACTATTTAAAAGTAGGGGGTGTGGGGCAGAGAAAACCATCTATCTTGAAAGGAAGGGATTTTACTTATTATATCTCTGTATTCACTTAGCACAGTCGCACGTTGCCAGGCACACAGTAGGCATTTAACTAATACCTCTGGACCGAGTTGATGGATTGGCCTGGGGGAGAGAGGAAATCTTGCTGAGAACAGCACGAGTCCAAATCTGGCATTGCTCAGCAACAAAGACCATCTCCAGAACTAGGGTTATCGAGGTACAGCAGAAATCTGAAAGTCTATCTTCAAAGACACATCAGGAGGATTTGCCCCCCCCCCCCCCAGCTGGAGAGGAGCCACCCACCCAAGAGCCACTCATAGACGGATTCAGCTCCGTCTCTGGCTTCAGCATGTGTCTGAAACTCCTGCCCTGCCTCTCTACGCCCAGCTCCTCCTGCCTTTTACCGGGTTTGGGTTTCCACTCACACAACTTAGGTACAGGATCCGACCTCGCTAGTCTAACCCAGGCCTCCTCTCCATTCCACGGTCGGTGGGAGGCCACACCGTCCTAGGCACAAGGAAGAACATACACTACTGCTCCCAGACACCTTTGAAGATGAAAGGGGGTGGCAGGAAGCCCGGGGACGGGGGTGGGGTAAGGAGGGAGAGGAGTTCGAGACCAGGACGCTATCCAGAGGTTTCTTATCCCACTCCCAAAGCCTCTGCCCCAACCGCTGGAAGACGCTGGGGAACCACCCGCACGCTCAGGCAGCGCAGGGTCAGCACCTGGGGGGAGAAGGGCGGGGAGGTGGCAGGAAGCGAAAGGGGGCCGGAGACAGTACCTGGTGTGGCTGTGGTTGCGGGGACAGTCTTTCTTCTCCATGATGGCCGGCACGCAGTTGGTGAGCTCCGTCCAGTCGGCATGCAGCCCGCAGCTCCAGCCGGTGGAGAAGCGGGAGAAAAGCCACGTCTCCTTCTTGCCCGGCCGGTGGCAGGTGCACTTCTTCTGGCCGGCTTTGCAGCTACACGGCTGCTCCAGCCGGATGTTCTTCACAAGGTGCCGGCCGAACGTGGTGCCCCCGGTCTTCTGGATGTGCAAGAACACAATCACGTCGCGCCCTTTGATGTTGAAATCCACGAAGCGGGTCAGGTCCTTCAGGGTGAAGTTAAAGCGTGGCACGAACCGGGGCAGGGAGCCATTCTCGGGGGCCTCGGGGTCCGGCTCCTCTTCCTCCTCCTCTTCGTCCTCCTCCGGCTCCCCGAGCTCCTCGTCCTCGTCCTCCGGCGCCGCGGCCCCCCGAGGGCCCTCGGGCGGCCCCCGGGGTGGCGGGGGCAGCTGGGGCCGCCGCTCCCAGTCCTCGGGCAGCGCCTGTGCCCGGCGGGCGGGACTCGGGGCGGCCGGCTGTCCCGCCTCCCCCGCGCGGGGCTGCTCCCCGAAGTTGGCGCAGGAGCTGGTGCAGGAGGGGGACACGTACTGGTACATGATGACCACGAAGAGGAGAGTGAGCACCGGCGTCAGCAGCCACTTGTTGAACCTTTCATCCATGGTCCCGCTCTCAGGCCGGCAGGCGAAGCGGCGGCGGCAGCGGCGCGGACTGGCGCCCGCTCGGAAGTTTCGGGGACTCCGGGGCGCGGCTCCGAGTCCGCCGCTCCTCCATGCCCCTGACGCCGAGGCGTGCGGCTGGCTGGCGGCCCCGCGGCACTCCGGCACTCCGGGGCTGGCAGCGCCAGGGCCTGCGAGCCGAGCCGGGAGGCGGGCGCCGGCGCGGGCGGCTGCGGCTGCGGCGTGGGGCGCCCTGCGCTCCCGGGGGCGCCCGGCTCGGCCCGCTCCCCGCTCCCGCCCGGGCGCGGCGCGCGCTCTCAGGCCACGCGGGGCATCCCGCCGCCGGCGCTCAGGCGCTCAGGCGCTGGGGAGCGCGGCTCGGGTCCTGCACCTGCCCGGGGCAGCCGGGCGGCTGCGGCCGCGAGCGCAGGGGCTGCATGAGGCTCGCCAGGGCGCGGGCCAAGGGCGAAGGCGCGGCCCGGCCCCGCCGCCCCGGCCGGCCGCGGGCACCGCGCTCGGAACGCGCGCCCGGCGCCTCTGCCCGCAGGGCGCGGGGCGCGGGAGCCGCGAGGGCAGACGGCGCCCGCCGCAAGTTTGCGGCGGAGCCCCCGCGGCGGCTGCGGGCACGGCGCCTGTGCGGAGCCGCCTCCCCGGGAAGAGTCGCACTGCTGTCCGGGTCCGTCCGCCCAGGCGCGAGCACGCAGGCACACTCGCACACACTGGCTGGCACCGCCACAACCCGCCAGCCGGTGTGACAGGAGCCCTGCTACCCGCAGCAAAAACCTGCCCTAGGTACGGAGCATGCGCCAAAGCCTTCCCCAGCCCCGGAGGAGTTTCCAGGGGAGGAGTCCGCTGCTCCGCGGGGCTCGGAGGAGGCAGCTGGGGGTGGGAATCCCTTCAGCCTCGAGCGAGGAGGTATTTGGGAGAGAGGCAAAGGCGGAGAGAGGAGAGAGGCCCCGAGGAGAGCCGCCGGCACGGATCCGAGACCTCTAAATCCGCAGCTCTGTCTTCCTGAGAGAGGAGAGACGCAAATCGGGCCGGCCTGTGTGCAGGAAAAACACTTGCACGCCGCTGGGCAGACTCACCTAGACAGGACTGCACTCGAGCTGGCTGGGGAAATCGGCTCCAGAATGCTTTTAATTTCTGCCCAACACATTGTAACTGGTGCTCAAGTTTTATCCCGGTCCCTCCTTAACTACAAACTTGGTGTGGGCAACTCTACAGTTTTATGCAGCCAACGTCCGTTTATCAATTATCCATTAGGCACCTGCTGTCTATCACAGGCTCTTTGTTGAATGCACACTTCATTCCCTCCAGCACCAGACCAACCAGCCCACAGCTGTGCAGTACTTAGAAGAGCTTAGGGGTCACCTCCTAAAATCCATCCTGCTAATACGCATTGAGTTCCTAAATGGGCGAGATTCACCCCTAACCCCCAATGCAGATGATAAAGACCGACACTTACCTCTATTTCATAAGCTGAGTAAGCTCTAGTTTACGTGCAGATTTTTTTAACTTTATTTTTCAAACGTGAATTTTGCATTTACCTGAGAACCACATATTTGTTTAATAACAGTTTCTGTTTTTCAGTTAATGAATAGATGTACCATCAAATGGGAGTAACTACCCATCCACAATCCCTACACTTGCTTGACCCATGGTGGAGAGGGGCAGGGTGTCGAAGAGGGAAACAATGCAATGTGATTCCCTTGCTCAGGTCATCATGCCCCTCCTGGCTACCCTGCCAGTCCCTGTCCACCACACCAGGCATCTCCTGCCTTTATAGCAGTCGACCTTCCCACCTGGCCCCTTTGTGGATGGGTGTGTCCTTGTCTTCTCTTGAGACTCTGTACTATCTCTTCCACTTGTCAGACTGCCCCCTCCATAGCTACCAGTTAAAATCCAGATCTCTTTCAGGGATGCTAATTGAAAGTTATTTTTATTGTTCTACACAGGTGGGATTCTTGTCAACAAAGCTCCCACCTCTGCTTCCTTTCTTCTTTTCAACTCTATAAACAACCACACACAGTGCCCTTCCTGATACTGTATGAGCCTACATTAGTAAAAAAAAAAAAAAAAAAAAAAAAAAAGGTGTTGGGTAAGATGAATCAGCTTCTTTAAAGCTTACCTAATTCTATTTCTTTTTCTCTCACTTAAAGTTTAAAATCCTATTAATGGCATCACACTACTCTCCAAAGCAAGAAATCATGATAAGACAAAGGAAACAATAAAACTCAACAATTACTTCCTGAATGCATCTGGTTAATGGTATTACTTATTCAAAAATATACACCTTTGCTTTACCAAAGTAAAAATTCATTATACTTTTTTGTGTTACTTTATTTGAGAAGTTTCTCATTTTCTATAAAATCATTTACTATCACGTGGGTAAGTATAACCCTGTCAGCTCCCCAAATATATAACTTCAGTGCCTCAGCAATTCGTAAAGCACTTTCTAGATATTATCTCATTTGCTCCTCAGAACACCATTCTAGAAAGAGAAGTATAATATCCCATTTCAGAGATGAGGAGACGGAACCAAAGAAAACCAGGAGAAAGCAGAGCCAAGATTAGCAAACATTAACTTCTCTGAAGTACATTCAAATCGCCATTGAAGAAACCCAATGAACATCAACAACAGAGCCCATAATTTCCTCCCTTCTTGAGACACTTTGAGTCAAGAGGCAGGAAGAGGCAACGAAATTGCAATAGAACCAATTAAATTATTTTCCCTCTCCCTCTGGCTTTATAGACAAAGCTGAGCGATCTCTGTATCCTGCAGTTTTTGGCACCTACTCCGTCAGTTTCCAGATAAACGGGAAAGACAATAACACTCTTTACATGGTTATGTCATTGTTAAAAGACATTATGTAGGAGAACTTCAGAGAAAATATGATAACAAAAAAAATCACAGTTATGTTACTAACAAAATGTATATTTCCATGAATAAGTGCACTTTAACCCTTTTCAGAGTACATTATCCCAGAAATCTGTTTTTGCTTTCAGTAAAATAACTAATGGAGTGCCACCATTTCCTCGAGGTAACCACAAGGAAAGCAATGCACAGAATCCAGCAATTACACAGAAAATTCAAGCATGTACCCAAGTATTCATTTTTAATGAGAGGTAACTTTGAATGTGTAAACACCGTCTGTCCCAGGTGTGGCCTCCCTATTACAATCGTGGAACTTGGTATGAACCTGATGGAAGCTCTTAAATCAGCAGTAAACAGGTTTCCTTATCTGCAAGGGCAGACCTCACATCCAGGGGAAAATGAATAGAAACTTTGTAAAATTGAATGCTCTCCAGGTAAGAGGAAAAACATGTTTGCATTCAGCCTGCTACAGTTACTCCGGGATGACACCAGCTGGCAATTGTTTCTGGCTAACAGATTGCAGCTACTATGAATCCTACACAAATTATTAAAATAATAAAAATAATGTTTTCAAAGAGCTTTCTTCCACTTCCTTTGCCAGTCTAGCAATGAGCTTAACACTGTCTGTGAAGCAATTTGTTCACCTAATTTTATGCCTTAATAAGCTTTACTACAATTATTTTCCTGCCTGCTTCCTTCTCTGCCGTAACTTTAGTACTCTTCTTCCCTGTTCTCGAATATTCTCAAACCCATTAACAACATTGCACTCCCCTAGGATTGAAACTTTTGATTAGAACAGTCCCCATTTAATCAAGTTCAATTGGGAGATAAAATTGCGTCTCAACTTCTCCATTTTCCCTTTGGTGCCAGAAATGGCCTTTGAGAATGTTGAGGAAACCCTGGAGAGATTAACAATCCAAACAATCACAGAGTATAGTTTTGGATCCCCTACGTTTGCACACAGGAACATATAGATACAAATGCCCTTCAATACAGATGAAAAACAAAATAGATTATGCAAGTCATTGGCAGCACCAATCTCTCCTTCAAGAATACAAAGTGCTCCTATACACTGAAATGTCTTTTTTGTTTCATTTTTGTAAACAAACCTAAAAAAAAGCCCCCAGGGTAAGCAGTTTTGCAAATAACCAGTAAAACAGTTGCTTTTTTTGTCCCCCCCCCCCCCAGGAAGTTAAGCAGAAGCGTTTGTATAGACAGGGCAAACTGCAGGAAAAAAAAATAGTGATATATACTAAGTATATTCCAGTTCACTACATGATTGTAACTTTGGGGCAACCGTAACCCTACATAGTGCTTTCCGTAAAGTTCTATTTATATGAACAGTTCATTCTTTGCTTTATTGTATAACACTCTTTACCCACCATAGATAGCTGGCTGTCTTCGTTAACTCCGTATAGCATAAGCAGATACAATAAATGTTTCATTGTAGATATTCACATATGTCTTCAACAAGAACTTTTAAGCATTCACCACATACCACATGCTGTTCTGAGTGTTTTGGAAGCAACATTAAACAAGACCGAAAAGGACCCTGCCCTCATGTATCTTACATTCTAACAGTAGAGAAATAAATGATGAATAAGTAAACAAGATTCATACATTTTACCAAAAATATCTGTTGAGCCACTCCTATGTATTAGGTACTTTTAGTTACTTGGGATACTTTAGTGAATACTAAAGACAATAATTTTTGCCCCTAAGTGTGTGAATGCCAGCTGGGTAAGACATTACCCAGGGAATGGTAGGGAAGACATTAGAAGGATAAGAGGAGGCAGGTCCTGTTGGGCCCGTTGGCCACTGTAAGAAATTTACTGTGAAAAAGATGGTACCCAATGGAGGATCTGAACAGTTTTTAAAGGGTCATTTTGAGTGTTTTGTTGAGAACAAACTGTAAGAGGGCAAATGTAGAAGCAGGAAAACAAGTTAAATGGGCTTTCCGGTAACCAGGATGGTGTGGTGGGAGGGGAGGGAAGTGGTTGACTGCATTTTCAAGACAGAGTCATCGATTTTTCCTGATGGATTGAATGTAAGGAACAAGAGGAAGGGGGAGTCAAGTATGACGCCAAGTCCTGGGGCCCATGCAACTTGAAGGATTGAGTCGCCATCGCCTGGCATGTCAACTGGTACCATTACATGTGATTTATCAGGGTAAATGTGGAGGGTGATGTGACAAAGAGTATAAATGGCAAGGGTGGAGAGGGTGTAATCCATTCCATTGGGCAGTCAGAAAAGACCATTGTTATGAGGAGGCAAAGGGGCTGAGCCCTGAAGGATTGGAATGAACCAGCCATGCCAAACATCCTGAAGAAGAGCTTTCTCAGCAGAACAACAGTGCAAAGGTTTGAAGTAGGAAAGGCCGTGGGTGGCTCAAGGTGGAGAAAAGAGGTTAGACAGGATGGTTGGGGCAGATCATGTAGAGCATGGTAATGGGTGCAAAGGAGCCAGCAAGGAGTTTTAAGCAAGGAAATGACAAGAATGATTGATATTAAAGCTCACTCGGCTCCATAAAGAAAGCATTTGATGAGGAAGCTTAAGAGAGAAAGCAGGGAGACCAGTGAGGAGGCTGGTACAGATTTCTAGGCAAGAGATGATGAGGGCCTGAACTAGAATGGGAAAAGTGGAGAAAATCATTTACAATCATGAGCCTTCAAACTCCTTATGGAAAGGCGAAACTTTATTTATTTTCTAATAACAGAATGAAACCTTGCCTTTACAACTCTATTTTCTGAAATACAGGAAAATGGAAAGTATCCAACTTATTTTAACTCATCGGTTAACCTCTATCTCTTTGAATATTCAGGTTCATGTGTCTCCTCTCCTCCTTCTCTTTGACTTCCTCTGGGGTGATCTGAGCTAAGGGAGACATCTTCACATTGGCTAAAGGAGATGTGGTCTATGGGGAGTTTTCTGTTCTGGCAGCCCTCCCCGCAGTGTGTGGCTAATCTCACCTGGACTCCCGTGTAGATCTTGACTCCTGCTGTTATGGGCACCCTGTTATGCCCCCCACCATCAGAGCCTGGTCCTGAAAGTACAATCTGCACTTTCTCAGCCGAACTCCTGCCCTTGCTGTGTGCCAGCTCCTTTAGCTCTTCTCTGGTCCTTTCTTCTTTGGCATTTTTGCACCTAGATCCATGGTTTTCAAATCCATCAGACCCAGCATTAGCTTATGTTGAACAAATATTTTTTAAATAGTCCCTTTAAAAGTCCCAATTTAAATGTCATAGAAATTGGAACCCACCTACACACAATTTTGCATAATTAACATAAAATGCCCCAAATGTAATGTGAAGGAGATATTTTTTAAGTAATTAATAATAGAACACTGTATATTTCAACATGGAAATGCTCAGACCCAAGTACAGCAGACAACATCAAACCATGAGATGCTGTGTCTCTTAACTATCTTGTTTAGGTATGAAAGAAGGAGACTAGAACCCATCCCTTTCAAGAAGAAACTGAATAAGCAAAAGGTGTTAGTGGACACTAGAATTAAAAATAGTGGTCGGGTAAGTAAGAATAGATCTGGCTTATAAATATGTGTATATAGTATAAGAAAAAGAGGGGAATAACCTTTTTAAATGAAGCAAAGATAACACAACACGACAAATTACCAAGATGGATTTTTGGGTTGAACAGGGAAATATGATATTCTCATAAATGAACTAGATCCTCTTTTTAAATGTTGAGTCAAAATACTTCTCTATTCTATAAAACATCTCAGAAAACACACCTTCTATCTTGCAATCCTACCACACATCAAGGCTAATCTGATTTCTGAACATAATAGAATCTTTGAAAGTCACATTACTGCAAGATAACTCTAGCATTGCCCCCAGCAAATAAAGGCCAGTAAAGACACCACCCCCCGCCCCAGGCACTAATATCACTTCCCTTGAGAATCTAAGTACTCCTCTTTCTTTCTCCCTTCAAAATAAATCAGTTTGGGGGAGATAAAAAGACCACATCAGTATACAGGTTTCCTCATTCAGTGAGACTTTGGCTTTTGATAAGTAAAGCCACACTTCTAGACTTTTTTTTAATGATGCCTCTCTTTGTTTTAAAATCTTGTTTTGCATTTGGAACCAAGACTTTCAGACATTAATTACTCAAGTTCACACAGCTACGCGACATACTTGGATTTGAACCAGGTAACCTGATCCAGAGATGGAGAGAAGTGGCTGGATTCAAGATAGAGGTTGGAAGCCAAATTCCTAAGACTTCATGAGGGATTGGATAAGGGGAGGAAACAAGGAATGAATCAAAGATGATTCTGATGTTTGTGTTTGAGCTAGAGGAAGGCTGACAGATCTACTTACTTATTGAAAAGGAGGAAATAAACGCAAAACACACTGGGCGTCTGGGGATTCAGGGTGAATTCTGAGTTCTCCTTTGGATAAGTTAAATGTAAAATACTAATGAGACTGCCAAATGGAGATATCAAATAAATGTTTATGGGATCTGGAGCTCAGCTATGACAAGAGATAAAATGGTGGTGGTTTTAGTAACATGGGTAATAGATAGCAGTAAGTGCTCTATAAATATTGAAAAAATATGTGAAAAACTAAATAAGCAATTACTGTGATACAAGAGAGACATGACACACACACACACACACACACACACACACACACAGAGCACTAGAACGAAAGAGTAAAAATATGAGAAATATTCCAAAAGTAGAATCAGTAAGACCTAGTGACTATGTGTGAAGCAGTGAGAGAGGGAGAAATTAAGAACGGCTTAAACTGTCCAAGCTTGCAAAGCTACATGGATGGCAATACCATGAATATGGGAGAAGAAATCACTGAAAGACTGGGAGTGAAAATCAGTGTAGATAATTATTAACTCTCTCAGCAAATCAAAATGTTTGCATTTTTCAGATGGGTTTGAGCTACAAAACATTCACATTTCATTTTAAGGAAGCAGGCTTTAAAAATATACTTTCATTTTTCTGCAGCTAGACAGATAACCTTAGTTTAATTATTAGTTTGAGAAAGAAAAGTCTAGCTAGGTACAAGCATATTTTGTAAAGACACTTTTCTCTTTTCCAATGTTTCAGGTGATAAATCAGTATGTCATGCTCCTCTTTTCCATGTTGGCAATTAATTTTATCTTTCGTTTCAGTATCTCTCTCTTGCTCCTCCGTCTCTCAACAGATAAATAGGTAGACAAAGAGAGACAGAGAGAGAAATCTATCTCTATCTATATCTACCATAAGAAATCAAATATCTGAAGCAGGTTCTAAGAGATACTGTAAGTAGCTGTTCTTTGCTCCAATGGGATGGCATTTTCCAACAGCACAGAAAGACAGGTGATCTGAAAGCTCCCTGAGGGCAGAATTTAATTCCAATTCTTCCTTTTTTTTAAGTTTATTTATTTATTATTGAGAGAGAGAGCGAGAGCGTACTCAAGCCGGGGAGGGGCAGAGAGAGGGAGAGAGAGAATCCCAAGCAGGCTTCACACTTTCAGTGGGGAACCCGATGTGGGGTTTGAACTCAAGAACCATGAGATCATGACCTGAGCCGAAATCAAGAGGATACTCAACTGACTGAGACACCCAGGTGCCCCCCACCCAGACTCTTCCTTTTTAAAGCCCAGTCCTTTACACTTCAGAGGCATCTGAATAAATGTTCTTTGAACAAGTTAAGAAATACACATGTTCCAATTTTAAATTTCCAAACGAGTTCCACAAACCCCCTTGCTAACATGTACTACCTTCAAATCCCTGACACATCTTGCTCATGTCTTCTCTAAGGGGAAATGAGCACGAACTCCCTTAGTAAATCATTCAACTGTGGTCCTACTACTGATAACAGTCTTTTTAGCATAACCTTTTGCTAAGATTTCAACTGATGTTCTCATGGTCTGATTAATTATACTATACAAAAGCAAAATTCTATTACACATATATGAATATATATTTTCATTTATCGAAAAGACTGGTCACCTTGCCATGGGAGTATATTAGCTACCAGGAAAAATTATTCTTGCTACCTTCTAATGGTTACTTATATAGATTCTTATTATCTTCCAAAGTTTGTAATTATTTCCTTTCTTCCCCCCAAGGAATTAGGCCGTAAACACTTACTGTCCTCAGAGCATTTTCTTAAAGCTTTCTGTTCTGCTCATTATTGTTCTAGCTTTCTATTTTATCAAGAAAGCATATTCTAAATGTAAAAAACAGGTTTAATGTAGCTATACTGGCTTACCCAAACCCAAGTCAAGGTCCTACACACAACCCCAGAAATACATAGCCATTTTTATTCAATTAATTAATATAAGTACTCATTATACAAACCACGCTGTGAAATGCATGTTCTTTTTTATCCAGTGAGTTCTTAATTGTGCTCAGATACCCAAATTCAATATACTTTTTTGCACAAAAAGTCATTTTGAAACAGTTGCTCTTTCATTTTCCCTCCCTCCGTGGAGGGTAGCTGTCTACTGATCATTCTTGCCTGTGAATTGCTCTTAGGCATTTAATGCTAATTCTTCCCAACTATTGTGAGTTAAATGTTGTTCTTATGATTTTACAAGGCAATGATACATCATTTAAGTGTCTAGCGCTAAGGTGCTGTCCTAATGTAGCAAATGCAAAAACATCTCATTTCCCTGGAAAAGGGGAAATTGAAACATCTGTCTTTCTGGGCCTTTGTTGTGAGACGTTCTCTCTGCAAAAAGTGCAAAATGGCCGAGCGAGCCAAGATGATGGTGTGTTTCACATGGTGGCTACGTGTACAGGTCACGTGCCCCACTCACGGAGGAGTGGGCTGGGGGACGTTTGTTTGTTGGTGGAGAGTTAACACAAATATCAGGTCTTTGACAACCACTCTTTCTTGCGTCTGTTTTACCAACTGATGTTCTACCATTTATCTGTATATGTTATTAGTCTAGACTCTATTATCAGCTTCCTCTTTCCACTCTATTACGTTCCAATAGCAAAGACCCACATCTCCCCAATGCACACACATGCACGCGCTCGTACACACACACACACACACACACTAACATACTTTCTTGTCCTGACAACCTTCCATCAGGAATACTTTTCTGCAGCCTGCCCACCTGATGATCTGGTTTGCCCTAGCACACTCAGTCGAGACATTTCCTCTTTAGTAAAGTGATTTGGACAACTCCATAGTCATCTGTTGCAGGTAAAGTTAATTATTCCTTTCTCTCTTCCACCTCACTACAATTATGCAGCTCTAATACCAAACCAGGCATTTAAATTACATTTCTATAAGTGGCTCTTAAGCGAGACTGTGAATTCCTCGTGGGCAGGCACTATTGATTATTGATATCTGTATTTATCCAGCTGAGGTAGGCAGAATTCCAAGGTGACTCCTAGTGACCCTTACCCTTGTATAATCCCATCCTGTTGAGCGTGGGCAGGACTGTGATTCTGTCAGGTTATATGGTTAAAAGGATATAATCCCGGTTATATCTGGGTCTTTTTTTTAATTTTTTTTTATGTTTTTTATTTATTTTTGAGAGACAGAGAGAGACAGCGCGAGCAGGGAAGGGTCAGAGAGAGAAGGAGACACAGAATCTGAAGCAGGCCCCAGGCTCTGAGCTAGCTGTCAGCACAGAGCCCGACGCGGGGCTCGAACCCAGGAACCGCGAGATCATGACCTGAGCCGAAGCCGGACGCTCAACCGACTGAACCACCCAGGCGCCCCCCTGAGTCTTTCAAAGGCAGAAAGTGTTCTCCAGCTGGTTGCAGAGGAAGAAATCAGAGAGACTCATTCTTGCTGACCTGGAAGAAGAATCATGCTGTGACCTGCCCATGGGGATCACCCCACAAGGAACTCCCAGCAGCCTCTAGGTGCTGAAAGCAAGAAGTCCCTGACCCATAGCCTGCAAGACATCAAGGAAAGGAATTCTGCCAAAATTTGAATGCACTTGGAAGCAGATTCTTCCTCGGCACCCCCAGGCAGGAATGACCGATCTGACTCATTGGTTTCAGCATGATGAATTGCTGAGCAGAGAACTCAGCGATGACAAGTCCGACCTGTGATCTGCAGAACTATGCTCCCCAAACTATTTTTTAGGCTGCTATGTTTAAGGCTATTCATTATATTGCAGTAGAAGAGTAATACGCTGGCCCAGTGCCTGGTATATGAGAAAATATTGGCTGGTTATTTGTTGGGTGGATGGCTTGGATTAATCAGTAAAGTTAGGGAAGGAAGAAAGTTACTATCGGTGTGTTCCTCGTGGTGTCTAGGTGGTGGGTCTGCACAGGTATGAGGTTATCTATGTTAGAGCTTCTTGGATGCAATGTCATGAGTGTTTAAGGCCTCATTGTTGGGACATGTCAAAGTCAAAATACCCAAATCTAAAAGTTTGTATCAAAAGTCAAGAACCCTCTCTCTTCTCCAACACCGAGGGCACTTGAAACTTATCCAAGATGTGAGACTTCAGGAGCTCGTTTCTCCTGTCAGATAGTGACCAAAAGCAGGAGATGACTATCACAGCGGTGACTAGCATCAAAGTAGGATTGCAGCTAATCTGATCATGAATCCCATTTGGGAAATGTCCACATTTGGTTCCTTTTCTTTCCCCTTTCCTGAGCCCCTAAAATTCTCTCAAACCACTGTGCACAAACTACACTTGCTGTTCCTAAGTGGTAAGAGGTACATTAATTCCCTGACTAAAATCCAGAGTATGTAGTTTTGGATTGACATCAAGGGCAAGAGTGTAGTAAGTTGCTATTATTATTACTATCATCGTTATTATCATCATTATTTGAGGAGAAACTTAGATTGTAACTAAGAATGAAGACTTTATAGAATCACGACTCAAGATAGGTAGGTGAGCTAGGCTCAGATTTAATCGACAATCAAAGGTCTGATCCAAGTCAGCACACAAAGAAAAAGCTGGTGGGAATGTAGACAGCGAGTCTTTAAGTTTTAATTGTTCTAAGCCAGAGAGTCTCCACCTTGGATGAACAATAAAATCACCTTGGGAGCTCAAAAAATCCTATTATTAGACTTCATCCCAGACCAAGTAAATCAGGATGTGCGCATCAGACTGTTTTAAACTCCCCATGTGATTTCAGTGTCAAGCTGACATTGAGGCCACTGCTCGAAACAAAAGACTGAGCCTTTTTCCCCCATTTGGCCCAGTTCCTGGCTGTCCTTTCTTGCATAGAAAAGGCCCAGGCTTCTCCAAGGAGGTGTTAATTGCCAAGCTGCTAATTTCTCAGACTCAATGCAATGACCTTGTTTGTGGTGGAGATCAGAACCATGTGTTAGAAATCCAAATACTCCGGCGGGAAGGAGTAGGTGACTCTGTGAGCGTGGGACATGAATTTCTCCATGGCCCCATAGATTTCTCATGAAATTGAGGAGCTGGAGCCTGAAAGCCAATGCCCCCCTAGATTATGGGCTACTCAGGGCAGAGTCCGTGCCTTCCCCTTCTTGAGATTAGTTCTAGAACCTAGTTCAACGATATTCAGTGGGTTCTTCTTGTGAAACTGAATGAATGAATGATTTTTACTTGAGTCTCATTTTCCTGTCATATCTTTCACTTGGGCTGTAAAAGCCAGATTATGCACAATTGGCCAGAAGTGATTTGAACTCTATGACCACTCCTTTTCACTTTTTTGTTAGAGTCCCTCAAAGCTCCGCCCTTAGGCCCACCTCTGTTTTCAATCTAAACCCCCTCCACCAAAAGCCTTATCTGTGCCTTAACTTCAGTCTACTACCTGTATACCAGTGACATTCAGGCCTCTCTCCACCTCCGGAGCAAACCTTGCCTCTCAACTGTACCTGCACATAGCCACTGTCTTCTCAATACTTCTATTTGGTTGCTTTACTAATATCTTCAACTCAACATGTGCATAACCAAATTCATGGTCCTTCCTACATGTGTGCCCCAAGTCAATGGCAAAACTATCTTAAACCAAAAACCTGAGAGTCATCTCTGATAATTCTTCATCACCCCTCCTATTCCATTCATTTTCAAGTCTTACAGATTTTTACTTTCTGAATACTTCTTAGAATATTTTACTTTCCAGTAGCATGATAAGCTAAGCTGCCATTATCTATGGCTTTGGCTCACAATTCTAACTGATCTCCCTCTTTCTGACTCTTTCAATTCATTTTACACTTTGAAGTCACACTATTCTTTTCATATATCTGATCATATTATTTTCCCCGTTTACAATATTTCATTGGTTTCTCATGCTTTTCAAATAATGACTTAAATCTTCAGCATGGACCTCAAAGCCTTATCATGCCCACCTTTCCCCTCTCATTCTCTGCACTATAGTCACACTGGTCTTCTTTCATTTTCTATAATATACCATGAACATTGCATCTTGCCTCAGGATCTTTGCACATACTGCTTCTGTCCCTGAACACAGCATCCTCACCCGTGCCCCCCATTCACATAGTTCATTTCTACTTATCCATCAGATGTCAGCTCAAAGGTCACTTCATGAGAAAAGTTCTTCTTGATACATTCCACCAGTGTATCTAATCCTTCTGTTATACAGCACTTCCTTTCTAGCACCGTATGCTTTCATTCCATAGAATTTTAGCAAACTTCAATTATACACTTATTGGTATGTCATTTGATTAATTTCCATCTTCTTTACTATATATATGTCCTAAAAGCTAGCGATGATACTTTCACTCATCACTGTAACTCCATTGGTGAGCCTCAAGCCTGGCAAATAACAGACAGTAAATATTTGCTGAATGAAGGAATCTAGACTTGATGAATATCCTTATCCTCCTTGTCTCAAGAGACAATGTTTACCCTTTCTTGATGTACATGTATTAGGAAAACTGACATTCCCCTTTTTGACGAGAGAACTCAGTTTGTACTTGGACGAAGGAAATTAATAAAATCTTCCAGCGTTTTAAGGATGCCTGTTTGTTGTGTCCCAAAGTCTCCTTTTCTTTTTTGATAGACTATTTTGTCGTAGGTGTGCTATCTGCCATGATAAACTCTCCAAAATCCCTCACTCACTCTTCCAAAAGTGGCTTAGTACAAATGTCACTTGTGAGCTAGAGACTAATTTATTACTGTGTCCCCAACAACCTCTAGGGGGCACCAAAAATAATAGCTATTTCAGCAAAGATCTCTAAAGGAATTTGCTCAGTGTTCTCAAAAATAGTAAAAAGGAAACAGGCTTGTATAACACCATATGCTAGAGGGTTATATTTATAAATCCCCCTTTGCTGTGCTCTGAGATAAGGCATGAGTCTACTCTCCCTGTTGGCTCAGGCCAAACACCTCTGCTTGACTCCTTGGGGCTTCCCAAATTCTTTCCATGCACCACGTATCTCTTTGGAAGACAATGGTTTAGGGTCAAGCTTAAAATGGCTCACTGCAAATAGCAACACTCTTGGCAGCACTTGTATTTTATCTTAGAAACTTCATGCAAATGCTTTGTTTTACTCCATAAAATATTCCAGTATGCTTTAATTTAAAAATATCTTGCCCAAACACTTCGACAAAAAATGATACCCTCAAATAGTATGTCTATCTTGTAGTTTTGCATAACCCTTGACATAACTCTCTACCATGATGCTGTATATACACCAGTTTTGAAACAAGACTGTGACATTCCAGTAGACATTCATTTGTAAACATTAATTGTATCACATACACAAAAGTGTATGTGACTTACAGATACAATTTAAAAAATCTATCACCCAGCTTAAGAAACAAAATATTAGTATGGAGTGCCTGGGAGGTTCAGTCGATTAAGTGCTGGACTGTAGTTCAGGTCATGATCTTGCAGTTCGTGAGTTTGAGCCCCACATCAGGCTCTGTGCTGATAGTGTGGAGCATGCTTGGGATTCTCTGCCTCTCTCTCTACCCCTCTCCCACTAGTGAGATCTCTCTAAATAAATAAATAAATAAATAAACTTAAAAAAAGAAACAAAATATTATCTGTATCTCTGGAGACCCTCTGTTATCCCTCCTAAACTTTATTTCCCTTCCATCTCTTTAAAGAAGTATAAAGTTCACTTCTCAAACTTTGCATTAACATTTCCTATGTTCTTTATGTTTTGACATTATACATACATCTCTCAACATTTTATCTTATCCTACCTGCTTTTTAACTTTATGTAATGAGACTTGTCCTGTACATATTCTTCTGTGATTTGCTTTTCCGCTAATCAATGTAGTTTTTGAGATTGATCTACGTTGATATATAGAGCTATTGCTCCTACATTTTTTCTAGGTTCTTATTATTTCTTCCAAGTAGTTTCTCACATCAGAATTTCTCTTTCTATTTAGTGACAGAAGGCAGAGGGACAATATTAAAACAGAGAAATGTGTATACTGCCATAAGTATCCATTCGTTCCATAAGGAAATATGGAGACTACCTCTAATTATCACTTTGGGTTACTTACGTCTTCTGATTCTAAAATAATTTGCATTTTACAATTATTTTAATTTAAGACAAAGATAGATAACAGCATGGATCCCCTGCCATTTGTATAAAAATCTTTAAAATGACAGTTTTGCTATTTTTCACTTCCACACAGTTTTATTTTGTAAATACATTTCCCAAATGAATAACCACCTATTATAATACAGTTACTGGAATACAAATAGTATCCTCTAAAGAATTTCTTGATTACTTCTCCATCTTGCTTGTTTCAGAAGTATATCAACTGTTGCAATTTATTATTACCAATTTACCTTTCAACGTTATGCTGTGGGAAGGAATTTTACCCATAAAATTGCTTTTTAAAAAAACTCCATGAATTATAAGAGACGGATGTAGGTAAACAACCTCTATTTGAAGAGCCAGGCATGCATTGCCGCAAAGATGTTGATGGAGTATCATCTGCTAAGCGTACTGACCCAGGGTCTAGGTTGAAATAGGACAGTTTCCCTTCCTAGGAGGAGCTCATACTCTCTCAGCCCAGAGAGACTTGCCTGTGCGGCTGTCAGACAAGGCAGTGGATGAGGAGGAACTTGAAAGAGCTACAAACAAAATGTGTAAGAAGAAGAATCAAAGAGAAAATCATTTCCACCCAGGGAGTCAGAGAAAGGTTTAAGGGGAAGACGGCATTTAAACTTTGGAAGATTAGTAGGATTTGGATAGCCGGGTGGAACGGAAGTGATAGAGGATATTAAGGATGAGCTAGAGGTAAGAAGGGGCAAAAAGTTCAGGAAGCAGTGAGCAGTTTCATTCGGCTGTAGGAGATAATTTACAGGACAATAAAAGCAGTGATTCCTATTTTTTAATAGTTTTTTTCACTCTGCTGCTTCTTTGGGTCTTAGTAGGTCAGCTCTGCTCTTACCGAATGCCCAGCCACATGTGTTGACATAACAAATGTCCCACACAAACACACACACACACCACACACTTGATCTTTTCAGGATTTGGTTGGAAAGAGATGTAAGGATTACATCATGCATGCTGCAGGGTGATGTTGGAAAGATCACCAAACGCCCAATTGGAGGGAGGCAAGAATTTATTTATGGCAGGGCCAAACCGGGTCCCTGGTCTTAAAGAGCAGAGAATGGCTGGAACAAAGGTTGCAGTGAGATTATATAGACATCCACAGCATTCCAGGATAGCCAATTACATTGTAATACACAGACTCTAGTTTTGGCGGGAACCTATCAAGTTAGTTCTTTGTTCTAAGATGACCAATCATAGTTGGGCAGTGACTAAGCAAATTTTTGTTGTAGGCTTCACCTTTAGCAACCATAGAAAAGGGGGTGGGGGAATGGTTTGCAACAAGTTATCCATTACCTTCCATAGTAGGTTAACCCATTACATTCCATAAGTAGGTTAACCCATTACATTCCAAAAGCTGATCTATTACAATGCATCCCATAGCAATAAATCTTTATTACCCATTTCTTCTCCTCCAGAAGTCCCATATACCATTTGACTCCACATTTCTGCCAACCTTCCCACCTGAACCACCCCACCTCTTCCCCCCCAACTCCCCACTGGCCATCGCCCCTCTAGCCTCCAATCCCTCAACTAGATCTTTCCTTCTGAACTTTCCCTTCCCTTTTTATTGTGGAGAGCCATCTGGTTTTTGTTTCCTCCAATTTTCCTTCCCATGCAGCAGCAAAGAAAGTCTAGTAGCTTGAGAAAAAAGAGAAAGAGGAAGATTAAGAGAAGAGAAAGAGGAGGAGATGGAGAAGAAAAAGGAAGAAAAAGAAGGAAAAGAGAAAAAAGAAAGGTAAGTAGCTCCTTCCCAGAAAGATGGTAGCACAAGCATGCAAAAACTTACACCATAAAGTTTCTCTGAACAGTCACAGAACTTGATTTAATCTCTAGCATTCAGACAATGTCGACGAATCGGAGGTCATTGGCGTCCTCCAAGTATCCAAATCGTGGGTACTCTACTGATTGTCTGTTCCATCATTTGGTGGGTTTATGCTTTCCTCCTGCCACTCCATTTGCAGTAGCCTTTACTGTTCCTTGCTTTCCACCACACACTCACCCCTTCCTGCTGATTTTTCCCATGGGTGGCATAGACAGGCAGACCATGTTTTGAATATTCATGGCTCAGCCTGTGCAATGAACACACAGAACAAGTAAAACAGCTGTCAACAACTCTGCAAAATTCTGTTTCTTGGATGAAGACCATCGATGCACCTGCAGATAAATGTTATTACATCTTCTTTTCCTTTGCGTACACCTATTAAGCAAAGAGATATTGTAGCCATTGATTCCCACAAACTCCGTTAATAACCGACAGCATCAGGTGCATGCAGGTAGAAGGTAGTTAAGCACAACCTGCTACTGCCAAGAACAGTCCCCTGGAGCCTCTCCTATCTAATCGTTTACTCTTACAAACACACGAGACAAGAAAGTCAGTGCAGAACTAATGTAAAACCCAGGGGGCAGAAAGTAATAGGAAGCTCAACTACTTAAGCTTCCTGGATCTCTGGAGAAAATCACTTCTAAACAATTACAGTACGTTTTGTTAGCATCATCTCCTCCAAGCCAAGCAGCAGAATAGTTTTTGATTAATAAGCAAAGGAGAAGGTAGACATGGTGAAATTAAAATGGCAGAGTGTTCATTATATCTGATGATTGAATATGGGTCTATTATTTTTCCTAAGATCAGCTTACTAAAGAATTTACACATCCATTTGGAAATATGAATTTTCCAAATTTAAAGGGAGTGCTTTATATTGTGTCAAATTTTAGACAGCTTTAATGGGACCTTTGCCATTATTGGCTATCATCATTGTTTCAAAATATGTATCATGCAGCTTCTATGCCTAAAAAGGCATTCACTGGCAAAAGTTGACTTATTAAGAATATCAAAGGCACCTAGGAAACTTGGGACTCACCAATTAGTAGACGGTTAATCATTTTTACAATGTATGGTGGTTGTGTGCATGTGTATCCTAAGACGACTGGTCGGCTACTGCGAGATCTGAAAAAAACAGGATATTCGTGGAAATTGTGAAGCAAAAATCACTTTATCCATGAACAAATATTCTCTTAAGAGGAAAGTCTCACGATGTATGAGAAAAAGCACCTGACTTGGAATCAGAATCAGTCTCTGCCACTGGTCAAATGGTCTTGTTTGAGTAAATAAACATCTTTGCTTCTGTGACGTGGAGATAGTCCTTTCTCTAACTCAGTGGGATTGAAAAGGTTAGAAGAGTTATCCTTTGATAAATGTCGGCTCCCTTTTTTCCCCTCTCTTGCCTACTTTGGACCGGTTAGCATGGCAAAAATTTGCATTTTCTTAGTGAAAAAGGAAAAACTCTTCTCTAGAGTGGGGCTAATTCCTGCATAATGTTGGAAGATAGGCAAAGAAGCACAGAAGCTTTTAGTTTGAGTATTTCTGTTCGTTGGCATGTCTGTTGGCTTGCTTGGTATGGGAGCAAAGGAGAGAGGTTAGGCAAGATTTTTATTCCACCAAAAGGAAACCAGAGGATTCCTTATCTTCTCTTTTCCTTACCCAGGAAGCAAACTTAGGTCTGATATTCAATTATATTTAATTGCTCAGAGACTGGGACAATGACAGTAAGTGACAGCACTGAAAGTTTCCACCTTTATTATGTATCCTCCATTGAAGGAATGAATGGGGCACCTGGGTGGCTCAGTCAGTCAGTTAAGCATCCGACTTTGGCTCAGGTCATGATCTCATGGCTCCTGAGTTCAAACCCCCATCGGACTCTCTACTGTTAGCACAGAGCTCGCTTCAGATCCTCTGTATCCCCTTCTCGCGGCCCCTCCCCCACTTGTGCTCGCTCTCTCTCAAAAATATATAAACATTAAAAAAATTTAAGGAACGAATGACACCAGAGATACGTAAGACAGATCAATCGATCGATCGATTCTCCTGAGGAAACTGCCTGCATATGTCAGGTAAACAGTATGGAACTAAATTCTGTGAGTTCTTAATTTAGGTAAAATGTTAAAGCAGATAAGTACTTGATCATTATATCTGATGTGTTTTATAATTGTATTTCTCCCGTAGATATCATGAATATTTCCAAAGTATTCGAAACAATAAGACCCTTCATTTTTGAGCTATTCTGCAAAGATCATAAAGATTGGATGATCCTAAATTTTTGTCCCACTCTCTAGTGGAACATTTCAGCAAAACACTCATTTTAAAATAATAAAGCTGCTATAAGCGCAAGCCCTTCATTGTTCCAACAGATCACATTGAGCAGGAGGTCTTCAGCACAGGTCTTGTTCCAATTTCAGCCTTAAATTTTCACAGGTATAATCCCCAACACATCCTTTTGCACTCCAAACAACTAGCTTTTTCTTTACATTTTGTTTTGTTTTTTTGCCTGACTCATAATACGCTGAGTGCTTTTACTTATTTATCTATATGTGGTAAAATGCACATAACATAAAATTGGTGTGGCCTTGAGCAAATCATTTAACCTCTCCTATTTCTCAGATTTTCTCATTATTTGGATTCCAAACTTTGCCATTTATATCCTAAATCTTTGCATGGAAATATGGACGAATCAGAAATTCAGCTGACCCTACAGTCCTACAGGTCTTTGGATCTACTGGTTAGATTTTACAAAAGTTCTGAAAGACTTGCCTTTGGTAGATATGTAAGAGGCACCTAGAGACAACAGGAGGAGCTTAATGAATTTTTGCAACACCACCAAATGCGGGCTACCACCACTTCATGGACAATATGACCTCCCCATGACCAGTCCCACATGTCCTTCATTTCTGATGTGCCTCTGTTATATATCTCACCACTCCTGGTTGCAACTGATACTGATATTTTGGTTGCAAGGAACATAAATCAGTTTACTGCATATTAGATAGAAATAAGGAAAATCTGAAGCTTAGCCACATTGGAATCCAGAAGCGAGACAGCCAGTCCTCATGGAAGAATAGGAAACTTGTTCTGGGTGCATCATAGAGACTGATTTGTTTCCTAGGGCTGTCTTGTCGAAGTAGCACAAGCTGAGTGGCTTAAGACAGCAGAAGTGCATCATCTCATGGTTCTGGGGGCTAGAAGTCGAAACTCAAGGTGTCTGCAACCTGTAAGAAGAGGGGATCCTTCCTCACCTCTCCTAGCTTCCAGTCATTTGCTGGCCATTCTTGGTACTTCTCAGCTTGTGCCCGCATCCCTTCAGTCTGCCTCTGCTGTCACATGGTCTCCTTCCCAGGTGTCCTCTCTATCTGTACATGATGTTCTCCTCATCTGAGGACACCAGTCCTGTTAGCTTCGGGCCCACCCTAGCGGTCTCATCTTAACTTGATTACATCTGCAAAGACCCTACTTCCAAATAAGGTCACGATCACAGGTACAGGGAGGGGGTGGGTAAGACTTCCATGTATCCTTTGGGGGATACCATTCAATCCACAATGAGTCTGACCTAGAAGCTTGTTTAGGATCAGCCTGAGCAACCAGTTACCTTGCTGCCTCCTCAGGGAACAAGATTTTGTGAATCCTTGTTGCAGTATTCCCCTGTTAACAGGCTTTAGCTTCTTTGTTTTCATCTTTTTAAAGATTTTGCTCCATCTACCAACTGCTCGGCTTCCCTGAATCACACATCTGAAATCAGGAAGAGAATAGGATTATTCTAATAAGCAACCTACTCTTCTCTTGTTCAAAGCCCTTAATTCTAATCACCACTCAGGCCTTTGACAAATCTACACCTTGGGGAAACCTGGGTAGGATGCCCACCCACCCATTACTTCACGTGTGGCCACAGGAACAGGGTCCTGACATGTCTTTATAGCCACTTACACTTAAGCAATCATCTAAGGCTACTTTGCTTAGGGATCTTGTGCAGGGAACAATAGGCTATCCATGACACAAAGAAAGCTTTTGAATATAGAAAGAAATTATTAAAGATAGAAATCTAGGCCTCATACTTTAAGAATGTAAGGTATGAAATTCAAAGAATTCACGCATACGCCAATAAATCCACCTTGCCAGAGAGATGTATTGTGATATAAATTTAATGCAAAATGCAGTGATTCATAACTACCTGTATGTTAATGCTGCTTAGGGAATCATAATTTTTAATTACCTGAATTTTACACATTTAAATTTGCATATATATTATTATATTAGTTCAGCTTTAAAGACTATATATGTACTTTATATATGTGAAACATTATAATGTGTGTGTGTGTAATTATAATTGAACTCAAGGGATCCCCATAATGATTCAATAACAGAGAGGAGAAAAATCAAAGCCAAAAGCAATAAATCCATTTTAATTATATGTTTAATAGCTTGTGGCTGCAGTTTTTTTATACATATTCATTCATGTGTGCCTTTTATATTTTGCATTGATTTTAAAACTGTTTCTTCAATGTTTTATAATTATGACCCCATGTAAATCAACTCAGTTGAAAATTTTACATATTCAAATTAATGTGAAAAGACATAAGATGTTCATTTGCATTATTGAAAAGTAATTCTTACATGCTCACCGTAGTTGCGGTCAATACATGCGATTTCATGGACTCAGTGATCGAATGACCATAACTCAAATACTCTGTTTAAAATCAGGAAAAGGATAAGTTGTTATATAAACTCAATGTTTTTGAGCAGAAAGTATTTAATTCATAAGGGACTCTTTACCCATTTGAAATGCTATAATCAGAGCGTGATTTATTGTATTTCCCAAAGCATGAATCAAATACCCTGATTGCTAATGTCCTGATAATGTTTTGGTTTTAGCTATTAGCGTGTTTTTGTTTTTTGTTTTACTGCACTTAAAACATAGGAGGATTTGATTTTAATAGGGGTATGAGTTTCAATCCTCATTTGGTTAAAACTGAATATAATACTAGAACTTGGGCAATATGTCTTTCCTAAACTCTCTGGAAATTCCGCACCCAAGAATTACAGTGATGCATTGAATAACAGCAAATGGAGAAAAACGTTACTGCCTCTTTTTGCTTGAGTCTGGTGTGGTCTCTACTTATACATGGCATGAGAGAGCCATCTACAGAACGTTAAGAAAAGAGCTGTCTCCTACAATAAGTACAGAAAGTCTGAGGATGTCTGTTAGGACACATTACTCTATGGTGACATGTTAGGCATCTGTTGTCACACAGTGCACACAGGATTGGAGCCTGGAATGGACTCAAACAGTAACAGGCAGCTCTTGGAAGGATTTAAAACAACCTTGTCATATAGTAAGACACACCACATTCACAGTGGTCGAAGGCCCGAATAGATCTGTGGTCAGGCCAGGCCGAGCAGGCAGTCACCAAGAGTCTGCGATGATAAAAATCAGGAAGCAAGCCATAGATCTGACACAGAATGCCCTGGGCCAGCGTGAAAAAGACCGTTAACATGTTGCCAAATAGATACACCCTTTTTTGTTCAATCACTTGACAGTGTGTCATGATGTCTTAAACTCCGTACATCTCCTAAGAGTAAGTCCATTCTCCTTTATAACCACAGTTTCCTTATCACAACTAAGAAAATTAGCAATGCTACACCCTAGCTGAATATCCAGTTTCTATTCAAATTTGTTCTAATTTTTCCCCAAAAAATCCTCACTAGCTATTTGTTTTTTCAAGCAGGGATCCAATCAAGGTTCACACTTTGCCCTTTGGTGTTAGGTTTCCTGAATCTCTCTTCATCTAGGATGGTACCACCATTTTCTTCCCTATGACATTAACCTACAAAAGATCAGGCCAATTTTATTGTAGAACCACTCCACAGTCTGCATTTGTTCCACTGTTTCTCGGAATGTTGTTTACCTTGTTCCTCTCTTCCCTCTATTTCCTCTAAAGCGGAAGTTCAGTTTAGAGGTTTCAATAGATCTGGGTTTCATATTTTAGCCAAAAATGCTTCATAAGTGATGTTGTGTACCTCCCATGGTATCTCAACAGAAGGCTCGTCACCGTGTGTCACTACATGGGATGATATATTTGGTCATCTGTTAAGGGAGTGTCCCCATATCACTCTGCTGTACAGATACAATTATACTTTTGTAATGAATAAGTCAACTCTGGGGTGATACTGGGATGGTACCATTCAAATATCACATTCTCCAAAATCATTTTACCCAATGGTTTCAGCATCTATTTATGAATCATATCCAAATCAAGCATTACATTGGGAGTTTCAAATGATGATTTTTCTGATGATATCATTTGTCTACATTTATTAGCTTCCCTTCTCCCTCTCCCTCCATAACACTCCTCTGCCCCATAACCTATCTCCTCCATGCCTTCTTTCTTGAATATCACTATGGATCTAAGGATATTTTTTTGCTCAGTGTACTATAATTAATTACTGTCATCTTTTATTCTGGTTATCATCAGTTTGGCTAGTGGAAGTATCTTTAAGTTTTCTGGCCTATTTGAGTTCCAACTCATGCCTCTCCTCTTATTTCATACCACTTAATCCGTGAAATATTCTTTACTGGGAGTATTAAGTGCCTTCTTCCGCTTTTCTCCAGTTGTGTGTTGCGTATATCTCCATTACCATAATTAACATTTTTGCATGATTATTTACAGGTTTGTCTCGCCACTGGTCTGTAAGAACCCTGAAAGAAAAGACGTGTTTATACTTGGTATCCCCAACATTGAGTATCGTGCCTGGTGAGTTTTAATTCTGACTGGCGGGAGGGAGCCATGATTTCTCTTGTCCAGTTTATTACTTCTTCAAATTTGTTCTCCTTTTTTCCCCTTTTTTTTCTATTTTTTTTTCAGTTTTACTGATGTATAATTGGCATATAGAATTATAAGATATTTAAAGTGTACATAGTGGCGATCTGATATACATAGACATTGCAAAAGGATTCCCCTCATCTACTTAATTCACATATCATCACCTCACATATTTACCTTTATGGTATGTCTGAGAACATTTAAGTCCTAGACTATTAGCAAATTTCAATGATATGTATGATACAGGGTTATCATCCTAGTCACCATGGTAAACCTTAGATCCTCAGACCCTATTCATTGTATAGCTGAAAGTTTGTGCCCTTTTACCAACTCTCTATTTCTCCTACCGCCCCTGCCCCCAGAGCTCCGCAACCACTTTTCTATTGTCATTGTCTGTCTGGCTTATCTTACTTAGCATAATGGCCTCAAGATCCATCCATGTTGGTGTGCCTTGGTGGCTCAGTCGGTTAAGCATCTGACTCTTGATTTCGGCTCTGGTCATGATCTCACGGTTCATGGGTTCAAGTCCTTTGTCAGGCTCTGCACTGATAGTGGGGAGGTTGCTTGGGATTCTCTCTCTCCCTCCCTCTCCCTGCTCCTTCCCCACACTTGCTTGCTCTCTCTCTCTCAAAATAAATAAATAAACTTAAAAACCAAGATCCATCCATGTTGTAGGAAATGGCAGGATTTCCTTCTTTCTCATGGCTGAATAATATTTTATTGTATGCATATTCCACATTGTCTCTGTTCATTCATCCACTGATGAATACCTAGGTTGTTGACTTTCTACCTGGTCTTGGTTCCATACTTACTAAAGCATCAAGGGACCACACTCTCTCGAAATAGGAAGCATGGCCTCTTCAGAAGTTTTAAAGCGGTGGTGTTTGTCTAAACTGGCCAGTGTTGTCATTATACATCTTCTTCAGGTCTTTTCTATGGAGTCCACTGACTTCAAGCCTAAGCACTACACCACTTTCTTACTGATGCTTCCCTGCCTAGGTGAATCAGTAGGATCTGAAAAGGAAGGTGATGACAATGTCATAGCAAAGAAGTTTTCCTGGTAACAGAGCTTTTCACTCTGGACTACTGGGTAAAACTGAAGGATCCTCAGTTTCAATCAATTACTTACCCAAGTAAAGGCATTTTTACTGTCACAACTAATAGTAAAAATTTTTTAAAAAATAAATTAATATCCCTTTCTTACAGAATTGAATCGCCTCACAGTTAAAATTTAGGTGAATAATTTCTGATGTGCACTGGCTGAAATGGCTTTAAAGACTGGCACTATGCCATTGTTATCAGTGACAAAATGCTGATGTCTTCTTTTACTTCCACAAAACCACAAATGATGTTTTTCCCCCAGCAATTAATCATGGACTAGTTGGATATCACTATCAGGGCCTTTTTAAACTGAGTTAACAAAAAGTAATAGCTAATAGTGGTCTATGCAGCACTCTATACTTTCCAGAGTGTTTTTAAATACCTTGTTTTATTTAATCTTCTTCAAAAAAAAATCCACATTTTGAGCTCAGACCCATATATCCAACTATTTAACTAACTCTATCTGGATTCCTTATAAGTGCCTCAAACTCACTGAAACTCATCAGTTGTCCTAGTTTGGTGAATGTCCATCCTATTCACCTATGTGTCCAAGCCAGATCCCTAAGGATCATCGTCACACCTTTATTTCTTTTTTCCCCCAAGTATTTGTTTGTTTGTTTATTTGTTTAACCTCTACACCCAACGTGGGGCTCAAATTCATGACCCCAAGATCAAGAGTCTGCTCCTCAGACTGAGCCAGCCAGGTGCCCCACATCTTTATTTCTTTAATGTGTTCTTCCTTCAGACATTGAACCAACAAATAATTACATTCCGACTTCCTATTGTCTTGAATGCTACCCATCTCCTTGCCACATTGCACCTCAAACTCAACATGTCCAGTACCAAACTCATTTCTTCTCCCCTAAAACCTGCTCCGTCTTCTCAGGGAATGGAACCACATGCATCCAGTTCCCAAAGCTAGAAAACTGTATGTCAGTCTGAACCCCTCATGCTCCATACATGTATGTGTGTTTCTTCTTTTCCAGCACTACTCTACCGACTCACTCTCTGTTACCTGAACTATTTCAATCACTTCTTAGCCAGTCTTTGTGGCTCAAGTTTATTCTTCGTATTGGTGTAAAATAATCTTTCTGTAACATATGTCTGATAATACACTCCCTTGCTTTAAACCACTCTCAAAAGTAGCATGGAAGCATGGTTCAAAATTAAATAAAACTAACTTTATATGTAAGAATTCAGGCTAGTGGTTAGCTTTGGGGAGGGAACTATGGGTAAGGACTGCTAGCAGGCAGTAGGAGTGTGGTCAGTATGTACCATTTTTTGATGTGGATGGAAGATACATGAGTGTGATAGATGTATAAAAATTCATTGAGTTATTTAAGTATGGTGTGGTCACTTTCCTGTATAAATGTTTTTCTTCATTTAAAGCATTGATTAAAACAAATAATTGCTTAGCTAGTGATCATATCAGGACTGAGCAACACTGTAGTTTTTTCCAGATGTCTTCATCATGGTTTCATTTTTAATACATTTAGAGCAAAAGCACTCTGGTCTCAGTTAATCTTCAACGACCAGCAGAGAGTCATATACTCCTTCTTATGTATTATGGGTAGTTGGGATCTACTGATTTGTTTCATGTCGTGATGATAATGCGCCATCTCACTGCAAACATTCTCTCTTCCAGTGGGCAACTGTTCAATCCATTTTAGGGGATGAGTCCTGTAAGCTCCCCTTTGTCACAACACTTGTTTAATGCCCGTATGAAGCAGTTTTGTGAGACAGAGGGACATTTTGGTGTCACTATCATCAATATGCTGATACAGGCTCAACTCCATGCCAGCTGGTATTACTATTCAACTCTTCCAGCCTGGCTGAATTAGAGATTAAAATGAAAGCCAAATACTTAACTATAAATCCAGACAAAACAGCAGAGATACTGGTAGGCAAAGAGACACCTTCTGAGGCAATGGCAGAAATCATTGTGACAGTTTAAATTATAGAAACTCGGAACATAAAGTTTAGGTGAATAATCTTACTTATACTTTCCAAATAGCATTTAATAAAAGTCCACACCAGTTTAGGAAATGTATGAACAGAAAATTCTGCTACATGAACATTAACCTTATAGCAATAAGAAACAAAGATAATCTCATAAAGCACCTAGAACTGATCGAATGATATAATGTATTACTATAGAATCATAATATAGTGTGACAAATACATAACATAATAATATAATTAATAATAGATTTTCATTTTCAGTGCCTACCATGTCCTAGGCATACACAAAGCATTATTTATACATGAAGCATTATTTATAAACATTGTTTTATTTAATACATTATAGTTTCACATACACTTCTTGTGATGCATTACAGTAAAGTAAAAACAGTGAGATGTTCCCTAACTCATTCCATTGTTCTTAGAGTTTTTATCTTCTCTTTATTGTTTTTTGGGTATCCATGAAGTGCCTATCCTGGCAGGTTAATCTTCATTATTATCGTCACATATGTTAATATGTTAACATAATGCACTAAAATACCTAAGCCTTGAATCCAACCTCCCACTAGTCAACTGTCAGGAAATTTGCCACCCATGATGAGGTTGTCCACCCCATCATTGTGTATGCTCCATTTTTACCTATTGCCTAGCACCCCCTCCCCCTCAAGATGTTTCTGAGAAGTATATCTCTGCGCATCCCGCTTGTCTTTAGAAGGCGAAGCCCCAGATGTGCTGGATACCAAATGATTCAAAATAAAAACTGTCTGGGGAATGAGACCAAAGGGCTGGGCTAGTGAGTGGTTATCCAGTTTGAGGAAGGCCAGCAGGATCACTGAGCTAAAGGGGTTGATGTGACGTGCGAAGTGTGAACTACAGGGAAAAGAGTCTAGAAGCCAAGGGTGGATCAAGCAGGGACTTCATTAAGCTCAGTAACCTGTGCCCCCTGGGGTCATGTCCATGTCCCTTTTTCTTCTGGGGCAGTTGCAGCTGAGTAGTGAATGATCTTTGAACAGACAGAACCACACCTGATAGTACTCCTGCAATTCCAGCCTAGGTCTGGAAATGCATTCACACCAAATTAAAGATGAATGATATCAGATTAACTGTGGAAGGGGAAAGGAGAAGAGGGAAGACAAAACAAAAAGATACTGGGCCCCAAGTGTAATGGACACATAAAGGAAAATAAATAAAAAGGTTTTCCAAGTCTGCTAATGTAAAACCTCCCGTCTCTTTCCTCTTCTGCCCCCGTCAGGATGTCCATCTGACACAATATACACAAGAAATAAATTCGCTATTTGATTTCCTACTTCAACTGCCTTCCTGCCTCGTTCCTCTCCAGAATCCCCCCTTCCTAATTCTAGAGCTGAAATGCACACTCAGAAGCAGAAGAGAAGTTAAATAGGAACAGTGAATTTCTCTGGCTTTCCTTTGGCTGGGAAAAAATAATCAAGTTTTCGCTTTTGAAATGAAACAAATTGTTATTTGATTATATTAATATCAGTTGCTGGATCAGGAGGATTTTAAACCAAAATTATACAAATGACGTAAATTTTCTTGGCTTGTGATATTTGATAATTTTAGACAAAGTGATTTTTAGCGCTTGCAGCTGCAAATATAACAGATTCAAGACAACAGTCAACACTAAATTTTGATATTTTGCTATTTTTGAATTATAGTATTTTTGAAATAAAGGCACTTCTTCATGTACGGCAATTTGACTTTCAAGTGATTCTGTAACCAGTTAAATACATATTATGGTACTTATAGTAAGCTACAAGATATTTACTTATGCCATACAGTCCTTGTCCTGATGTTGTCTTACAAATTGTCCTCTGGCTTCTGGAAACCTTACTCCCTCTAGCTTCCAGGCTAATTCTTTGCCTCAAAATGCAACATTGAAAGCAGAAAGGTTATGTGGGTGTAGTTAACACAGCCAGTTGTCTACATAATACACATCACTCCCTGATTCCTCAGTAACAGAAACCTGATTTTGTTGGGAGAAATAGGGGAAGATGAGCCCACTATAAAATTACATTTGCTAGACCCATTCTGCACGGGGGGACCAGGTAGTAAAGAACTAGTGGATGAGGTCAGAGGATATGCTTCTGGAAAAGTTTATTAAATATAACCAACTCAGTAGGCACTCAGGTTTTGCCTATGACCTTTCTCTTTCTTCTTCCTCCTGCCAGGAATGTATAAATGGTGACTAGGGACATAGGAGTCATCTGTAATGATGAGGTTAAAATCCACATATTGCAAATGACAAAAACTGGCGCACCTTTGAGCTATCATAAGCAGTTTCAGTGTGCTTATTTATAGTTTTATGGGGAAAAATACAATTTTTCACCGGTTGAGGCTCCGTTGGGGGGTGTTGATAATGTCAACCTAACTCAACTTTTAAATTTTTTAAAGGTTTTTTCATTTTAATTCCAATATAGTTAACATACAGTGTTATACTGGTTTCCGGTGTACAATACAGAGATTCAACAATTCTATGCATAACTCAGTGCTCATCATGATGAGTATACTCCATAATCCCCATCACCTATTTCACTCATCCCCACTCACCCACCTCCCCTCTGGTAGCCATCAGTTTGTTCTCCATAGTTAAGAGTGTTTCTTGATTTGTGTGTGCCTCTTCTGTTTCCTTCACTCTTTGTTTTGTTTCTTAAATTCCATGTATGAGCGAAATCAAATGGCATTTGTCTTTCTCAGACTGATTTCACTTAGCATTATACCCTCTTGCTCCATCTATGTTGTTGCAAATGGGAAGATTTCATTCTTTCTTATGACTGAGCAATATTCCATTGCTGCTAATATCACATCTTCTTTATGCATTCATCAGTCAGTGGATACTTGGGCTGCTTCCATAATTTGGCTACTATAAATAGCACTGTAATAAACATTGGGGTTCCTGTAGCCTTTGAATTACTAAATCTCTCAGGTGATACATTGAGATGTAATCTGAGTGAAGCGTTGGTAGGACAACAATGAAGGAGAATGACTTGTACTCATATAATTATGGAAATTAATTACTTGGATAGCTCATAAATTGGGTATGAAAGTAGTTCCCAAACTCGTTTTTCAAAAATACTTTGACAGAGCACGGGGGTGGCTCAGTCGGTTGAGCATCAGCTCTTGATTTCAGCTTAAGTCATGATCTCATGGTTCATGGGACGGAGCCCCATGTCCTCTATGTTGACAGCATAGAGCCTGTTGGGGATTCTCGCTCTCCTTCTCTCTCTGCCCCTCCCCTGCTTATGTGCATGAGCTGTCTCTCTCTCTCTCTCTCAAAAATAAATAAGTAGACATTTAAAAAAATACTATGACCAATTAGGAACGTAAAAATCAAGACCACAATGAGACACCACCTCACCCCTATTAGGATGACTCATTAAAAAAAGAAAAATAAAAAGAAATCCTTGTGCACTGTTGGTGAGAATGTAAAATGGTGCAGTCACTATGGAAAACAATATGGCAATTCCTCTAACAATTTTAAGTGGAATTTCCTTATGATCCAGTAATTCTACTTCTGGTTATATATCTAAAAGAGTTGAATTCAGGGATGTCAAGAGATACTTATGTATATAATATGTATAATATATGTATCTATATATAATATTTATATATTATAAATAATATAAATATTTATATTTATTTTATTTTATAAATATATATAAATATATATAAATAATATATTATATTATTTATATTATATATTTATTTATAATATATAAATATATTTTATATATCTTATATATTATATATATATAATGGCTAACATACAGTGTATATAGTGTGCTCTTGGTTTTGGAGGTAGATTCCCATGACTCATCATACAACACCCAGTGCTCATCCCAACAACTGACCTCGCCCATTTTCATCTGTCCCCCGGCCCCCACCATCAAGCCTCAGTTTGTTCTCTATATTTAAGAGTCTCTTATGGTTTGCCTCCCTCCTGCTCTGTTTGTAACTACTTTTTCCCCTTCCCCTAACCCATGGTCTTCTTTTAAGTTTCTTAAGTTTCACATATGAGTGAAAACATATGGCATCTGTCTTTCTCTGCCTGACTTATTTCACTTAGCATAATATCCTCCAGTTCCATCCACGTTGCTGCAAATGGCAGGATTTCATTCTTTCTCATTGTCAAGTAGTATTCCATTGTATATATAAACCACATCTTCTTTCTCCATTCGTCAGTTGATGGATATTTAGGCCAAATTTTCCATAACTTGGCTATTGTTGATAGCGCTGCTATAAACGTTGGGTATACTTTTTTCATAGCAGCACTATTCACAGCATCCAAAAGATGGAAGCAACACCAGTGTCCACCAAGGATAAACAAAGTGTGGTATATACATAAAATAGAATATTATTCAGCCATAAAAAGGAAGAAGATTCTGACATATGCTGTACATGCATGAACCTTGAGGACATTATGCTACGTTAGTCATAAAAAGATAAATACCACATGATTCCACTTATATGAGGTGTCTAAAACACCCAAATTCACAAAGAGAAAATAGAGTAGAGTTGCCAGGGGCTAGAAGGAGGGGGAAATGGAGAGTTGTTAAATGGATCAAGACGTTCAGTTTTGCGAGATGAAAAGTCCTAGAGATTGGTTGTACAACAATGTGAACATACTTAACACTCCTGAACTGTACACTTAAAAATGGTTGACATGGTAAGCTTTATGTCATGTAAAACATACTTTTACCAGTTGAAGCATCTGATAAAGTGCCTACTCCCTGAAAAGGAATTTTCCAGGATGTTGTTTGAATAGGTAAATTCTGAAATGTGTCATTAAAAACTTAACTTCATGAGGCACCTGGGTGGCTCTGTCGGTTAAGCATCTGACTTTGGCTCAGGTCATGATCTCGTGGTTCATGAGTTCAAGCCCCATGTCAGGCTCTGTGCTGACAGCTCAGAGCCCACTTCAGAGCCCACTTTGGATTCTCTGCCTCCCTTTCTCTACACTTCCCCCTCTCAAAAATAAATAAATATTTTAAAAATTAATTTTTTTGCTCTATAGTCATTTTGTACATTCTTTCCATTGAAAACACTGAAAAGAAAAAGAAAAACCAAATATTCTAGAGAAGTTACAATTCTATTCCATTCATCATTTAAGATTCAATAGATATTTGTTAAGCACCTACTATAAGCTAAACCCCAGGCAAGGACTAGAGAGCCATGGTGACTGAGACTGTATCTCTACCTCCTGACCTAATAGAAGAGATATGGGCTTTGCTGTCAGATCAGATGAAAAAGAATGAAAGTTAATTCTAGCTAAAAGTTACAACATTCACATAAAAGAGGACACAAATGAGCTTGGCAAGTTCAGGAAATGAAAAATAATTTTAAAAGTAAGGAACATGGTGATGGATTGAGGACAAAGAAGTATGGGTGTGATGGGATCAGAGTGTTAAACAGAAAAGTTTTTCCGAAGCATCGGGAAAATAAAATATTTATAGAAATATTCTCTAAAAACTTCCATATTCTAGGAGAGAGGATGTCTATATAGCATAGCTAGACTTAAATGCAAACGGAGGCTCTTCCGGGAAATGAAGAAGCCATGGCCAGTATTCAATTAAACATGTAAAACCTAGAAGTGTGTCAAGCAGTATATATGTAAGGAATTTCAGTTTAATTTTGCAGGCAATGGAGAAGCATCATTTTTGAAAACATTGACATAATTTGTTTTGTGGCTTTTTTATTCCACTTTGTAAATATTATGAACTATGTCCCCCACAAGTGAGATCAATATCCACCACCTTTCTTAAGAAGTAGACTATTAATATCTTTGAAGGCCCATCTTTGTTTTATCTTCTTTTTCTCACTCAGAGTTAATCCAAGGACTGATTTTTGTGTTCGTCATTCCCTTGCTTTCATTAGAGTTTCCATGTATCCCTAAAGATTATATTGTTAATTCTATCTGTCTCTTTGAACCCTGTGTAACAGAATCTTAGTATATGTATTCTTTGACTGGATTTTTCACTGATACCATGTTTTTAGGTTCACCCATGTTTATCTACATAGCTTTGACTCATTTATTGTCACTACTGTTTCATATTCCATTGAAGGAATAAGCCACGCATTATTTTATCATTGTATTTCAATGGACATTTGAGCTGTATCCAGTTTTTTGTTGTCACAGAAAATAATTCTATTTTCTTGGAGAGGTTTCCTGCAAAACTTTCTCTAGAGTACTCTAGGGCCCATGGGCTAAAATATGTATAGCTTGTGAGTTAAGAATGGTTTTACATTTTTAGGGGTGCCTGGGTGACTCAGTCAGTTAAGCATCCAACTTTGGCTCAGGTCGTGATCTCACTGTTTGTGAATTCAAGCCCCTCATTGGGCTCTCTGCTCTCATGTGCAGAGCCCGCTTAGGATCCTCTGTCTTCCTCTCTCTCTGCCCTTCCCCTGCTCTCTCTCTCTCTCTCTCTCAAATAAGTAAACATTTAAAAAAATGGTTTTACATTTAAAAAATTTTTAAAAAGCAAAAGAAGAGTATTTTGTGATATGTGAAAAGAGGAAATTCAATGTCCATCAGTAAAGACTTTTGGAACATACCCACGTCCATTTCTTTCCAATGTCTATGGCTGCATCCAGGCTACAATGGCAGACCTGCTCCCTGAATTCCCTCCAGTCTATATTCACACCACCTATTCTGCAAGGCGTTTCTTTTTTTTTTTTTAAATGAAATTAATATAGTTTATTTTTCTTTTTTTAAAATATAGTTTATTGTCTAGTTGGTTTCCATATAACACCCAGTGCTCATCCCAACAAGTGCCCTCCTCCATGCCCATCACCCATTTTCCCTTCTCCCACACCCCCATCAACCCTGTTTGTTTTCAATATTTAAGACTCTCTTATGGTTTGCCTCCCTCCCTCGTCTTAATGATTTTTTCCCCTTCCCCTCCCCTATAGTCCTCTGTTAAGTTTCTCCTGTTCCACATATGAGTGAAAACATATGGTCTTTTCTTGAGATCGCCTCCTCCCTCAATTCCTGTCGTGTTTCTTGTAATGTGCCAGTCCTTTACATCTTCTCACATAAAACTTCTCATTCTAATTTACTTTTTACGTACGGTGCTACCCTCCCAACCAAATGACAAAGTCACTTAGGACTTGAGACCACGTTTCATGTGTAAATGTAAAGCAGCTGCTCTACAAAGACTTCTTTTTATTATTGATAATCATGACAGTAGGGTCGAGTGCTTCCCTAGGGATGGAAAGACTTTGTTCAGCTTCTCAAAGCGCTAGATTTAAATTTTGGAAATAATTTGAGTGAGAAAATTGACTAAAACTGTTTATTTGTTCAACGAGATTTCTTAAAAAGTATCTTCTTCTGGACTTCCATAGAATTGTATTCACTTTTCCCTGTAATAATTTATTGAGAAATGTCATGTTTTCACTATACCGTGAGCCCTTTGAAGACATTAACCATTTTATCCACCTCAGTATTCTTTCCCATATATGACACGGTCAGCCTTCAGCTTCCTATACAGGACAAACAACACATTTTGAACAAATTGATGAGTTGGTGCACATAGCTATACTAGCCTCTACAGAAGATGTAAAAGCAAGACGTATGTTTGTCTGCCACCAACACATTTCAATCCTGTGTGTTTTGTTGAAGAAACAGAACAAATAATAGAAGCAATAGAATAGTAACTTAGTAAACTTTGAATGCATAATGTAAAATACCGACCATGTAAGAATAAAAGAATGTTGTTAAATAGATGTCAAGTTCTTATATCAGCCCAATGGATTAATTTTAAAAATTATGTTTTTTTCTTCCAAGATTTTATTTAAATTCAAGTTAGTTAACATATAGTGTAGTATTGGTTTCAGGAGTGAATTTCAGTGATTGATTACTTACATACAACACTTAGTGCTCATCACAAGTGCCCAGCTTTGTACCCATCACCCATCTAGCCCATCCCCACCTGCCTCCCTCCATCAAACCTCAGTTTGTTCTCTATGGTTAAGAGTCTCTTAGGTTTGCTTCCCTCTTTTTTTCTCCTTCCCCTGTGTTCATCTGTTTTGTTTCTTAAGTTCCACAAGTCAGTGAAATCATATGGTATTTGTCTTTCTCTGACCAACTTATTTCATTTGGCATAATACACTCTAGTTCCATCCACATCATTTCAAGTGGCAAGATTTCATTCTTTTTGATGGTTCGGTAATATTCCATTATATATATATATATATATATATATACACACATATATATCACAGCTTCTTTATCCGTTCATCAGTCAATGGACATTTGGGCTCTTTCCATGATTTGGTGATTCAAAGGGGCACATACACCCCGATGTTTATAGCAGCATTATTAACAATAGCCAAGCTATGGAGAGAACCTCAATGTTCCATCTGAGTAATAGTTCATTATATATATGTGTGTGTATGTGTGTGTGTGTGTGTGTGTGTATAACTCAAAGAAATACGAGTTGTACTCAGCCATCAAAAAGAATGAAACCTTGCCATTTGCAGTGATGTGGGTGGGACTACAGTGTACTATGTTAAGTGAAATAAGTCAGTCAGAGAAAGACAAACACCATATGATTTCACTCACTTGTGGAATTTAAGAAACAAAACAGATGAACACAGGGGAAAGAAAAAAAGAGGGAGGGAAGCAAACCTAAGAGATTCTTAGCCATACAGAACAAACTGAGGGTTAATGGAGGGAGGTGGGGGGGGACGGGCTAGATGGGTGATGGGTACAAAGGAGGGCACTTGTGATGAGCACTGGGTGTTACATGTGAGCGATGAATTTAGAATCACTAAATTCTACACCAGAAGCCAATTTTACCATATGTGTTAACTAACTAGAATTTAAACAAAAACTTGTAAAAATTATATATTTCCTATACTTAATTTTGTTTGAAAGTCACTGTAGTTAATAAACCACAGTAAAAAAATTCATCAAACATACCTGGAGTTAGACATTTGTGAGGCATTTGTAATGTATGTAAAGTAAAATATGCAAACTTTTAAAAATCAGATTTACTGACACTTAAAGGAAACTAAACAATAACTCATTTGATTACAGTTTTTGTATAATCTTGCCTAGGGTGTAGAAACATAACAATTAAATAAGTCTATAAATTCTTCCCAACTGAAATGAAGAGTAAGACATTTTCTTGTACTTAAGATATTCAAGTAAAAAATGAGAAAAGGGTCTTTGTTATAGTAAGGGAAATCTGGAAGACCTATAGGGTAATATTTTTAAAAAGCCATTTCAGCTATGAGGCTGTAAGGTTGAGAAAATTAAAGTTTTATTATATTACATGATAATTTGGTAGTAACTTTATCCTCACATAGCACTACTATTTTCATTAAATAAATATAGTCCAAGCAGTACTTACCTCAAGATGATTTATTTTATTAAACACAATATACTTATTATGAAGGACTCATTAATCACTTCTTCCACATACATGGAAAACTGCTATCATCATCAATTTTCATTCATATTACCCTGATGTGAATAACTTTGAATAACATTTTGCTAAAAAATATTCAAGTACAATTGTGTCCCCCGATCTATATTCACTTCATAGCCAATCTGTGCCAAAGGGTTATTGATAATGAATGTTAGAATGCTTTGCTGCTCCACTAACTGGAGTGACCTTCACTGAGTTACTCAGTTTTTGCACTTTAATACATATTTCTATCTGTACATAGAAATGACGTATAGAAGAGACTTCAGTGTTGGCTCACAACCTTGAGAGTTCCTTGGGTGAAATTTGAAACTGGCTGTCATACACAGAGGGCAAGGAGAAACTGAAGAAGCAGACACTCCAGATTGGTAGGTGGCAGTTTTAATAAGCAAGGGGACTTACTTACAAGGCTTCTCTTAATAGGCAACTGCAAGACAAGTAGATTTGAGTACCCACCTGTCAGAATCTTAAGAGTTTATACTGAGACTTTAACAGGGTTCAGTCACATATACCAAGCAGATGCTCTTAATAACATTTCTCCCTGAAGGCTGCTTTCTTGAAGTGGCTCCTGATATGGGAACAGTGGACAGACCTTATATTCCAAGGACAGAAGAGGGAATAAAATGTCTCTCATTGTCCACGTCCAGCTCTGAGGTCAACCAGAAGTTCTTCTGATGACCTCCTCCAACACTCACCTATCACCTGGTCCTATTCTTCTGTTGTGCATGTGAAGAAACAAGCCCAAGGAAGGTCAGTCTAAGGAATATTTCAAACCCACTGAAATTTCTAGGAAAATACTATGTAAGCTAAAATGTATAATAATTATGTAAATAAATGACCCTGAATTAGATTAATTTCATTCTTTAAAAGAGAAATGTAGTATTCCTCTTGTGAATTCAAATATACTGGAATGTATATAAATATATGTTTTATTGGTGTCTTTTAATAGTGTATTTTACGTGACTCTTCATACACAGGTCATTTCTCCACCATCAAATATGCTGACATTTAAGACATTCACTGTCGATATCTTATTTCCTTTATCCTACAATTTCAGTCAAAATTTCAGTCCAAAAATAAATGGACGAGAAGTTAATTAAAGCAAATAGTTGTGGAAGATTCATAATATATTTTTCCATTATGTTCTACGGAGAGAAACGAAGCGCCTTACTCATATGCCTTAGTGTTCTGCCTACTTATCCAAAAACAAGGACTGTTCAATATTTATTAAGCCCCAATAACATGTACTGTGCTAGGTATTCCAACGGATGCTAAAAATAAGGCATGAGCCCTGGGGAAACACAGTCTCTAATAGGAGAAATAAATAAGTACTGTGTTCAAATTCTAAGGCGAGAATTACAAGTGGTTTATGACAGTTAAGATAAAGAGCTTATGGGAATTTAAAGGAGGGACAGGTCAGACCAAATAGGAAAAATCAGGAAATGAAGGCTAAACATAGAAGATGAGACCTGAGTAGAATTTCCAGAGCAAGTGCTTGTAAGGAAAGGTACATACTAAGCAAATTGAGAGGAAATGAAAAAGTTATCACGTTTCAGCAGCTTCAGGAGATCCAGATTTCCTAAAAGACAGAGGAGTGACTGGAAAAAAGGAATGGATCGGTGCATCCACCTAAACTATTTTTCCCAGCTGCTGCTTCTCTTTACCATATATTTTAATATTTATAATAAATTTAACAGCTTTCTGAATAGAAAAAGCAGCACTCCTGACTAGGAGCCAGAATCTCGAGGCTCCACCTCCTCCCAGTTGAATAAAACTGAATATTTTGATTTGATGAATCATATATACTGGAAAACTTTGAGCCTGATGCAGTAAATGCATGAGCACGGTCAGGCAGTCCTTCCTTGAAATCAAGACTCGGAGATGTGTGATTTTTGGCTGATAATGACATAAGCAATTATGTTCTGCCTTAGAACTTTCCTATGCATTTTTTACCTGTAACCCTCTAAATCAGCTCTTCTCAAACTTTAATGCGCACAATACCACTTGAGGTTCCGGTTAACCTGGGGAATCAGTTTCAGTAGGTCTGGGGTGGGGCCTGAGATTCTGCATTTCTAATGAGTTCATCGGTGCTGCTGCGGCCGCCACCCTGTGGGCCTCTTTCGAGTACAAAGGCCAAAAGCGAGGTTTCCCAGCCAGCAGTATCAGTATCACCTGGGGCCTTGATAGACGTGAAATGCAAATTTTTTTTTGCATCCCCGCCCCCCCACACCAGATATACGGAATAAGAACACTAGGATGAGACCCAACAACTTGTTTTAACAAGCGCTTCCAGGTGATGTCAGTGGTTTCCGAACAAGATTGCACACTTCAGTCACCTGGGGGGTGGGGAGGGTTAAATACTGTTGGGCATCGGGCTTTCTAAAAGCTGTACCAGGTGATTTAAATATGCAGTTAAAATTTAGAAGCCCATAAAGCAGACAACTGAACTTGGATGGGCCTTATTTTCCGCCTGTGAAAACGTGGGTAAAATCCACGCCAGTTTCTTCCTTCGCTTCCAAATTTTGGCATCTCCACCCAGTCTTAGTCCGCCAAAATCCCAGTTTGGCCTCCGGGACCCAGCCTCCCCTCCCCGTGTCCCACGGCCTCTGCGCGAGAACTGGGGGTCCGACCGGCGGCCAGCCGGAGCACCAGCCACGTAGCCTCACGTTCCGGCACCGCCCGCACCTACGTGGCTCCAGGATCCAGCCCCCGGGGGCTCGCAGGACGGCGCCGGAGCGGGACGCGCATGCGCTCCGTGTCCGCCAGGCCCCGGCTCCGAGTAACGGACTCGAGCTCCCCCCACCGGAAGTGGGCGGCCGCGCGGCGGGAGGAGCCGGCTGAACTGTGGCGGCTGCGGGCCGTGGGCTCCGGGTCCGAGGGGATTGCGCTTGCCTCCCCGCGTCATGGCAAAGGCCGCGGACGTGGTGTGGCTGCTCCTGGGCCCCACGGCGCTGTGCTTCTCCCTGCTCGGCGCCCGGACGGCCTCGGCGTCCAAGTCGGTGACGGCCCACTTGGCCGCGAAGTGGCCGGAGACCCCGCTGCTGCTGGAGGCCAGGTGGGTGCGGGCCGGCCTCTCCGCCGAGCCGAGCGCGGAGGGAGGGAGGGTCGGCGGGGTCCCTCGGCCCGGATCTCGCCGCCTGCGGGCCCTCCAGCTCCCTGCCCCGCTGCTGCGGGCTGGGGCGCTGGAGCATCCCCTCCTCTCCTGCTACCCCGTGCGCGGCGCTCACTTGCAATTCCTTTTCCCCGCAGTTCGTACTGTGCCTCACCCACGTTTTTTCAAACTTCAGGGCCTCTGTTCAATTCGTCTGGATCTCATTCACCAGAAAGAAGAGGAGGAATGGGAGCTGGAGTGTGGTGGTTAATGCAGGCACTTCCACTGATCTAGGGCAGTTCTTTTTAGGAAACGGTCTTGGAAGCACCTAGTGTCATAATAACACCATTGATTAGCTTCCTGTGGAGAAGGTAGCTTTCCCCCCACCCCCCGCAAGCTGTTTCTTCCCGAATCTCCTCCACTGAAGTTAGTTCATATCACTTTGCAGAAACAAAAGTTGTAGCTGTTGACTTTTGCATAGTATTCGATAAGTTAAACAGAATCTTAAAGTTCCTTTCGTTGGTTAGGATGAACTTTTAACTCCCGTTGCTTTTGTCAGTTCAAAGAAACAGCGTATGGTCCTAAAAAGAGACTCCGTCACCTGGCACCACGTTGCACGTATAAGATAAAGTTTTTTTTTTTTTCAATTGAGATGTAATTAACACAACATATTAGTTTCAGGTGTACAACGTAACGTTCAGTATATGAATTGCGAATTGATCTCAGCGATAAGTCTGGTTAACATCCGTCACCTGACATGGAGCCAAAAGGTTTTTGTTTTTTTTCGTGTTGAGAACTTTTAACGTTTCTCTTAGCAACTTTCAAATATGCAATACAGTTCTAGTCACTGTAGTCACATGACTTACAACAGAAAGTTTGTACCTGTTAACCTTAAAATGTTATTTTACCAGCAAAAACTGGATTTATTCGGGAATAATAGAGAATTGCAAATAGGGACAAGCAAAATATGGCATAACCGAAGGCAAGTCTAACAGAGGAGAGGAACATTATTTTACGCAGAAGGAGAAAGTTTGGAGGGCTGGTTTTGAACAAAAGTCCTTTGGAGAAAAGCCAGAGCCCAATGTGATGAGTTTCTCTTTGGCTGAGTAGCAGGACTAGTCAATTTCTTGTAGGAGATGCAATATACCTTCTTGTCTCTGTTGGGGCCTGTAATTGATGATTTCTGCTGAAAACTTTGTTAGAAGTCTGTAATTGACGTTGAGTGGTACATCTTCCGCCACCCCAAGTCCACTTGAGTGAGGTTTCTCTTTAATACTCCCATTTCATCGTTGTGATCAGAATCTTTCCTTGAAAGCATTGCCGACCAAAAGTCAGGTTTTTCGTTTTTAGTGGTTTTGTCCCTCAGTGCCAGAAAGGATCTTTCCTGATTGTCTTGTCCCTACATAAGAGGGAAAGTTCATAGCGAGTGGAAACCACTTAAGGCCACATTGGAGTAACAGGCAAGGTTAGGAGTGGAACTCTGAGGCACTTTTCCATCTAAAGTCTGTATCATTTCAGGATAGTATTGGAGATCCTCCCTCCGAATTGGGTACATCATTTTTATAAAGGTTTGACAGGCAGCTAAACACAAAAAATAATTATGTGAAAACAGAAGAAGGAACATAACTTCCAAATTGTGTGATGCTTCCAAACCTGGACCACAAGGTGTCCAGCTGAAAGGGTTTATTGGCACTTAATTCCAACGTAGGGGAGAAAAGGTCTCCTTTGGAGACCCAACTATGGAGACATCCTGGAAGTCCCTACTTACAGTAGCCATGAAAGCAAAGTAGCGAACACTGTAAGGATCAACCAAGTGCATTTGAGAAGATTCCATGCAGGTAAAAAACAGGCAATAACTAACGAAATTTTTGCAAAGCCAGCGAAACTTCAAAGATGTATTAAAACAGTATTTTTATCTCAAAAGAACCATTTGAAAATAAATTACCCAGCAATAAAGCCTGTAAGGTTGCAAATTCAGAAACCATGAATTTGGGTGAGAATTCAGAATCAGATAATTGTTCAGATGAAAGATGAATTCTGAACCTTCAACCCAACCCTTCAGAAAAAGCAAGTGAAAATTTAATTTGTTCCGGGATCATGATGAGGCTGTTGCTGAAAGGCCCTAATCATAGAAGAGGTTTTCTCCCTTTTACGAAGGTTTGGGAAATGCACACAAGAGCATTTTCTTTCTCTTTATTTATTTATTTATTTATTTTTAGTGTTTATTTTTGAGAGAGAGGGAGAGAGAGAATGAGTGGGGGAGGGGCCGAGAGAGAGGGAGACACAGAATCTGAAGCAGGCTCCAGGCTCCGAGCTGTCAGCACAGAGCCCGATGCGGGGCTCGAACTCACCGAGATCATGACCTGAGCAAAGTCAGCCGCTTAACCGACTGAGCCACCTAGGACCCCCTAGACCATTTCCTTTCTACGAAAGAGATGGTAGAAGCAAACAGTGAGGAAAAGGTACACAGGCCTGGTCGGGATATGTTGAGAAAGCTGTATTGTCAGATGTCCTGTGCTTTCATTCCAGGAAATCTTTACTTGCAGGTCACCAGATGGTGTGCAGGTCTGGTGGGGTTTGGTGATTTCTCTAGATGTGTCACGCAAATCCAAGAGCCTATTCCTCGGAGTTTGGTGCCACCAAGATTAGCGGTTCCTGATAAGAGCCTTTTCAGCAGGACTGAATAGTCTTTGTAGAGGTGCCCTTTCCAGTTTGCAAGATGAGATGCTTAAGGTCATTGTCTTCTGGGAACGTGCTTTGAAAAAGATCACTCTACCAAAGCATGACTATTTTTCATAGAAGTCATTAGACCTTTGCAATCTTGAAGTATAGCTCCTCTTCTATCTACTGTAGGTCAAAGGAGGTACAGGGCCCAAGTGGATTGGGCATCTGTAACTATCTCAAATGACGAGAGTCTAGGAGTTTCAAAGGGGTGGATCCAAGATTTAGAGGAACCAATGGCAGTGCTTTTGGCCAAGGTAATTTAGGATCTCTACAAATTTTTACCAGTTGAGGGTTAATAGTATTGTTAATATGTTCGACTAACCCTGAGGACAGTCTGCACAATGACGGTGTTGTAAAACTGGCGAAACAGCACACACTTGTCAAGGCACCTGACCGCTAAAGTGGGTTCCCAATCACTATGAAATTTGAGAGGGTTCCCCAGTTAGGGATAATTTTGTGTGACAGAATTTTTAGCCAGAGAAGCAGCAGCAGCCTCTCTGGAAGGGAAAGCTTCAGTCCCGTGAGGAAACATGTAGATCGTTACTAAAACATGTTTCTATCTATGCAATGGCAAAGTCGTGTGAAATCCATCTGTGCAAACAGGTTACTCTGGGTTGTGTTTTAGACAGGTGGGGCAAGTGATGTAGGCACTTTGTGCGACCTCATTAATATTGGTTCCCCACCAATATTCGTTCATGAATGCTATTATTCTGTCAGTAGACCACAATGGTTTAATGCATGTATAGCGGTAAGTATAGGAACTTTAGAATTTCTGGTAGGGCCAGATTGTTACTTGGTCCAAACCAGAAGTCTCTATTCTTACTGAACCAACAATTATTAGATTTCCAATATTTTTCCCTCTCTGGGGCAATTGTTGGGTGTCTTCTGTCAGTCTTTCTGAATTATCATTTGGCAGGACCATAATAGAAGTTTGATTATGAGTTTCTTTGAGAGCAGTGTTTCGGGAAGAAATATCCGTGAGATGGTTTTCTTTGGCCTCCAGGCAGTTGACTGTGGCATGCCCGGGAACCTCAATAATAGAATAGCCAGACGAAGTGTGGTATCCAACCAATTTTGGACATAAGAACCATTTTAAAATTTATCCCTATTGGAGGTAAGGAAACTTTGTTTCCATAATCCAAAGTCGTGAGCTACCCCAAAGGCATACCAGTTTTCAGGATAAACGTTTGAGGTTTTGCCCTTGGCCAAAATACAAGGACGGTTAAAAGGGATTCCATGATTATTTGGTCAGTGGCAGGAATGTCTCTGAAGCGAGGGTGATATCCCTGTGTCACAGGGTCTAATTGTTGGTTGTCATACCCTATGTTTTTGGGTGAGTGCTCCCAAGGGTGTTCCCTCCCTTCTCCCATACAAAGAGGAAAAAGGAAAGTTGATAATTAGGATGTCTGAGGGCTGGTGGGTTTATTAGGCTTTTCTTTAAAGTTCCCAAAGCTAGGTCTTCCTGATTTTTCCAAATAATAGGGTGAGGTTTTATATTTTTTATTAAAACATAGAGATCGAGCCATAAGAGAGAAGTTTGGAATCCAGTTTCGACAGTAGCCAGCCAGTTCAAGAAAAACTCCTATTTGGCACGTAGTTTTAGGTTTTGGAAAGTTTGGAAAGCCTTGAAGTCTCCTTGGATCCAAATGTTCTGAGGTCAGATGCCCTAAGTATCAAATTTGAGTTTGAGCAAATACCAGTTTTTCTTTGGAGTCTTTATTTTACTTTAAGGCCAAGAGTTTTTAACAAGTGGATACTGTTTTCCTGTGAAGTGGTTTAAGAAGGGGAGCAGACTGGAAAACAGTGTGGAGGTTCCTCAGAAAATTAACAATAGAACTAACTCCTCTATGACCCAGCAATAGCACTGCTGGGGATCTACCCAAGGGATACAGAAATGCTAATGCATAGGGGCACATGTACCCCAATGTTCATAGCAGCACTTTCAACAATAGCCAAATCATGGAAAGAGTCTAAATGTCCATCAACTGATGAATGGATCAGGAAGATGTGGTTTATCTATACAATGGAATACTACATGGCCATGAGAAAGAATGAAATCTGACCATTCGTAGCAAAGTGGATGGTGTCATGCTCAGCGAAATAAGTCAGGCGGAGAAGGACAGATACCATATGTTTTCACTCATATATGGAACAGGTGAAACTTAACAGAGGACCTTGGGGGAGGGGAAGGGGAAAAATTAGTTAAGGAGAGGGAGGGAGGCCAACCATAAGAGACTCTAAAATACTGGGAACAAACTGAGGGTTGATGGGGGAGGGGGAGAGGGGAAAATGGGTGATGGGCATGGAGGAGGGCACTTGTTGGGATGAGCACTGGGTGTTATATGGAAACCAACTAGACAATAAACTATAATTAAAAAAAGGAAAAAAAAACATAGCATGTTAAACCTATTTAAAAAAAAGGGGGGGGAGCAGAAAGGGGCACCTGGGTGGCTCAGTCAGTTAAGTGTCCGGCTTCAGCTCAGGTCATAATCTCATGATTTGTGGGTTCGAGCCCTGCTTTGGGCTCTGTGCTGACAGCTCAGAGCCTGGAGCCTGCTTCCGATTCTGTGTCTCCCTCTTTCTCTGCCCCTCCCCTGCTCACATTCTGTCTTTCAAAAATAAACATTAAAAAAGAAGGGGGGGGAGCAGAGAAACAAATCATCTAGGTACTTAGGTACTGTAACGAAGTAGAGCCTGCAGAAAACTTGCCATTCAAATCAGCTTCTAAGGTTTGTGAAAAGAAGGGCTCTTTGAAACGCTGGGCCATTACTGTCCAAGTGTATTTCCATTCTTCCTAAGTGAAAGCAACTGGATGACTAAAGAATACACTGCATAGATTAACTACAGTGAAACATTTGCATCCGGTGGGAATGGATGTCAGCATATGGGTCAGGAACAACGGGGTGCCAGGGGTTAACAATGTCATTTATTGCTCAGAGGTCCTAGACAGACCATCCTTGGCTACTGTGTATTCTCATAGGTAAAATAGGTATATTGTAGGGACTGGTACAGGGGATACTGAGGCCTTGAGCTTTGTAATGTACTATGGGGTTGATGCCTTGAAAGGCTTCTTCATAGGATATTCGTTTTGAGGAATCTGTTTGAATCTTTATGGGAGGTATAATGTGGCTTCTGCCAATGTCAGTTGAAGATCTTGCCCACAGAGGATGGATCTAACAGGGATAAACGATCAGTGCCCTCAGATGTGGCTATAGTTCTGTCAGACTCAGAGCAAATCAAAGCTGTCAAAAGGTCATTCAGTTTACCTATTTTGATTACTATGGTCAAATTCTAGAATTATTTCTCCTTTTGGGAGAAGGGAACTCTGGTATATTTTTCTAAGAAGTCTCAGCCCAATAAATGAAGAGCAGCAGAGGAACTAAGGAGAAAGGTATGTGTATCAGAGCACTTAGACAAAAGGGAATAGGTTCAGAGGCCGTGTTATAAACCTGTTGAGGCTTATTAGAGACCCCTGGTATCTGAACCATTTCAGTACTCCAGGGCAGGGGCTGCTTTTTAGCAGGGGGTTGAGCACTAAGAGTGTACTTCTGGTGTCAATAAAGACAGAGAGCTGCATTGTCGATCTGGAGAGTGGTTTCTCTGAGTTAAGTGGGAAGACTGGGAAGAGCCTCCGTTACTCCTCAGAACCCTGTTCTTGGAAATTAGGAAGACACTGGGGATATTGAGTAGGGGGCTGAAGGTGCCTGGAGTGCTTAAGCTGGCAACAGTGGG
>CM053574.1:118971126-119004647 GCA_028646485.1 Cryptoprocta ferox | reverse complement strand
ACTCATAGGTCTAACAGGAGAAACCTAACAGAGGACCATGGGGAGGGGAAGGGGGGGGGAAGAGTTAGGGAGAGGGAGGGAGGCAAATCATAAGAGAGTCTTGAATACCAAGAACAAACTGAGGGCTGAAGGGGGAGGGAGAAAGGGGAAGGGGGGTGATGGGCATGGAGGGGTCACTTGTGGGGAAGAGCACTGGGTGTTATATGGAAACCAACTTGACAATAAACTATAAAAATAGTAAAAAAATTAAAAAAAATAACTTCTGTCATAAAGAATACTCATGTCTTCATGAGTAGAATGTTTGTAGAAATAAGAACATTAAAGGCTCTTTGGGTAAGAATGCAGAAGGTGATGAGAGACCTGTTTTTGGAAACAAAGAAAGATGATCCTTGTTTTGTAGAGGCAGAAAAGGGGCTGAATAGGATTCTACAGTTGTGTGGAAAACCGTACTTGCAGTCAATGAACTTGAATAGCTAACTAAGAAGATTGCCAAGCAAAGCATTAAAGGTATACCCCTGGTTTCGCCTTGTTTATAGTAAAATGCAAGACGACGGAGAGAAATTGAAGAAGGTGCTGTTCAAAAAAAGGAAGCAGCACTTGATAATTTGGGAGTTTCTCCTCCTGCCCAGGTGGCAAAGACTGTTAAAATGAGGAAACCTAGTGTTGAGGATGCATGCTTCGGAAAGACCAACTTTGTGGCTGGTCAGTCTTTTTCTGTATAGGTTAGACTCGTAACTCATGGGTCCACTCTACTGTCTCGGTAGAAGCTGGGAATAGAGGTAGACTTATCCAGGCTGGATCTGTGGAAGGTTCCTCTGGCACGGCCCTGGTGAGATCTACTAAAGACCCACAAGGATTTTGATCATATCAGCAGAAACATTGCCAAAAGAGACAGAGACAGGATGAAATGAGAGATGGCTGTCAAGCTTTCAAAATTTCATAGGCAGGAAATTGGCTGATAAACTACTTGGCTGCAAATACACAAACATGTTTCCTTCAAGAAAAAGGAAGAATGACCCTGAGGGCAGAGCCATGGCCGGTGGCACAGAGAGTGGAGCAGCAAGCCACTGAAGGTTCTGCTCACAACCTGAAACCTGACAGAATTTGTCCTGCTGTATTCTGAACTTGTTTGGGACTGGTAACTCCTTTATTTTTTTGTAATTTCTACCTTTTGGAATTGGAATGTCTTTGGAATTTGAAATGCATATCTCAGCACTGCATTTTTGGAAGCAGACAACTTGTTTTCTAGTTCACAGTTCCACATATGGAGAAGAATTTTGCCCTAGGATGGAGCATACCCAGTGTCTCACTCATACCTCGTTTAAATGGTTTACATGATGAGATTTGAGACTTCTGGTGGTATTTACTTGGGCTTTTGGTTTAGAGATGATGCTCTAATGGGTTGAGATTACATTGGGGGGTTTTGGGATAGGATGTATGCATTTCATATGTGGGACAGATGTGGATTCTGGGGAGCCTAGGGTGGACTTCGGTGGCGTGAATGGTGGCCCCCCAAAAGATAGGTCTAGATCCTGACCTGTGGAACCTATTGTGTAACCCTGACACCAAGATTTTAGACTTCTTAGAACTATGAGAATAAATTTCTCTCGTTTTAAGCCACTATGTTTGTGGTAATTTGATATGGTAATATAACACTTTACTACAGTCCTTTCTTCATTGATACTGTATTTGTGGACCTACCATATTACTTTCTCCTTGGCTGATTCTTTCCCCTGATAAAACTGATGTCTTTCTAGTATGTTCTCACAACATTTGGTCAATACTCTGTAATAATCCTTATTGCAAGGTATGTATGCTAATCTCTGCTGTAAAATGTGAGGTGTGGGGATAAAAATATTTATTTTGCCAAACCACAGTGCACAAAAGTAGGTGCTCAACAAGTATTAGCAATAAGTCTTAGCTCAGTAGAAGCAATGAGTACTTTTATTCATACTTGTTTTCCCAAGGCTCAGTACACAAGGAGCAGGTGCTCAATAATGTTGATTCAATGGAAGGGACTTCTATTAGGCAATGTCTACTTCAAACCACCATCAGAATTATCTCTACGCTCTTCCTGTACACCTGACCCGTGGAACACTGGTATCATCCCGGGATAATCCAGACAGGGTGCTTAGTGTTACTTCGTGCTCTTACCTGTTGTGAACAAATATAAATTGTCAGCAAGTCCTTTGTTCTATAAACTTCTTCCCACTATAATTTTTATCTAGCAGTCTTGACTTTATACTTTTGAACCAAATCTCTTCTTTATGACAGGGTAGCAGGCTGGAAGCCTATAGTTTCTTTAACCATTGCATTTCTTTTTTGTGTTTTCTAGACTTCATTGTTTTACTCACATCTGGTTTTTAGTGTATCTTTTAATAAAAATTGTAGGAAAATCAAAGTGGTTGAGGGGAACAAGTGTAGAATAGGAAGAATTGAGAGCATTAGGTAGATTGAAGGAGGTTGGGAGATATTTAAGAAACTTAAGAAATTAAGAAATTTAAGAAAACTGTTACCTTTCTGTTTGGGGTGTTCCTTTTTTATTATTTAAAGCATTCATGGGAATTTCTTTCTCCCTCCCCACCCTCCTATCTCTGCCTCTTCTGTCTCTGCCTCTCCTGTCTCTGTCTCTTCTGTCTCTCTCTCCATAGAATCTTTTAGTTCAGCCTAGAAATTTGAGTGCGTATTTTGAGCATGGCCCTGTGACGATGGGTACTGTGTAGGAAGCAAAGGTCCATGAGTATGTCCCCTACCTAAAGAAATTTATAATTTAGTATTATTTGCTAGGGATGATTACAGGCTGATAAGGGTAAAATTTTATAACCTGTAACTTCTACATCTAAACTGCATTTATTGGTGTTGCTCTTGCCAAAAAATATTTTTTGGAATTTCACTTCTAACTACTGTCAAGCTCTTTCATACATATAAACATATTCTATAGAAATCACTTTTTTTCTTTGTGCTAGAATTTTTTGGGAAACAGTGTTATTTGGAGCTAAATATTGTGTAAAACAAGTGAACAAATTGAAAATGCCAGGTTTTTTTTTTTTTTAACCTTTTTAAACTTAAGGCAAGGAGCTGATTTAGATGATCTCTCAAGGATATTTCTTCCTCTAAAATTAATGATGAGTTGCTGGCAAATTGCCTCAGAAAGTAAATTCCAGAAGAGTTGCGCAAGTGCTGAGAGCAGTTGGATGTTGAGGGAATAAGTGTATGCGAAGACTTTCTCAAGGGCTTTGAAGGGTCAGACTTCGATGTGTAAATTCTGCCATCGAGAAGTTTGTGGACCTACCATATTACTTTCTCTTTGGCTGATTCTTTCCCCTGGTAAAACTGAGGTCTGCGTCTGCCCAGCCTCTGAGAGGGTCTGCAGATGTCTCGGCAGGTCCGTTAGGTAGTAAGTGGTGCTCCCTGCTTTGCATAATGTTTTGTACCATTCCTGTCCTTTTCAGATCACATACCCTGTTTATCCCATTATTTCCTCTGCCTTTAGCGTCTCCTTTTTTTTTTTAATGCCATTGAGTTGGTCACCATTAATAGCAAGAGCTGCTTATCCATTGCTTTCACTTCCTGTGCTTGTCATGTTTATGTGGATGACCTAATCAGTTTTCTCCCCTCCTTTTCCCTCTTTAGTGACCAGACTCACAAGAATTACTTTGCATGTGTCTTGAATGTCCTCGTACTTTCCATTCATATTAAGCATTAAAGTTTATGAAGACTCGAGAGAAGGATAAGCTGGGTGGTAACAAATCTGTGCCATCTGTTTGGTGCCTGTTTCCTCTCTCATTTAAACAGTTGAATCTACTTGGTTTGGGTGTCCAGTGGTTCTGTACAGAACTGAATAGCCTTGGGATGCCTGGGTGGCTCAGTCGGCTGAGTGTCTAGCTTCAGCTCAGGTCACGATCTCATGGTTTGTGGGTTCAAGCCCCGCGTCAGGCTTTGCGCTGACATCTCAGAACCTGGAGCCTGTTTTGGATTCTGTGTCTCCCTCTCTCTCTGACCCTCCTGTGTTCACGCTCTGTCTCTGCCTCTCAAAAACAAATAAACGTTAAAAATTTAAAAAAAAAAAAAAACTGAATAGCTTTTCACTTGATTCATTATTTCCAGAAGTTTTAAATGGCTTTGGTCATTTTTTTCTGACCTACATTCTGTGGAAAAATCAGAGTGTCTGGAATTCAAGGCCAAAGATCTAATTCCATATACTAACTTCCTATTTTTTCATTATGGTATTTTCTCTTTTAAATAATAAAAATATTGTCTACATAAATAAGTAGCTAAATAAAAATATTTTTTAAAGTATGAGAGAGAGTGTGAGCAGAGGGGGCAGAGAGAGAGAGAGAGGGAGAGAGAGGGAGGGGGGGGAGAGAGAGAGAGAGAGAGAGAGAGAGAGAGAGAGAGAGAGAGAGAGAGAGAGAACCCAAGCAGGCTTCATGCTGCCAGCGCAGAGCCCAACACGCGGCTTGATCTCATCAACCATGAGATAACGACCTGAGCTGAAATTAAGAGTCAGATGCTTAACTGACTGAGCCGCCCAGGCATCCCTAGATAATATATTTTTTTTCATTTTTCTTAAAGTTTATTTTGAGAGAAGTAGAGCGCAAGCTGAGGAGGGGCAAAAAGAGAGGGGGACAGAGGATCCAAGGCGGGCCCTGCCCGATGTGGGGCTTAAACCCACAAACTGTGAGATCATGACCTAAGCCAAAGTTGGACACTTAGCCAACTGAGCCACCCAGGTGCCCCTAGATAATATTTTTAAAAAGTGTTTATAGAACCAATTTTTGTTGGCAAGATAGGTATCTTTTTTTTTTTTTTTTTACTTTTTACCTTTCTACAACACTCCCTTCATCACCGTTAAATTCCACTTCTCAGTAATTTGCAGTAACATGGACAGAACTAGAGAGTATTATGCTAAGGAAGTCAGCCAGAGAAAGACAAATACCATATGATTCACTCGTGGAGTTTAAGAAAACAAATGAACATAGGGGGACCAAAAAGGAAAACCAAGAAACAGGCTCTTAACTACAGAAAACAAACTCCTAGTTACCAGAGGGGAGGCGGGTGGGGGGAATGGGTAAGCTAGGTGATGGGGATTAACAGTACACTTCCATCATCAGCACTGAGTAATGTGTAGAATTGCTGACTCACCATATTGTACGCCTGAAACTAATATAACACTGTATGTTAACTGGAATTAAAAACAAGAAATTCTACTTCACGGTGGTATTTCACATGGAGAAACTAAGTCCATTTTTTAGTTACAGCTAATAATGAGGAAAAGCTAAAAGTGATTTCTCATGCAGTCTTTTCTGGTCTGTTAGAATGATCTCTCATTAAGAATCATCCATTTGTTCTCTTTCTGCATTAAAATGAAAGTCATGTTAGTTTTTGGATGTTTTTAACTATGTTATAATTTGGTTCTAAGGTATAGTTTCTCATTTCATTTTGCATTCCCATCTATTAACTGATTACTTTTATTTTAATAGTGAATTTATGGCAGAAGAAAGTAATGAAAAATTTTGGCAGTTTTTGGAAACTGTACAAGAATTAGCCATTTATAAGCAAACAGGTAGGTGATGTGCCTATTATAACTTAAAGGTTTGGATTTATGTGCATACATTAGATATGTTTTTAACATTAAGGGTGCAGTGTAAATGCTTAATTGGGTTAGTAAATCTGAATATTAAATTTGACAAGATGTTTTCATGGAAGTTATTCCAAGCATCCATTTCCAAAAAATAAAGGTTTTAATGCTTTATTTTAAGAAAATTCATATAATTGGCAGTGTTTGCATATTGCTTTATAATCAAGGAGAAATAGAAATTGTTGAATTATGGCTTTCTTTGACCTAGATTTATATGAAATAGTATTTGTTTTGCATCTAGTAGTGTTGTTTTATTTTTCATTTTCATTTCACTATCTGGAAGATACAGTGATTCCCACTTTTAAAAATGTATGAATAGATATTACATATGTGTACATACATCTATCTTTAGAATGAATACATGTTTATTAAAGTATTCTTGGGGTGCCTGAGTGGCTCAGTCGGTTAAGCCTCTGACTTCGGCTCAGGTCATGATCTCACGTTCGTGGGTTCGAGCCCTGCGTCAGGCTCTGTGCTGATAAGCTCAGAGCCTGGAGCCTGCTTCAGATTCTGTGTCTCCCTCTCTCTCTGCCCCTGCTCCTCTCATGCTCTCTCTCTCTATCAAAAATAAATAAAACATTAAAATAAAAAAATATTCTTAGAGGTCAGTAAATTAAAGATAATGAAATTAGGTTTTAGCAGCAGAGGTTAAAAGGTTAATGATTATTATAAAGGAAGGTGTTATGAGATAGGTTTAAAAAATAGAGCAGACATGCCTTTAATGATACTTTAAACTGAAATATTTTCAAAACCAAGTAATTTGCTTTTTTAAAAAAAACTTTTGTTACTGAAAATCTTCTTTATTTCATTATGATTATTTGAGTCACAAGAGACACTGTGCACTGCTTTAGGTACTGGGAATACAACCATGAATAAATGTGATCTCTGGTCCCTGGGCCCTGCAGTATTGTGAAGGGGACAGCAGGAGAGAGAACGCTACTGTGAAGGGTTAATTAAGGGCTTCATGGGATGGGGCTGACTCCGACAGGACGCGCATGAGAAAGGGCACTTTCATTATTTCATTATTTCAGAGAGAGCAGGACGGCCTCCTGGTGGTACATTCGGGAGCGGAGTTTGGAAGATGGGGGGCAGCTGGGCGGTAGGGAAGGGAGGAGAGCAGGAGAGGGACTGGAGCGCACAGGGAATTCTGACCACTTAGAAGTCAACTTGCAAATCAATGGGAAACTGTCATCGATTGGCTTTGTATTTGCCCTGACAATTTTGGTTTTGGTATTGAAGGTAAAAATAGACTAGATATAATATGTAAGATTCTCATAGTTAGAAAATCCACCAGATTTTGTGGCTCTCACCTAAGCTCCTAAATGCAGCTATCCCAAATCTTTGGTTCTCAGTACGTACTCTATAGCCGTGCTCAGTGCCATTTTCCACTGGGGAAGCAGTCTGGAAAATTATTCGTAGGAATTTTGAACTCTTTAAGTTGCTTAGATGTATCCACATATTTTACATAAATGAAATGACGTACCTGGACAGTCTGATGGCAGATGATTATTAACAAGTTGGAATATAAGTTTAGGCATATGTAAGCTCTATTTCAAGCATATAATGTAAGAGGTGTGTATTTCAGGGTTGAACCTAAAAGAAATTCTAGTAACTAAGAATTACTAACACTGAAAATATAATTCTATTAGTTATTTATAATGGCAAGAGTCAAATGCGTAAGCTGCATCATTGCCGATGTTGTTAGCTGTAGGAGAGAATGGCATATATGAGGAATTAAATATATCAACGACTGTCAGATTTACTGAATTTACTTCAGGATACTATCCTAGAGGAAACATTTTAAATCCTCAGTTACTTGTAATTTTTTAGGTTGTTGACTCTCCATGAGACCCTGTAAATACTCTTTACTGAAGAATAATTCCGGTGATCTGCTTGCCTAAAAAAGTTGTAAATATTGAAGATTTAACTTTTTGAATATAGGTGCTAGTTTCATGCCATTTAGTGAGAACGCATTACATTATGTTTCAGCAAATTAAGACCTTTTAAACCTTGAGTTGCCTGGTTTTTCAGCCATTTTATATGGTTTTGCTACAGAGTTATGTATTTATCGATGCTTCAAGAATGAAGTGGCATGATATTAGCTAAGCTATGAGTTCTATGTGGTGAGTTAGAAATGTCAGCCAAGGTTTATCTAATTCCAGAGTCCCTATTTATTTTTACTTACTCTTGTGCTCCACATGGAAGAAACTCATTCTCAAAGTCCTTGAAGATTTTTATGGTTTTTACATAAGTAAAGTTGCTTATGTATTTTAAATGGAGATTTTTCAGAAAATGTTATGACATTTCTAATTCAGTTACTTGTAACTGAGAACTGGGTTTGGATAGGAGGATGGTTGCAGTTTGGATGTGTCACATTTGAAATGCTTGTCGAATATCCAAGTGAAGATCTCCCATAAGGTGATAGATGAGGGGAATTTAGGTGGTAAAAATGTAGGCTACAGGGTAGGATTTGGGAGTTGTCAACACGAAGAGGGTAACTAAAGTTGCAGGGAGAAGCTATAGAAGAAGAAAATAGATCCGAAGGGCAGAACCCTGAAGAACATCAATGTTTAAGAACCAACCAGAGGAAGAACTAGAGGGTAGCAACTAGAAGTACCGTAGAGGCAGGTGAAAACTTAGAAAGCGTGATGTCATGAAAGCCAGGAGGATATTGAGTGGTAAGTGATGGATGTTATCAAACACTATAGACAGATTAAATAATGTGAATATTAAGCTTTTAACAACATAAAAATTATTGGTGACTTAGCAGTTTCACGGGTATAGTAATCAAAACTATGGTAGGTTGAGTCTTTCAAGGTTGACTGTGAAGCACGACAAGGTGCTGAACATCACCCATCATCAGGGAAATACAAATCAAAACCACAGGGAGATATCCCCTCACTCCAGTCAGAATGGCTAAAATTAACACAAGAGAGGACACAGAGAAGGTGAACCCTCTTACACTGTTGGTGGGGATGCAAACTGGAAAACAGAATGGAGCTTCCTCAAAAAGTTAAAAAACTGGGGCTCCTGGGCGGCTGCGTCAGTTAAGTGTCCCATTCTTCATCTCCACTCAGGTGGAGAGTTCAAGCCCCATGCTGGGCTCCATGCTGGGTGTGAAGCCTACTAAAAAAAGAAAAATTAAGGTTAAAAATAGAACTACCCTGTGATCCAGCAATTGCACTACTAGGTGTTTACCCAAAGAATACAAAAGTACTAATTTGAAGAGGCACATGCACCCCAATGTTTATAGCAGCATTATCAACAATAGCCAAATTATGGAAAGAGCCCAAATGTCCATCGACTGACAGACGGATAAAGAAGATGTGATGTGTGTGTATACATACACACACAGTGGAATATTACTCAGCCATAAAAAAGAATGAAATCCTGTCCTTTTCAATGATCTGAATGGAGCTAGAGAGTACTATGCTAAATGAAATAAGTCAGAGAAGGATGAATACCATATGATTTCACTCATGTGGAGTTTAAGAAAACAAACATAGGGGAAACAATAAGGAAAACCAAGAAACAGACTCTTAACTATAGAGTTACCAGAGGGGAGGTGGGTGGAGGGATGGGTTAAATAGCTGATGGGGATTAAGAAATGCACTTGACGGGCGCCTGGGTGGCTCAGTCGATTCAGTGTCCGACTTCAGCTCAGGTCATGATCTCATAGTCTGTGAGTTCGAGCCCTGCGTCAGGCTCTGTGCTGACAGCTCAGAGCCTGGAGCCTGCTTCAGATTCTGTGTCTCCTCCTCTCTCTGGCCCTTCCCCGCTCATGCTCTGTCTCTCTCTGTCTCAAATAAACATTTAAAAAAAAAAGAAAAAGAAATGCACTTGTGATGAACACCAGGTGTTGTATATATAAGTGCTGTAAGTGTTCAATCACCTAATTCTACCCCTAGTTGGGGTGAGGGTGGGGGGCAATTGTGAAACAAATAAGATGAATCAGTAGCAGACTATGGAGGCTGCTGCTTTTTACCCCCAAGGTAAAGGTGAGAGTGATTTATGTATATTAAACGCCAATAGGCAAAAATCAAGTAAAACATGAGGCTGAAGAAAGCAGAAGGATATTGAAAGGGCAAAGTTGTTATCAGCATAACGGTTAGTTGGTAAGTCTGGATTGAGTTATTTTAAAACTTCAGCTAAAATAGTCCATCATATCCATCTCATGATTGAGAAGATCTTGCAAGTTAACCCTAAATAACAGATGTGTTCTTTCTATAACCCCCTGACCCCTACCTACATCCATCTCTATCTTGGAGACCTTGACAGTGACAAAACTTGATGTCAGTTGACAGGCACTACTCACATTTGTTTCTGTTGACTGTCTTCTCTGTTTTCATGGAGAACTGATGATCCTTGTTTGACTTATTATATTATTTTATTAATTTTGGCTATTTTTCTGTTGGCCCCGTAGCTATTTTGTCTATTTTAAGATCAGTTTTTAAGATAATGTCTCTAATCTGTGCTGCTTTTTACTGTTGAAGGTGAGTCTTATTTGCATTACTTTTTTATTCTTGAGGGAAGCTAACCATATAACTTCCTGAGAAATCCCCTATAGTTTAAGAAGTAGGAATGAATGAGCACACCTATTCTCATAGAACTCTTTAAAACTACTGTGTTGGGAAAGTATCATGGCCTAGAATGAATAGACTTCCTCATTTCTTAAATATTAATTCCAGAAATGTATTGAAGGCCTACTTTATGTGCCAGGAGCACAAGGGTACAACTAAAAGCCTAGAGAACATTCCTACCTTCACAGCTTATAGCTTAATGGGAGGGACAGCATTATTAAGTTATGAATAATTTTTAATTACAGTTTTGAGAATTGACCTAGAGATAGTTTGGTCCTGTCAGAGTCTATTACAGGATCTGGGCTGGGAGGTCAGGGAAAACACTTTGCACAACCAATGACATTTAAGCCGAGGTGTGCTGAATAGGGGTTGGCCGAACATGCCCTGCCTGCCCTCCTGCATTTCATGTGGAAGGTACAGCGTGTGAAGGCCCAGAGTGGTTAGTCCCCTCTCGCTCTGGGCATTGTGGCATGGTCCCCCATAAGCAGTAATGAGTCGGCTAGTGATCCGTCCTAACCTTCACCGCCATCTGATTTTGTCCACCAGTATTCTTAGTCTTTATCTTTGTATTCTTAAGTATACATACACTTCTACTGCGTGCTCTGTTGGCTTTGGTGATATTCTTTCATTCCCAGCTAATATTTGTGAGGAATCACCGACCTTAGGTTACTTTCCACTTAATTTCCCTTTTATGGCACTTTTGGTGGTGTGCTTTTCTGCATCACCGGAGCGTGCAGCATCTACATAGTCTTCTGTAGACCTCCACTCCTTCATTGATTCTTGTTTCTAGTTAAGTACATTCAGAGCTCACCCTCAAACTTGATGCTGAAGTCCCTCCAATCATTTCCTGGTTATGTGAAGTTTGCTCCCTAGTTGATGCCTCATGAATAACTATCAGGAATGATGACCTTGAGTTCTTCACATGCATGACTGTGTGTGTGCATTTTGTACTTCAGGTTTTTAACTTTAGGGTCCTATAGTTTTACTGGAAAATGCTGCAGTGCTAACCATTCTGAGTCTTCATTCTTAGGTAAATAGATTCATTGTTGCTTTTTAATTCTGGAGAGTTTTCTTGAATTATGGGGTTTTGTTGTTCATTCTGTTGTATTCCCCTGATTCTCTTGGGGATACAGTTATGTATACTATAGATCTCCTTGGCCTGACTTCTGTATCTGTCATTTACTTCGATCTTTTTTTTTCATCTTTTCCTTTATTTCTGATTCATTGTCTTTTCACATTTCCCCTGCATATTCGGTTTTTGTTTTTCCCACTTTTTACTTTGGTGTTACCTCTTGCTTAGTCTGTTTTCTGGTATTCTTTCTTGTTCTTTCCTCAGTTCTTTTCAGAACAATTTTCATATCCCCCTGTATTTTTGTTCTCTCTCTTGAGCTTTTTACCAAGAGGTGTAAAGGGGTTGAGGTTTTTTTCTCTTACTTGCAAGCAAAAAACTTAGCTTCCCACAGTTTCAAGGATCAGACATGAGATATGAGAGTTCTGGATGCTAGATGAAAGACTTTATAACTGACCAAGGGAAATCTCCCCAATGGTCCACAGCTTTCTCTTATCAGCCAGGACCCATTGCAGTATTTCTTAAGACTTCTTACTGACCTGTTCGAAAGGATCTATGGTTGGCATGATAGATCGTATAAACAATTGAATCATAAGTTGCTTGTAATTCTGCGTTATGTACTTCACCCTCTCCTATGCCAGGCAAGCCAAAGTTCTAATGCTTTTCTGGTCTTCTGTCCATAGTGGTAACAGATTTCCTTCCTTTTTCACTCCCATGTAGATATGCATGTCTGTACCTATTGTCTGATGAAGGTCAAACCTTATCTAATCTAAGATAGGTCTTTGTACTTGTCAAAGTTGGTTGGCACCTTTGGCTTACCTGGCAGAGGAGAGGGTGGGGTACACAATGGCAGAATTACAATTACAGACTTGAAGCTGACAGAACCACTGGTGGGAGGGCGCCTGGGTGGCTCAGTCAGTTAAGCGTCCGATTTCGGCTCAGGTCATGATCTCATAGTTCATGGGTTCGAGCCCCGTGTTGGGCTCTGTGCTAACAGCTCAGAGCCTGGAGCCTGCTTCAGATTCTGTGTCCCTCTCTTGGTCTGCCCCTCCCCTGCACATGCTCGCTCGCTCTCACATGCTTGCTCGCGCTCTCTCTCTCTCTCTGTCTCTCTCTCTCTCAAGAATAAATAAACATTTAAAAAAAAAAAAAAAACACTGGTGGGGAAGCCCACTTGTGTGGAGGAGAGTTAACAACTAAGACCCGATTAGGGTAAATGCCTTTGAATGTATTGCCTAGTTCTTGAACTGTAATCTCTTATTTTCTTTTCAATAATAGGCAGCAAAGTAGAGGACCATTTATTGCCTGATTGACCATGCTATTTTGTCAGTATGTTCACTATCAATTTACAAGGACTTCTGTTAATCCTGTCAGTTGACCCATGGGGCTGGGTCTTTTCTCCTCCAAAAATCCGTGTGTCTGTCAGCAACTCACCTCTGTTGTCAGATCTGTCAAGTACTGTGAAGGATCTGAGGTTTTGCCATTTCCAAGCTAAGAGATTAGTTTCGTGGATACTGACAGAAGACCTGAAACCCCGGATGAGAGACAAAGACTTTATCACTCAAAGAAAAAGCAGAACCCACCATGTCCACATTATTTGTGCTGGCTCCCTGAGCCCCAGCTCTCATAGAAAAGCACAGAAGTCAAGGTGGCACCTGTACCCTGAATGAGCAGAGTTAAGGAGAGGAATCAAGAAGGGCCCAGCACCTTTTGAGCAAGCAGTAAATAATGTAGCAGTCAGCAGACAGTCAGGTCTCCATCACCGCCCCTGGAATTTCTCCATTCAGACAGTACCCTTTCCTCCTCCCCAAGGACAGTGTCTCTAGTCGCATGTCCCTTTTGTCCTCTCTTTTCACATCTAGGAACTGTGATCTGTGGGTAAAGATCTGGGTTTGCCCCAGCTCGGCTCTCTTAATGAAGTTTCCGTCAATTACTTAGCACCAAGGAGTAAAGGAGAGAAGACGTGAGCAGGGAATGTCTAGGGGCGTCTGCCCCAGTTGGCTCCAGGGCTGCTGTGCTCCTACCTGACCACGTCTGCTGACCCCGTGGCAACAGTGCGGGTGATAATTACACCTCAGGTGGTGTAGAGAAAAGAAAAGGGCAAAAATAGATAGTTCTTTCCCTGGTTATTCCAGGAGTGTCACCAGGCCCTCTTCAGCTCTCAGCTTCTGTTCTCCTTGGCCCTCTCCATCAGAAAGATCGGTCCCCCCCGGGGTGTCCAAGAGTTCTTAAATTCTAGGATTCATCCTTCTCTTTGGTGTCTTCAGGATCTTTGGAGATGGGTTTAGAGGAGGAAACCAGCTTCAGGTTACTTGTTCTATACAAGAAGACATTTCTCTTCTTTAAAGGTCTGTTTCAAATTCTGTCTCCTAAAGTATTCTGGACACACTGATTGCATTTGGCTATGTGCACTAAATCTGAGTAGAGTTTGTTTATACATGTCACTTAAAATTTATTAGCGATCATATTCTTTAATTTGTGTGTGCTATTCATAGTCTCCTCTTAAATGGTAGGTAGGGCCTGTATCTTTTCCATAACCTTGGAGTGAATTGACCTGATACGCTGACATCTTCCAAATAGATTATAATTGCAATATTATTTTCACCTGGAGTTACATTGATTGTCCCTGTCCCTCACTGGAAGATCCAAATGAAGTTAATAAAACAGGTCTTGATTTTCCACTTTTCTCTAACCCCACCCACAACCAAGTTAGTAAGTTAGTTTTACAGTAGAGGTGTGCCAATGTGTTGAAAATGAAATAACATCCTTTTATTTTGAAATTTTTTTATAGAATCTGCTTATTCTTATTACAACTTAATCCTGAAGAAAGCTGGACAATTCTTAGACAATTTACATATCAATCTCTTAAAGTTTGCTTTCTCTATAAGGGCATACTCACCAACTATTCAGATGTTTCAACAGGTATGTAAATACCCAGACTATAGTTGACAAAGAAACATGCTTGTAATATGCATAAATCTATCTTAATATGAGTATCTTTGGTTCAGAAGGATCTACAAACTTACAATACCTGGTTCCATAGTCTATCATTGATTATGTTATCATTGTTATTGATTGGTAATTGAATATATTATAATTTTATGGTTTTGTGGAATAAGGAAATTATGAGGACAAATCATTATTGAAATGAACTGTAATGAAAATTTTAATGTGATGGATTTTTTTCAGTAAATTTGAAGCGTGTATTTCCTACAAGAAGGTTGATTTTTGTTAAAGTATTTGATTTTGTCTGCATATATTTTTTACTTTAATTAGAGCAATAACTTAGTAGCTGATGAGTTATTTTAATTAAAGGAATGTGTGAGTTTTAAAGATCATATTGTAATTATCAACTACTGTAGCTAAATATAATCTTTGAAATTTTAGATTGCAGCTGATGAGCCCCCGCCAGATGGCTGTGACGCATTTGTGGTTATCCATAAAAAACACACCTGTAAAATTAATGAGATTAAAAAGCTGCTGAAGAAGGCTACTTCGAGGTAAGTTAATGATAGCCTTTAGTGAACGATGTGGTTTATAAAAAGAGATGAGGATTGAAGTAGCAGAAACTTCTTATAATAAGCAATGTCTTCGTTATTAAAAATTTTTATTAAAGCATGTGCTCTGGATTGAGAAAACTGAAGCTGAACTGGTAGTTCAAATCCTTTCAGTATTTTGTCTCAATTAGCTTTTGATTTGAGACTATAAATTATATCAAAATACCTTAAAATACATGAAATATGTTTTATATAATCATAAAATGTTTTCTCAAACACACAAAACTGTGTATTTATTTGGGTTCTCTTTAGTTTTTAAGTTTATTTATTTTGTGAGAGAGTGAGAGAGCGAGCGAGAAAGAGAGAGAATCCCAAGCGGGCTTTGTGCTGATGGTGTGGAGCCCAGTGCGTGGCTGGATCCCATGACCCTGGGATCATGACCTGAGTCTAAACGGAGTTGGAGGCCCAACCTACTGAGCCATCCAGGCACTCCTGGCCTCTGTCTCTTTAAACCTAATGTATAACCTGGGAATAAAAAATTAATAATACAAACAGTAATACAGAGTATAGAGTTGCATTGTTATGATGTATTATTCAAAACTTTCTTTTTTTTACTTCCCAGTATTTAATACAAAAGGATATGGACAGTCAGAAGGAAATTATTAATTTATTAGTGCCGGTGGATGTTTTAGTTCCTGATTTATCTACACTTTCAAAAGTATTAAAGTTTCTCTAATTTAGAAAGAGGTCTTTATATGTTAAACAGTAATAAATATATAGTAATTTTTATCAGTACTTCTCTTATTTGTTGGAAACCTTTTAAAATATTTTCTTGTATTAATTTTAATATACAGAAGGCTTTTTATTGTGTAGGCAAATTTTGTGTGTGTTTTTATACTTAGTTTTTCCAAACTGAGTGAGAGATTCCACTAAATTCTGCAGTAGCTTTCCTAAAATTTTTCCTTTCATTGTACCTTAAACTTTTAATCCATTAATTTTAAACTTTTAATTCATGTAATTTATTGTTATCAAAGGTAAGGAGCCTGTCATATCTTTTTCCTGTCAGGTGGCTGGTCAATTAAATACTCATTATGGTTACCTTATGCTCTATGGCATAGCTATTCTGTATATTTCCTGTTTCTTATAGCGATGCCATGCTGTTTTAGTATTTGTTTTAGAATGTATTCTGATATCTAACAATACAATTTCATTGCTGCTTTATTTCCTCCAAATCTTTTAGTTTTATGTGTTTATTAATGCTTTCAAATTAACACTAGAGTCCTTTTTCTCCTGTCAAATTGCCTCCCTAAAAATTAGCATTGGTAGAATTTTGGTTAGAATTATGAGGGGCACCTGGGTGGCTCAGTCGATTAAGCATCTGAATCTTGATTTCAGCTCAGGTCATGATCTTTCAGTTCTTGGGATTGAGCCTCACGTCAGGCTCCACACTGACAGCTCGGAGCCTGCTTTGGATTCTCTTTCTCTTTCTCTGTCTGCCTCTCCCCCATTCACACCCTCTCTCTCTCTCAAAATAAATTAAAAAAGAACAATTGAATCTTTATTATACTGGGTCTCTCCACAGATGACATGGTATGTCTTTCATTCATACTGTCTTTTTTTAAAATGTTAACATTTTGTAATTTTCCGTGTTTTTAAAATCAGAAATAGTGGGGCACCTGGGTGGCTTGGTCAGTTAAGCGTCTGAATCTTGGTTTTGGCTCAGGTCATGATGTCACCATTTGTGGGACCGAGCCCCAAAAGCTGTCAGCACGGAGCCACATTAGGATTCTCTCTCTCTCTCTTTCTCTCTCTGCCCCTCTGTCACTCTTCCATGTGCACACTCTCTCAAAATAAATTTTTAAGATAAGATCAATTACTTTTTTATCTGTCGAGATGAATGCAAGGTTTTATCGTTGGATACACTGTGTATTATGGTAACATGTGAAACTATTATACGGTCTTTGCATTTGTTACTGGTGTGAGATTATCTTAATTTCTGTTAAATTAAGATTGCTTATGTTTTCATTAAGCTTCATGCTTTTAATAGATGAGATAATAGATGAGATTAGCTATTTAAATTATTAACGCGATCTTTTCCTTTTCTTCTTCTTTTTTTTTTTTTTAAGAGAGAGCGAACGGGAGAGGAGCAGTGAGGTGGGGGGTGGGGGGGGAGAGAGAGAGAGAGAGAGAGAGAGAGAGAGAGAGAGAATCTAAGCAGGCTCCACACTCAGCACAGAGCCCAACACAGGGCTTTAATTCCATGCCCCTGAGACCATGACCTGAGATAAAATCAGGAGTCGGGTGCTCAACTGACTGAGCCACCCAGGCTAATGCCACCTTTTTTTTTTTTTAATCATTCTAGCTTCATATAGTATATTAGACAATCTATCATGTTATTTCTGTAAAATCTGATATTTTACATATACATATCGTTGAAAATGAGCAATCATAGAAATTATCAATTCCTTTTTTAAAATATAGCATTTTTTTCTTAAAGAATTTGATCCAGGTATTTTTTTATACTTTCACGCAAGTTTTAGATTGCTTAGCTTCTCTGAAAAGTACCCCCTGCTATGTTTTAGGGGTGTCAGCGCTGAATTTTGTTCTGTTTTTGTTCTTTATGTATAGTCGCCATACAACCTCATCCTAGGTTCAGGTGCACCGCAGAGTAACTCAGCAAACTGTACGGTATGCAGCGCTCCCTGTGAGAAGTGTGGTTGCCCTGTCACCGTGCAGCGTGACTAGAGGGTCCCGGCTGTAGTCCTTCTGCTGTACTTGTCGTCTCCATGGCTGACTTACTTTATACCTACAAGTTTGCACCTCCTCACCCCCTTCCCCTGTTCTGCCCGGACCCCCACTCTTCTCCTGCAGCCCCCATTTTGTTCTGTGGATTGATCCATCTGTGGCTGATTCTTTTGTTTGTTTTTCTAGATTCCACATATAACTGAAGTCATATGGTATTTATCTTTGTCTTATTTCACTTAATACCTGCTAGGTCCATCTCTGTGGTCACAAATGGCAGAATCTTCAAGTCCTTTGTAGCTTTAATATACTAACTGGGACATTGTCAGCCCTCATGCATTTTTTTTTCTTTTCCTAGCGCATTTTAAACACACTTTTTGGTAACTTTCAAAATTCTTAATTTTTGATGGCTGACTTTATAATTTTCTTAAATACTCAATATTTAACTATTAAATCTGAAGTTAAGATGAAGAAAAAGGTTAGCATCAAGGTTTTGGGAGAGGCAGTCTGCAATGGGCCCTCTGAGTCCTTGCATGTTCTTGGTCTGACCAGTAGAGAGGGTCATTTCTCAGGCTTGTGTTTACAGCAGGCAGCCTGGAGGAATGAGGTGATTTTCCCTTTTGGAAAGAAGAGCAGGCTTATTTACTGTTTGGTGTAAGATAGTGGTTCACCAAGTACAGTGTCCCTCAGCCAAAACATACCCTCTATTTGTGTAGTATCCATTTAGGTCCATATTTTGTTGTCCCCTCCATCCCCATGAAATAATAAAAACCTAACTTAGTATTTTGTAAGTAGGGTAAAGTCAACCTTAGATGTTTTATAGTTCTTGACCATTTTATTTTTTTTAACATTTATTTTTGAGAGAGCTAGAACTTGAGCGGAGGAGGGGCAGAGAGAGAGGGAGACACAGAATCTGAAGCAGGCTCCAGGCTCTGAGCTGTCAGCACAGAGCCCCAACATGGGGTTCAAACTCAGGAACTGTGGGATCATGACCTGATCTGAAGTCAGACGCTTAACTGACTGAGCCACCCAGGCACCCCAGTTCTTGACCATTTTAGACACTAGCGTATGATGTTGACAAACTGTGGCTTTCTGGGAAAGAAAGGACAAGGACCCTATGGTTTGGTGAAGACAAAAGTTCAACACTTCTTTTTTTTTTTTTTTCCTACTGCTTTCTCTCTCTCTCTGTCTCTCTCTGTCTCTCTCTGTCTGTGTCTCTGTCTGCCATTTGTACTCTCTCTGCCATTTGTACTCTCTCTGCTCCTGGCTGGGTGATAGCAGTTTTCTGATAACTTGCTATAGCCCCTGCCACGACTGCTTGATATGTGTTCCTAAAGGAAGAGGCACCCAACCTCAACTGATGGGGTTTGGAAGGTGTTCACAGTGGGCAAGAGTTTAAAAGGATTTCTAGACCAATTCAGTGAAGTTTTATCATGTTAGCGTCCATGAATGAATTATAACTGGCACTGATATTGTATATGTTTATACTGTGAATGCTCATGAAGTCTGCAGGGAGACACTCATTCAGGGACTGCCACATATACTGTCTATTCCCAGGTGAACAACATAGAATCCCAGGGGGAGAAAGTTGAGCTCCCAAGGGGGAGAAACTTGAGTTACTGACTGAATTTCCTGCTGGAATTCCCAGAGGCTGTTTCAAGTACAACAGCGCCACCTGCCTGACTTAGCCATCAAGTGTAACCCTTTTTAAAAAGCAGCTTTTAGTAAGAGCTCTTACCAAGCTCTTAACTGAAACTGAAGGCCTGACCCAGGGAAGCCTTGTGACTGACATCTGATGTTTACATTTTGGCACAGGTCAAGTAGGATTCAGTGACTAATGAGATAGAGGGACTCAACAAGTCTCTCTGGTCAACTGAAAATGGTATATTCAGGAGCATAGTTGTTTGACTTAGCAAGATCTTAGATTTATTAAAAAGTGGTAGCTACCCATGGGGACAAACCGTGTGCCCCATTCCACTACCTCAAGTGACATTTCTGGCTCAGTGGAGCCCTCAGTCCCCAGTGGTTTTTCTTAATGCCTGGACTAAGTTACTGGTCTGTTCAGCTAAGTTAAAGCTGGTTGTGTCTTTTATTGTTTGTTTATTTTTGAGAGCGAGACAGCATGTGAACAGGGGAGGGGTGGAGAGAGAGAGGAGACGCAGAATCTGAAGCAGGCTTCAGGCTCTGAGCTGTCAGCACAAAGCCCGTTGTGCAGCTCAAATTCACGAACCGTGAGATTGTGACCTCAGCTGAAGTCGGACACTTAACCAGCTGAGCCCCCAGGCGCCCCAAAGCTGGTGATGTCTCCAGGCTGCGGTTCAGTGGGACCCCAACACCCAACAGCGGATGCGGCCACTCTATTCAGTGGGCAGAGTTTAAGGCGGTACTCCTACCACTGACCAGTCTCTGACCCCTTGATGAAACTTGGTACATTTTTTGAAATAATTAAAAAAAAATTTTTTTTAACATTTATTTATTTTTGAGAGACAAAGAGAGAGCACGAGCAGGGTAGGGGCAGAGAGACAGGGAGATGCAGAATCTGAAGCAGGCTCCAGGCTCTGAGCTGTCAGCACAGAGCCCGACACAGGGCTCGAACTCAAGCTGTGTGATCATGACCTGAGCCATCCAGGTGCCCCGAAACTTGGTATATTTGTACTGACTCTTGGGCTGTTGCCAAAGGCCTATCTGCCTGGTCTGCCCAGTTGGAGGACTACGGACTGGCAGAGTAAAGGCAACCTCTCTGGGGCTGTACACTGGCAGAATAAATTGCAGCTTCCCATCTGCCAGTCTGAGTCATTTTTGGAGATACACACGGTGTCAGGCCCATTCTTTTAGTCTGAGTGAAGTTAAGCTGCTTACCGCTTAAAACGTAATACCTTACTACTTGAAACATAACAACATACTAACCAAATAAAGGTAGAATGATTTGTCTTTTCCCTACCTCTTGATTAAAGAGCTGTGCTCTGGATCTGCCCTAGAACTTGATAGATGTTATATTAAAATATGCTTATGTATTTGAGAGAAGGTGACAGGAATCCTCACCATCCTAAGTATAACTTTCTCCTCCCTGCCCCCAACAAGGATCTAAAACTATTAAGTTTTTTTTTTGTTTGTTTTTGTTTTTTTGAAATTGGGATGATGAAAATACCACATAGAAAAGAAGATGTGGAGCCTGGGTGGCTCAGTCAGTTAAGCATCTGACTCTTGGTTTGGGCTCAGGTCCTGATCTCCTGGTTCATGGGATTGAGCCCCATCTCATGTTCCATGCTGATGGCATGGAGCCTGCTGGGGATTCTTTCTCCCTCTCTCTCTGCCCCTCTCTCACGTGCTCTCTCTCAAAAATAAACTTAAAAACAAAAATTTAAAAAAGGCAACTGTGTTATGATTTAAAAAAAGGAAAAAAATCAAGTGTTTAGCTCAACCAAAGGCAAAAGAAGAAAATAACATGAATGCAAAAGGTAATAGAATTTTTCCTTTTCTGTTGCTCTAAACTATCAGTCATTTCTTTAAAGAAAAACTAAAAATCTAACCTGGAAAACATGAAAGAAAATGAAAACTGAAGAAAATTTGGGAATGAGGAACATCTACAGAGGGGAAAAAGTATGTTACTGTAAATACATATACCTACACCTAAGTTATTTGCTTAAATAAGAAAACAACCACTATGGATGAATTTCGATAGTGGGTCCTAAGCCAAGGATTATGTGCCTCAGATTCACAAAAAGAAAAAGAGCGTGTTAACCTAATGCTATATATAACTTCTCTCAGGCTGTGGAATTGATTTTGCCCTACCTGCAAGCTAATAAGCTTGCCTCTGGCTGTTTCATGGATTCTGGCCGAAGGCAGGAGGCTCTTGGTCAGAAACCAGGAACTACTATTCACGGCCATAAGAGCCATGAGCTAGCATGCTTGGACCAGTTCCCTGTGGCTCCAGTTCCCTGGGGTGAAAATGGACCCACAAGAATACTTGCCGTGGGTGCTCATCGCAGCCGCGGGACGTGGAGCTGGGGGAGCCTTATCGTTTGTAACAAGCGGTAAGCAACCTGTTCTTTGTCCCAGAGATGTTAACATACCCCTCAAGGTTGCTTGCTGTGAACCCTGAGAAATGGCCTCTCTCAGTCTTGACGTGGCCAGAGAGAGGGTCAAGGGCACTGGCAGAGTGCCTCTCCCAGCAACCCATCCCTTGGCCCAACAAATTTTTGACCCAACTCCTATTTTTATGAGCCATTCTGTTGTCTCTTAAAGTGTTTAAGGCTACTGTCAACAGGACTCCAAGCAGAAGGATGAGGTCCATCTGCAGGATTAGCCTCAGCCGTGCCCACAGGGTCCCAGATTCAGCCAACTCTGAGTAAGTCCCAAGGGGCCTAGTACGTCCTATTTTGGACAGATGGGATGTAGTCTAACATCAGTCTTTCATCCCATCCAACCTGTACGAGGGAGTTTATACCTACCTGATCTTTGCTGTCACTGCCGATACTCACTGGGGATGATAAATGGGTCAAAGAGCAATCCATGTCCTCAGTGGAGACATTCTGTGCCCGCTCTCCCCAAATATAAACATTAAACCCAAAAAGTGGCAAATGTCCCTCGAGTTCCAAAACTGTTAAACTTGTACCTCGTAGCTGCAGCCTCTGTCTTCATATAGGGCCTCTCAGGGCACAGAAGTACAGGGATTTGCATTATTAAGATTAAGGTGAAGTGGTTTCACTCTGCATATTTAGACATGAATTTGGGGCACAGGGAATCTACAGTTGGAAGATCTTTGTCTCTGGAAAATCTATTCCCTTTCTTCTAATTTTTTTATTTTCAACCTTAAAGATTTATTTACTAGCATTGTTTCATTAGCAGCCTTCCCAATTGCTAACAATAGTAAATTATTTGAAAACATTATCTTTCAGACTAATATTAAAATATAAGGTATCCTGTATAAATTATGAAATATACTTCTTCAGTACTGATCTGATAAAAATCAGTTTTTTAAATGACAGTCCATTTGACTTCGTGCCATATGAGTTCTAAGGTATCAATGAAAATTAAATGATTTTAATAATCTCATCTAGTTTGATTCCTTTTTACTTTTTAAATGTGAAGTATGGGTTTAGTATTTTTTGTGTGTTTAATAATAGGATCCCAAGAAGAATGGCAACTCAGTTTTCTTGTTTTGCACATTCCTCTCTGTTCATCTGTTGCAGAAGAGATGTTGTGAATTCAGCTCTTATTTGGATAAAATTGTTTCAAGTTCCAAAAATCCAAACATTAACAGTAATATTTTTAAAATCCTATATTACGTTAAATGTTAACAAATACAGATTAATGTGTAAAACTTCAAAAGACATTACAAGAAGGTTGATAAGTGTGCATACATACTGTGAAAGCCATCTATACACCAATGTAAAGATGCTTGAACTCAGGTCATTTTATAAACCTGAAATAAACAGACTACTCCAGACTAAAGTCCACAAATATCACACGTTTTAAGCCAAATAATGAGTGTAAAGTTTTCATTATTCTGTTAGTAAGATTTATGGAGCACTTGAGTGATTTTGATTTAAAGAAAGTTAAGCTAATAACCAGGAACTATAGTAATTCAGCCTTTTTTTAAAATGTAAAAGTAAACTTATGTTCATTGGTAAGCCTTATTCTATAATAATTAAACAAAATAGAAACTTGAATTTCTCTATTAGAAGATATAATTTATACATATACAATTTTCCAGCCATATCATAAAGTTGAAAAATTATTTACCATAGTTTGTTGTAGAAAGTCTGTAAGTTTCTGACCAATATTTTAGAAATGTTTCTCTATAAAATAACAGACTGTGGTTATCACTGAATGATTTTACCAATTTCTCTTTAGCTCAATTAAGTAATAGAATATTATTTTTTAATTTTTCATATTTAAAATTACACTTTTTAAAATTATATTTTATTTTTTAATTGTTTTTTTAATGTTTGTTTATTTTTTGAGACAGACAGAGACAGAATACGGTGGGTTAGGATCAGAGAGAGAGGGGGAGATACAGAATCCAAAGCAGGCTCCAGGCTCTGAACTGTCAGCCCAGAGCCTGATGTGGGGCTTGAACTCACAAACTGTGAGATCATGACTTGAGCCAAAGTCAGACGGTTAACTGACTGAGTTACCCAGGTGCCCCACTTTTTAAATTTTTTTCTAATGTTTATTTATTTTTGAGAGAGAGAGAGACAGTGCAAATGGGGTAGGGGCAGAGAGAGAGAGAGAGAGAGAGAGGGAGAGAGAGAAAATCCGAAGCAGGCTCCAGGCTCTGAGCTGTCAACATAGAACCCTAAGTGGGGCTCGAACTCAAAAAACCTGAGATCATGACTTCAGCCGAAGTCAGATGTTTAACCAACTGAGCCACGCAGGTACCCCTAAAATTATATTTCTTGACAAAAATATTCAATTTTCATTTTAAATTTTGATTGAGACTTTTCATTCTTTATGCCAGTTAATTAATTACTGTGTGAGAAAAAATGTAAAGAAAATATGCTGAAATTTGGCTGTTTGATCTCGCCTGGAATTTTAACTTGTCTGAGCCTCAGAAACCTTAAAAATACTAAGTAAATGATAGTAACTATCTAAAGGAATTGTTGGGAAGATAGAATGTAATAATATGTACAAAGAATTTAGCACAGTGCCTGGCAAATTAAAAGGTATCAAAGTCTTGTTTATGATAGGTCTGGGCTATAGGACTTCTTTGTTTGATGATCCCTGTGGGTTTCATGGGTTGTTACTGATATTAAGTGCTGATAATCTTTGTATGATATAGGGCCTTTGTTTTTTAAATATTTTGAGCCTATTTTCAGGAAATGTGAGCTATGAAAAATTATACTCTTCAAATTGAATAAAACATAAATTTTATTTCATTGAAAACTATATTGCCATTATATGTTATTTAAAGATTCTGAACTTTCTTCATTAAAATCGTTTGTAATATTCAGTTTTGGGTTAACCAGGTTCCTTTTCTGTCTTTAGTAGAAGTCACTTTCTGTTGATTCCCTCAGATTTCCTATACTAGATGTGCATATAGGATTCTTTCTCAGTTACTGACATATAGCTATAAAATTTTACAGCATGTTTACATTGCATTCTGGCTTATGTGTGTATTTTGTGTGTAAGTAAAGTTATTTTGCAGGTATATTTTGTTTACATTTTTAACTCTCCCATAGTAGTTACTACTATGTTAATTTGCACACAGGATGAAAATTCACCACAGGAAGTTTAAACTCTTTTTCTGTGACACACACACACACACACACACACACACGAAACGAGTGTATATTTTTCCTGTAAGTCGTTTGATAAGCAGAAATTCTAAAAGGTCATGATGTATTTCCCATATGTTCCTTGAATTTTTTTAAAAAGTTTGTGTTTTGTTTCCATTTTAGGCCCAGACCTTATCTATTTAAAGGAGATCATACATTTCCTACAAACAAAGAGAATTTACCAGTGATTATACTCTATGCTGAAATGGGTACCAGAGCATTTGGTAAATTTCACACAGTATTGTCTGAAAAGGCTAAAAATGGGGAAATTCTATATGTTCTTCGGCATTATATTCAGGTACAGTTTTATCCAAGATTATTTTGGCTATTAAAAACCTGTTTAATAGTTTCCTTACCAGATTTTACATAATTTCCTCCTGAACAGTTAAAGATTTTTAAATTTTTAAAAATTATTTATTTTGAAAGACTCCTGCAAGCAGGGAGGGGCAGAGAAGAGGGAGGATCCCAAGCTGGCTCCTTCTCTGCCTGTGCAGAGCCTGATGCATGACAATGAGATCATGACCTGAGCTGAAACTCAGAGTCTGATGCTTAACAGGCTGAGCCACCCAGGCACCCCTAAAGATTTTTTAAAAGTTAATACAACTATCAAATGTGAATTTAATTGGAAAAATATATTGGGCTTCTGTATCATCTCTGGGATTATCATGTTGATATTTCTTTCTTTTCAGATTCCTTTCTTCTTAAATCTAAAACACATTTAAAACTTGAATATAGTATTTGCTAGGATTCATAAATAGTTATTTTAATGAAAATATTATGAGAAAATCTAATTGATAAAACCACAGTTTCTGGTCAAATGTGTTGTGTTCCCACCTTTCCAACTTCTCATTGTTATCACACTTTTATCAAGTATTCTTGTCTGATAACTTTATAGCACTCATTGCTATATCTCAAGTTTTCTTTTATACCTCTGCACCATCCATTCCCTCTGCCCTAAACAACCAAACTCACACATATATACTAGAATATAATGACCTTTGGAAGGATTTTGCTTATTTTACTGCTATATTCCCAACATGGAAAGAGTGTTTTATATTGAAATATAGTTACTTGCATAATAATGTGTAATGTAATAAAAGCATTGCAGATATACTTGTTAATTGCCTATCCATATTCTTTATCTATTTTTATCTTAGATTCTTAGGGATTTTCTTTTTCTCATATACAGATTTAAAAAATATATTCTGAATACTAATCCTTTCTTCCATAGCTTGCAAACATCTTCTAGTGTATTTCTGATCTACTAGTATTAAAAATTATTTATGTCCTCTTTGGTTCAGCACAAGTATAGAGATTTAGTCAGACTTACCCACCTTTTCTTTAATGGTTTCCTTCGCAATGTCATAAGGAGATTCTTTTCCTGTGACAATTAAAATGCTATCCTTTATGTTTTGGTCTTTAATACATCTGGAATGTATTTGAATATGCTGTAAGGTAGAGATATAATTCTATTTTTTCCATATAGAAAATTATTGGCCCCCATATGATTTATTGAACAGTTAAGTCTTTATTCTAAGCCATCACTTACTAAGTTTTCATACAGGCATTTATGTTTTTAGACTCTCTGTTCCAGCAATATATAAATCTGTTTTACACAAATGTAGTAACACTTTAATTGCAGTAGCTTTAAAATCTAAAGCAATCTTGAGAAAGAAGAACAAAGCTAGAGGCATCACACTTCCTGATTCCAAACTATATTACAAAGCTATAGTATTAAAACAGTGTGGTATTGGAATAAAAACACATGGATCAGTTTAACAGACAGCCAAGAAATAAACCCATACATGTATAGTTGACTAATATTCAGCAAGAAATCCAAGAATACTCAGATGATGCTGGAAAAACTAGATAACCACATGTAAATGAACAGAACTGGCCTCCTATCTTATAACACTCATAAAAATTAACTTGAAATAGATTTAAAATTTAAACATAAAATATGAAACCATGAGGGCGCCTGGGGGTCTCAGTTGGCTAAACATCTGACTCTTGATTTCAGCTCAGATCATGATCTCATAGTTCAGGGGTTTGAGCCCTGCATTAGGCTCCATGTGACAGCACAAAGCCTTAGGATTCTCTCTCTCCCCCTTTCTCTCTGCCCCTCACCTGCTCGCTTTCTCTCTCAAAATAAAAATGAACTTAAAAAAAATATGAAACTGTAAAGGTCCTAGAAGAAAACCTAAGAAAAAAAGCCCCTTGACAATGGTCTTGGCAGTGTTTTTTTTTGGATTTGACATCAAAAGCAAAGGCAACAAAAGCAAAAATCAGGAACAATAAAATTGAAAAGAAAAAATGAAGTAGGACTACGTCAAACTAAAAGCCTCTACACGGCAAATGAAACCATTAACAAAACCAAAGGCAATGGATGGAATGGGAGAAAATATTTATAAATCATTTATCTAATGAGGGGTTAATATCCAAAATATATAAGGAATTCCTACAACTCAGTATCAAAAAAAAATACTCTGATTAGAAAATGGGCAAAGGACCTGAGTAGGTTTTTTTCCAAAGGAGACCTACACATAGCCAACATGTATGTGAAAAGGTGCTCAACATCACTTGTCGTCAGGAAATATAAATCAAAACCATAGTGAGATACCACCTCACACCTGTTAGAGTGGCTGTTCTCAATAAGGCGAGTGTGAGAGAATGTGGAGATAAGAGAGCCCTTTTGCACTTTTGATGGGAGTATAAATTGGTGGAGCCACTATGGAAAACAGCTTGGAGTTCCTCAAACAAATTTAAAAAGAGCCACCATGTGATCCAGCATTTCTACTTCTGGGTATACATTCAAAGGAAAGAAAGCCCTAACTTGAGAAGATCTCTGTGCTCACATGTTCATGGCAGCATCACCTGCCATTACTAAGACATGGGAGCAATGGAAGAATGGATAAAGAAAATGTGGTGCATGTATACAATGGAATAATATTTATCCTTAAATCCTGCCATTTGTGACATCATGGATGGACCCTTGAGGGCATTATGCCAAGTGAAGTAAGTCAGAGAAAGACAAACACTGTAATGATGTCATTTATATGTGGAATCTGAAAAAAACCAAACTCATAAAAACAGAACAGATTGGTGGTTATGGGAGGTGGTGATGATGGGTGAAGGTGGTTGGAAAGTACAAATTTCCAGTTACAAGTTCTAGGGTGACTGTAGTTAGTAGTACCCTTGGATATTTGAAAGTTGCTAAGAGAATAGATCTTAAAAGTACTTACAAGAAAAAAAAACATGAGGTATGGATATTAATTAAGCTTACTGTGGTAATTTCATAATGTATGTCTAATAAATCATGTTGTACACCTTCAACTAATAGTGTTTGTCAATTATATCAGAGTACAAATGGAAATAGATCAAAGTATACGTTTATCTTTTAAAAAAATGTCCACCCTAAACCCAGCAATTGCACTACTTAGATATTTATCCAAAGAGTACAAAAATGCTGATTCGAAGGGGCATATGCACCCCAGTGTTTATAGCAGCACTATCAACAATAGCCAAATTATGGAAAAAGGGCCCAAATGTCCATCAACTGATGAATGGATAAAGTAGATGTGGTATATATATATATACATGATGGAATAGTACTCGGCGATTAAAAATGAAATCTTATTTGCAACAACGTGGATGGAACTAGAGAGTATTATGCTGAGTGAAATAAGTCAGAGAAAGACCAATATCATATGATTTCACTCATAAATGGAATTTAAGAAACACAACAGATGAACATAAGGGAAGGGAAGGAAAAATAAGACAAAAACAGAGGAAGGCAAACTGTAAGACACTCTTAAATACAGAGAACAAACTGATGCTTGCTGGAGGGGAGGTGGGTGGGAAGAAGAGCTAGATGGGGGATGGGCACTGGGTGTGGTACGTAAGATGAGTCACTACTCCTAAAGCCAAGACTATACTGTATGTCAACTTGAATTTTAAAAAAATGTCCCCCAAGTGATTCTAATGTACCCTACAGGGAGGTATGCTCGTCTACTGCGAATCAGTGTCCCAAGTTATTTATTGGAGAATGCAGCCATTAAATATACTATGAAATCATACCAGCCAACTATCTGGGCACTTTGTAGAATCAAATTACAGCTTTCTTTTTAATGAATGACCTATTGTACATTCAAAATAGTTATGTTTTAAATCTAGTCAATGTAATTCTAATAAAATGGACTTATTTATGCTGCTTTTGAAACAGATGCCTTTTTATGGGGAGAGAAGAAATAGAAAAATGAAAGATTCTTCTCACCGATTCATTGTCTGTGAGCGTTTTTGGTTTGCAAACCAAACTTACTAAACTACCATTCAAATTTTATATTAATACATTTTCAAATGGAGATAGTAAATATGAATTTAATAAATATTTACCTTTATTCCTGAGGCGCTAATAATATTTCAGAATTGATAATGGAAATTGGTTATATGAAATTGCATTTTTTTATGAACTATAGCAAAATACGTAGACTTGGAGCTTCAATTTGCTTCGCTACCAGCTGATTGCCTTTCTAGTGGAGAGTCAAAATGCATTTTTAAATTGTGCTATATGAAATTCAAAACTCTTTAAAATATTTTTAACTTTTTCAGATGACCATAATTATAAGCCACTCCATTTTCTCATGCTATCTTTCATCGTAGCACGTGCCTGAGAAATTAGCAAGTTACATTTTCATGTGGCAGCAGTGTTAAGTACTTGTCTGCATATCTGAAACGAATTCTTATATCCTCTTATTTGAAAATAGAACATCCCTGGAATAATTACTCTCGTCATATACTTCTTTTCAAGGCTGGAGAAGAACTTTAGGGAGGAAAGAAGAGAATAAAAAGAGTAGTCAGTATTAAAGTTCTTCCTTCCCATCTCTACTTCTTCCTCTGTCATGTGTAGGACTGCGAAACTGCTCTCATGCAAACCTAAGCAAAAGTGCACAAGGGAGTTGGCTGGGCACTAGGTTAAACTAGTTTCCTACACTGAATGAATGTGCCAAATGATGATTGTAGCACAGTTGCTAAGAGTTTAGAGCTGGAAGTTAGACCCTTAGACACCTTCAAAAAGTGTTAGGTATATTCATCCAAGTTGCTTACCTTTTGAAAAAAATGTGGTGACTTCTCTTCCTTGGTGGGTTAATCTCTAGAAGTACATTTTCTATCTGCCCTTACTTCAGACAGCTCCATTTTAGAAAATTGTTGCCCCTCATTGAAGAATAGATATTCATTCGTGGCATTTAGTATATTAATCATTTAGGAACATGAATAAAAATGTAATCAAGTTGTTCAAGACACTGCATTTTTTGTGTCTTTTGCCTCTACTCTTCAGTATTTGCTCTTGGCATAACTCCGGTTGTTCTACACCTAGACAACTAGCAAGTGAAGAGTTTTTGCTGGTTTAGGAAATCTTGTGGCGTTCACCAAAAGGAGTACAGTTTTATTGAAACTTGATTGTATCGGAACCTCTGTTAATTAACTCTTAGGAGAACTGGGGAAGTTACCATGAACAGAAAAAAGATCAGATGTTTTTTTCTTTGTAAAAGAGTAATTAAAACATTTGGGGCATCTGAGTGGCCTCAATTAAACGTCTGACTCCTGATCTTGGCTCAGATGATGATTTTGCGGTTCATGAGTTCGAACCTGCATAGGGCTCTGTGCTGATGGAGCAGAGCTTCTTGGGATTCTGTCTCCTCCTCTCTGCCCCTCCCTTGGTTGTGTGCACATCCGCTCTCTCTCAAAGTAAATAAACTTAAAAAAAATTAAAACATTAGTCATTGCGAAGTTTTTAGAAAGTTAGGTGGTAATCAACAAAATTCTGGGTCCTTGATAAAACATCTAGAGAGAGTATAAATATCCCCCGAATAATAATTCATTGATTAAAAAAGTCAGTGTTAGAGTAATTTACCCTAATGTCCTAATAAACATACTGAATTAAAAGAAGATGTTTGAATAAATATTTTCTCTTTTTTAAAAAATCAATGTGTTTGAACAGAAACCGGTCTCACAGAAAATGTACTTATCTGGCTACGGTGTGGAGCTAGCGATTAAGAGTACAGAATACAAAGCTTTGGATGATACCCAAGTTAAAAGTAAGTTTACTCTCTGTACTTGAATAAAATTTTGGAGGCTTACATACTTTGTTCTTTTAAAAATGTAATGACTATAGTCTTACATATGATAATCTGAGGCTGGAGATGGGGTAGACATGTTTCTCCTTAGTTTAGAATTTAATTTTAAACTGAGGGGCGCCTAGGTGGCTCAGTCGGTTAAGCGTCAGACTTCGGCTCAGGTCATGATCTCACGGTTCGTGGGTTCGAGCCCCATGTCGGGTTCTGTGCTGACAGCTCAGAGCCTGGAGCCTGCTTTGGATTCTGTGTTTCCCTCTCTCTCTCTTCCCTTCCCCCACTCATGCTCTGTCTCTCTCTGTCTCAAAAATAAACTATAAAAAAAAATTTTAACTGAAAAAAATATTTAATATTGTGCTCTCAAAAACTTTTTTAGAAATTGGAAATAGCATATTATTTTCTATTATCCAGTGGCTTCCCAACCATTTTCAGCAACATATGAAAAATGGTAACATGTGCGAGGCACACTGAAGTAATAGATGAGTCTGGTTATGACTGGAGGTGACTGGCCCACTGTGTGCCCAGCCGCCTCCAGGGTTGGGGAACGGGGTGTGTAAGGGGATCAGTATCTCAGTAAATCTGAAGGTCATTGGCAACACATGGTCTTAGGGAGCTTTGTCTCAAGTGTTTATAATGCAGTTAGGATGATGATGCTGTTCTTGAAGTGGGATGGGAGAGGTGTGAATTGCTACGTTAGATGAAGTGGATTGATTAGATTTGTGTCTGCAAACTGCTATCTGTCCACCGTTGTCCGTACTACCTGCAGGCCCCAGATGAGGGACTCTGGAGACCTGAACAAGATGAAGAAGTTTTCAGATTCTTAGAAAAATCTTTTCTTCTCTGGTTCATCTGAAATTTATTTATACCTGATTCTTGGCTAAAAGTTTTTAATTCATTCTTTTATATGCTCTCAGATGTGGCTTCTGCTTCAACTTTATTTTTCTATCCAGGATCTGGCCCTGCTCTGATCACAGACTTAGCTCTGGCCATTCCTCCTGAATGTGCTTCAAATAAAGATCTGTATTACTGTTAAGTCCTACCAGTTAAAAAGTTACTGGAAAAGTAATATCAAATTTTATGTATTTCTGTATAGCTTATATATAGCCTTATAATGCCTTATAATTTAGTATCTTATATTACAGTTATAATAGTAACATAAGGCATTTTCTAGCTATCCTTGGGCTTGTGGAATTTTCTTTAAAATGTCAGGTAAAAAAAAGAAAATTGAAAAAATAAAAAATAATAAAAAAATAAAATGTCAGATGGAAAAATTTTTAAAATCCAGTGATCACATGAATGCTCTTATATTACATATTTAACTCAGTTCCGTTCTTTCCCTCTGTATAGATGTGTCAGGCTTCTAACTGACCTTCTCTCTGATCTTTGGCCTTCTGTGCCTTGACCCTCCCCCCATATAAATTAATGGATATTTCTGACAGTGCTTTCAGATTGAATATCTTCTGCTGAAAATCTGACTTTGTGATTCTACTGGTTAAAATCCCTTTGTGGCTCCCCATAACATCCCTCCTAAATTCCAGTACGTGGTGTTGCAGGGAAAGCTTTCATAGTCCAGCCTCTTTCTGCCTTACCACTCTCCCTCAGCGTCTCGTTTGTACCCTCTGGTTCTGCAACAGTAAACTGCTATTCAGGGTAATTTTATGTTCCCTGGATGCCTCCATGTTTGGCTCCATGCTAAGCCTTTATGGCCTCTGTAGAGTACTTTTATCCCTTAACATATGCTGTTCCCTCTGCCTGAAACCTTCTGTCTTCTCCCACTTTTCTTTCATCAAAGACCTATGCATCTTTTAAAACTCCTGTCTGTTAGTACCTCTGAGATGGCTGCCTGTCTTTCTCTCTGTCGAGGGTGGTTTTCTACTTCCTGCATCCCATGTGTTCTGTGCTTCTTTCATGAAAACTGTACACAGTTTAAAAATTTTCTATTTGTCTCTCTCCTTTCCCCCAAGTGAAGTTTGTTTCTTTTGTGTCTTTCTTCCTGGTGTCTGTGTGGCAGGAATCCTAGCAAGCAGCCAATAAATGTTTGCCTGATGAAGGAATAAAAGGGAGGAGAAGGAAGACTAGATCTGAACACCAGGGCTTTTAGCTATAGCCCTGAGGTGTGGACCTTCAGAAGAGAGAGAAGGGGGGAGTGTACTTGAGGGGCTCTGGTGCACCCCAAGAGCGGCCCCATGCTGTGAGAGGTCACAAGTTCTTGTGATCGCAAGTACCCTTTACATGTACCACTTACCGCCCTGTATGTTGTATTATTTGGTGAGTAAAGGAGAAGGAAAAGGGGAGATGACTGTGTTATATCCTTACTTTTTGAGGCCATGAGTTTGGTGTCTTTCTAAAGATTTCTTGATTATCTTTAAAGGCATTGAAAATACGCATGCATGCTTACATTTGTTAGGGTTTGGACCTCCTGCCTGGCTTGAGAGCTAAGCCCAGGATTTGTTGCAGCCACTTTGGCTTATCATTCTGGTTATAAAATAGAACTTGACTGTGAAATAATGTGTAAAGCACTTGTTAAATAGTTAATGATCCAAGCCTGTTTAAAAAGAGAGCACAATCAGAAGTGCAAGCA